>VWZW01002957.1:904266-1266399 GCA_013397115.1 Edolisoma coerulescens | reverse complement strand
AAATTGAAGCACATCACAAAATCACAATACAAAAGACTGATCATACAAATGTACAGCTTTCAACATGACCTGGTATGGGTGAGAAGATATATGGCATAAATACATAAAGTATTAACACATCAGTTAGTCAGGCTAAGGTGGTTCATAGCAATTTCCCATGGATAAGAGAAAATTTTACTTCCATCCTCATTTCCCTAAGATAAAGCTTTTTTCCTTTGTCATAATATACCAAGTAAACTGTATTGTAAACATTGACTCAGTTATAATATTGCACCACCTTATCATGACCAGCAGTTTAAGTGGTGTTCAGAGAGGAAAAAAAATTTAAGCTTTGCTCCAAAGATGACTTTCTTTTTTAGTGAAACACCTCTGGTATTTCTGTAGTCAGGAAAAAAAAAATCACTCTATGACAGGAATAGATGCTGGCTACGTTGAAGTCAGTGGGAGTCTGGCCATTTAGCTCCCTCTGACCTGGTTTCTACCTCAAATATTTACTCCCCACACAAAAAGGAGGATTCACAATTCAGGAAAATTTTGGAACCCTTGTTGGCAGTCTTCTGTCAAAATACACCCTGACAAGCTGCAGAGGCAGCGGGTGGCAGTCAGGTTGGAATTAGCATAGGGTTGTTCTTCTCACCCTTACTAAAACTTCCAATTTTTGCCCTGTCTAGGGGTGGGGAGCAGGGGATTAAATTTTCTGGTGTAATTTCATTATGTGAGAATCTCAGGGGACTGTTCTGGGGGTTTCAATCCCCATTCATCTTAATTTAGTATAATTTAAAGTAAGTGCCTTGCCAAAACCAGAATTAAACTGGAAAACTACCAGCAAACTGTTATCAGCCATATTACATAGTGATACACCTGTTTTGCCAGCTGGGGCTGGTACTCTTATCTAACATCAAGTCTTTAGTGATGCATGCGTCCTTCAGGGTTTAAACTGAAAACTCAATCCCTGACCCAATGGAATTTCTTTAATTTCCTGGGTTATGTATTATGTTAGTACCTGTTTTTTATTACAATGCTGCTAGGAACGGTTATATCTTAAGAACTTTAACCTCGGGAGCCAGGCATCCCGATAAAAACAATAATTAAATTCATCCCTTTTGTATACCTTATGTTTTCAGTTAAGTCATACTTATAACCTGGATGTATAGTCAAGGTTTTCTTCCAAATTATTAAGAATGTATGTATACTTATGGAAAAAATAAAAAACCAGACAATCCAAGAACAAAATAGAACAAAGCAAAACAAACAAAAAAACCCCAAAAAACCAGAACTTGACATTCTTCTCTAATCATCCAAACCTAGGATCAAGAGGACATAGCTAAGAAAACCAAGGAAAAAGGCATGGAAGCAATAGGGAAGAGATGAATGAATTGTGAAGGAAGGAGATGTCAAGGCACTGAAAAAACAGCCTGTCACTACAAACAAAAGAAGCCAGTGGAAAGCAGGTTGATCACACACACTGTACCTTGTTGAATAATCTCACAAAGCAAAGGAGCCTGCTGCAGACCTAGTTTGCCTGGCCTTTGAGCTCTCACCGGTACCTCTCATGCAACATGACTTGCATGGATGATGAGCAAGCAGGTGGTTCTACATTTTCCTTTTTCCTTCAACCCTGTCCTTGTCTACTACGACAAGAAATTTTGGTCATTCATTAAATTTATTACAACTGATCTGATTTTTTTATTGTTGTAGTCTATAAAAATTTCATTTCTTCATTAGCCTAGTGTGCTCTCTCCACAATTTTAAGGACCTCAAAATATTTTGTCCGCCCTCACACGAGAAGACCTTTACCCACTGTACAAGAAAAATGTTTTCTGTGCATGTGGTGTGCTGCAGGTTTGTTTCAGTGGAAAATCTCATTGTGTGTTAAGCACAATGCAAAGGAGAGTCTGAGGAAATGAAAACTCTCTAAGGGAGTGCTGTATTTCAGAAAGATTAACTTTTTTTTCCCCCCTCTGAATATTTGTTAGAAACCTAAAGCTGCACCACTGGGGGAAAAAACATTAAATAGGTATCTCTCAGTCCTCCCACTGATGATGCTGGGAATCGAGTTCAGAGGTAGAACCTGGAGAGAAATATCAGTCTTTGTTTTTTTACAGCATGATGGTGATTATTGATTCCTAATTCTGTGATTTACAGAGAATAAGTGTTTACTTAACTTCTTTTCATGCCTGGAAAAAGGGAACTGAAGCTGTAATGAGTCATCAGAAGACTGGATTATTTAATTAATATTTTTTGATCTCTTAGGGGCTTTTCTGTATCCCTGAAAGATCTTCTTAGACTTTTCTTCAGGTTTGTTTTGTTTGGTTTGGGTTTTCTGGAGGGTTTTTTTGGTTGGTTTGGCTGGTTTGTTTTATTTTGTTTCAGTTTTTTTCTTTTTTAAAAAGGATGGCATGAAACCTTTTAATCCAATACATTATTTTTCCACTTGCTATTGCTACAAAGAGTGTTTCAGTTTCTCTGCCTGCATATTTAGTGTTGGTAATCCTTTAGTGTGGATATGGTAGTAACTTTAACTTCTAAGTTTAAATCTTTTATCTCTTTGTTTTTTTCCTGCAGTTTAAACAAAGCTGGTTTTAGCACTGTTGTATGTACAGCCATGGCTTTGCACAGTTCTGCTAGCTTCAATTAAGTAATGTTCCATTTGATTTCAGGCCAATAGTGCATTCATCTTCTTTCACTACACTAGCACTGTGCCAATTGAAAAATTCTTGCTGCAAAAGCATGCAGTCACTATTCTGTTGTTTGTGCTGTTCTTATAGTGATCTAACCCAGAGCAGTTTCCTTCACATCTTTTTCCAGGTGCCAGGCTTTATGCTGGTTTTCCTTGGCTTTGCCACACAGCCTGCAACTCCATGTGCTGTTTGTGTAGATTCCTCCTTTACTCTGCATGAGGGCTTACTCATGTTGTATTTTGGATTCTTTATTGTGTCCATGGGGTCAAAGTACTGAACTCCATCCAGAAATGTCAGTCTGCCTGGAAAATTCTGACAGTTTCACAGAAATAGAGACTTTTTTCCTGGCTTTTCCAATAGCTTTCCTGTCTGACTTTTTTGCCACAGGTCTAAGCCATAAGCAAGTTTTTTACATATTATCAGACAGTTTTCTGAAACCGTGAAACTCAGTCTTCAGCCCTTAAAAAAGACTGTCTTCAATTTTTCCCTTATTCTCTCAAGTCCTGTGCTAAAACCAAACGAAAACAAAAACATACAAACAAACAAAAATTCTTATCTTTCATTTTTAAATAGAGTGAAGTCTCACTAAGATTTTATAGTACAAAATTAATAGTTTAGCCACTTTTTCCTGGATAATTTAAAACTATAAAAATATCAAGTGCACTATAACTGTTGACTCTGATGTTTCCTGGCAGAAATCTATTATTTGCAGGTAAATATTCCTTTAGTTGCATCCTCTTCTAATTGCTTGCCATATTTCCATAGCTGCAAATTTTAGCTGCTCTTGGGAAATCTACTTAGGAAAATTTTCAATGCAAAGAATATTTTGGTAGGTCCTAATTTCTCTTTCATCTCCAGTGCTGTGTCCTCCAGTGCTGTGTAGCATAAGCAGTCACATTTGTACTGAAAGAGAAGCCATGGGCAAGTTATATATAAATACTTTCTTTTCTTGCTACTTGTTCTGGGTTTTAGTACCAGCTGAACCTCAGGTTCGACCCCATCTGTTCATGAAAATCTCTTCTAAAATTAATACACCCGTGGTTGGTGACAGATATAAGTATTAAAAAGGTATTTTAATGGATTATTCAAAACTGTATAAACTGGTTTTTTTTTTTTTTCAAGTTTTTTTTCAAGACCTTTAAAAATTGGGGTTTAAAGAATTGTTCCCTTAAGTGATCACTTCATGCAAAAGGTTAACTCAAGTTTCTCATTTCAGATTTTGGAACAATAATACTGTTAATTTTTGTAAATCTTCTTGTTTTAGTAGAGTACAAGAAATTTAGTAATGTCTAAGAAATTTTTGAACATCACACTGTCAAGTGTGACATTAACCCAAGCCATGTTTCTCAGGAAATAAGATTAAAAAGCACGTCCATTTTATATATAGACCTCACACACTCATTTATCTTTAAAATAAATGAGATAATAGAGCTCTGTCAACAACAATGCTTTTGAGTTTTACTTTCTAAAAACAATACTCCCTCTGAAAAAAATTTATTGAAAGTTGGGGAATGGGAATCGTTCCCAGATATTACACAGGAATATTCCTGCTGAGAGCAAAGATGGTGCCTAGCTACATAAATGTACTGCATGACTAAATTGTTATTTTGGGGAGGAGATCATAGAATCATAGAATGGTTTGGGTTGGAAGGGGACCTTGAGAGAATCATTACTTGTTCTTTAGTTAATCCAAGAAAATTACAGTTTTGAAGGTTATTTGTTAAAATTGATGCTAATATATGATTTCCAGCAGTCCCTAAGCATGTACTGGGTACTTTAGTGAGTAAGCCAAACAAAAAATTTCTTCCCTGAGGAGTTACTTATTTAATTCACTATTAAATTGTATCTGTTGTAAAAAAGAAAAAAAAAAAACAAACCAAAAAGCCCAAGCCAAAACAAAACAAAGAAAACCCCTTAGAGTTAACTTCAATGAGATAAAATTGTTCACAACAGCGTAACTCACAGCAGGATGTGTAACTGAGACCTGGACCAAGTGCCAAGTGGGTAGAAGTCACTGGGAGCAGTGATTTTCATCTGCAATACCATGCTCTGACTCATTTAATGCAGCCTCATGAAGAAGGATTGCCAAAAGATTAATTTCACTGATAAGAATTCTGTCTCTTTTAGCACCGTGTAGATAATCTTCACTGAAAACACAGGACTTCTTTCCAAGGTGGAAGAAAACCAAAACAAATAGGCAGGAATTACAGTGTCAAATCTGTTCTGTAGTCAAAGAAGGGAATTGAAAAAAAATCTGGGGAACAAGTTATCTCATTCTTAAACCTAGCCTACTGAAATGTGATGTGGAAGAATGTGTTTTGTTGACTTTTGGGGTTATCTGTGGAACTAGATCAAGTATAGACACCTATGCTAAAATTAGATGACATGAGCTTCATCATGATTCACTGTGCAGACCTCTTCCCTATGGACAGTCTGGAATTCTATCTATTACTAGATATTTTTTAAAAACTGTCTTCTTGATGTTGCATTGAAAAAAATATTTAAGAGGGACTTTGAAAGAAATTAAAAGAGGTGAAATTTTAGAGGATTTTTTTTCCAAGTATGAGTGGTTGAATGCAGATTCTTGTTTGAAACAGTGCTTCCTTGGGTGATGATATTGGCACCAGTAATGGACAAAAACTGGGAGTTGGCTCTGTGTTTGTGAATGGATAGAATAGAATAGAATAGAATAGAATAGAATAGAATAGAATAGAATAGAATAGAATAGAATAGAATAGAATAGAGGCTGTAAAGAGCCAGGCAAGCAAAGCCAAATAATATATTGTTTATAATAATAAAGGATCAAATGGAGGAATACACAGAATGAGCTGTTGAAAGGCTAGAAAAATAATATTTTCAGGCATATGCCTGAATTAGGGTATTACTTTCAAAGACAGCGAATAGCCTTTTTCTGCTCTCTAAAGAAAGATATTTCAGCAAAATTGAGGCAAAAGTATGAGGTATGAATTTTAAGACGTTGATAAAAACTATAGACAGGGAGAAGGACCTCAGACAGAGCAAAAAAATTTAGAAACAGAGGAAGGTAGCTGTCTGATGGAAACTTGGAAAAGAAGAGGTGAACCAGAAAAAAAAAAAAAGTAGTCACAGAAACCAGGAAGGAAAATATTTCAGCAAAGAGGAAACCAGACAGCAGTGTTAGAAGAGACTGGCAGCTAAAGAACGTTGAGGATGGAGCTTTGCTGAGAGAAAGTTATTGCAAAAACACAGTCTCACTGTAGTGCAGGGAGCAGAAGAGTTATTTGGAAAGATTATTGAATTAAAATTAGTACAGAATATCTGCTGACAAACATGGCACACACAAATCTCTGTGAACTCAGAGGTGGGAGGGGAAGGAATACAGTAATAAGTGAGTGAGGTGGCAGGATTGAGATGGAAATAACCAAGTCACTGACACAAAGAGACTGAAAACATAAATAAGTATGTTATGATGGAGATCAGGAGACTGAATGGACAGGAGACAGGTATAAAAGCTGAAAAGAGATGAGAAACTTCTGTAGTACGACAAGGAAGTTTGCAGGAGAGGAATGGTAATAGAAATAAATAGGCTGGGCTGGTGGAGGAAGATCACTAAGTATTTAATCAGTTTTCCTTAAAAACCGCAGTACCAGGCCAAAATCACATTTTCTCCCCATTTTTGTTGGCAAATACCAGTTCATTTATACACTTACATGAAGATTCTTCAGGTTCTTGAAATCTCCTTCTTTAATTTCAGTGATTTTGTTGTTCTGTAAGTCCAACAGGGTTGTGTCTGGGGGAAGGTCTTTTGGCACCTTTTCCAGACCTGGAAACAGTGAAAAGAACAATTGACTTTGAAAGAAATTTTAAATAAAGGACAGTGCCTTTCTTAGTAGCATTTTCCTTTCAGTAAACACCCTTTCTACGACTAATTTCCTGAAGCAGTTTACAAAGACTTATTTGAAAGTGTTTCTGTCTTCAGCCAGTCAAAGAGTTTTATTTTGCTAAGTTAAAGCAACATTTATTTATTCACATTTCCATTATGCCTTTTCTGAGAATATATCTGAGTTATAGCTCGAAGCAAAGGATTTAGTTTGAGAAAATAATTTCTAACACGTTTTATTCCACTGAATTGTGTGAATAAAATTTCTTTTGGAAAGAGATATGGCATTTTTTATTTTCACTGGGTGTTAGCTTTTGTGGACGGAGAACATTTCCTGCTTTTAAAAGGTACTAGGCTTTTTGAAAGAAGAACGACAGTTAATCATAATAATTTCCAAAGAAATACTGTTTGTTTGACAGTAACTGAAAAAATTTCAGTGAAGTCTACCTTAAAAAAAAATCCAAACCGCCAGTCCACCTCCCCCCTTTTCTTTGAACTGAAACTATGCCCAAGTTTTCTGGAGAACAAATCTCTTGGTTTCACTACAACTGCCAAAAGAACATCAGACAGTTTAAATTAAAGACTCTCTTTGGGACTATTTTCTGAATAGCTGATATGTAAGTCTGATGAAGTCATGGAAATGAAATTATTTAGTGTTAAATAACACTTGCTTTACCCAGCTTTCCTTTCATACTGTGACTTGGAATAAAACAAATCTTTTATAGTCATTCTGATTTACCACAAAATTAAAATGTTCTTTCCTAACTAGCCTTTTCTTTTTTTTTTAACAGAACGTGAAATGCTAAAGGAGTAGTTGGTAGGAAAAAATTTCTAGACACTAATAAAATCTCTATATGGGCATGTAACAGAAGTGGACTTCTCTGGGTAAAACTGTCTTTTTACCAGTAAATGTTTTAACTAGCAATCCTGAAGCTGTATTTGAACTCTCCTGGGAAAGATCTCTCTGCAAATATTTCCAGTGTTTCCCCAGAATGATGGTGGACTGCATGATATTCTTCTCAGAGGAAAAATATACACATATATATTTTATCTTTTAAAACGTATACATTTAAATCCCAAGCATGGCATTGCAAACACAGAGAGTTGTGCTTCCCAGAGATAAGATATGCTTTGCCCACAATGGCTGTGGAGACTCCATCTGTGGAGATACTCCAAAGTTGTCTGCATACAGCCCTAAGCAACCGGCCTAAGCAGGGGAGTGGCCTAGATGGTCTCAAGAGTTGATGTCCAAATTCAACCATTCTGTGATTGTGTGATGCTTAATGATCATCAAAAATGTGTTTTCACACACAGAATGTAGGTTTCTCTGTCAAAATCCTATGTGTAGCAAAACTTCTTCTATTTCAATCCTTTCTTAGAATATATATGTGTATATGTAAAGTAAAAGTATGAAAAGACAAAAAATATTAAAATATTTGGATCAGATTTTTATTAAAACTGAATGCAATAAAAATTCACCTGTCTGAGTTTTAATTACACCAGAATTCAAAAGTTTTAAAAAGCAGAATCATGCGGCCTGGGATGAATTAGTAAAAGCTTCATAAACGGACAACAGCCAACACTCACATCTCATCCTGTTTACCTTACTGATATTCAATGCACAAATATTTGATACAGATTAAGATTCTTCATATTACTAAAATAACTTTTCCTCATTTAGGCACGGACTTTGTTTTTATTTCAACAGTTGCAAAACCCTCATTACTTTCAGAAGTGTAGTACTAGAGTTCCAAATATATAAGAATGTGATAACTCTATAATTTGTATGTTGGTTGTCTTTGGACAGTTTCTGTCTTCCTTGAACAGGACTGATGTCAGCAACTAAAAATTCTTTCCCAAAAACCCTGCTTTTTCAGGACCATAATTTTGTTATAACTTCCTACAGTCTAGCAACTTCTACAGAATTCTTCACATATAAATAAAAAACCCCAAGGGTTTAATTACTTATATTCAAAGTGTCATTAGTATGTTCTGGTTGTCAGTACACGGATATCAGTAGACTTTAGCTCTAGTAAGTGTTATGGCAGACAAGAGGGTGCAAGAGCTGTACAGCCATACTTTATGTGATGCCCTTGGAGCACACTTTGCAAGAGCACTCGGGGAGCACTTGGATTGCCACTGAAGGGATAATTTGCCAGAGACTAAACTCAAAATAAATTTCCAGCTGTACTTTTCAAGCTTCACATTGCAGTTTCTAAAAGCTTAAGTGTTATCCATGAATATGGTAGAACCGACAATTTCTCAGAGCAATAAAGTTAGACTTCCAATGTTTCATATTATTAAGATAAGACAAATTTAATAATCAGAAATCCATTTGTGAAAATGATTTGTAACATCATTTTCCTGTCTTGTACTAGAAACTAGAAGGATGTACAATTCAATAATTAGCTCTGCATGCAGAGTATAAGTGCCATCACTTGAAGTGTTGAACTTATTTTATTACCTATCCTATATATATTCTGTTATGCATTTCCTGAAGCTGGTTTTAAAAATGTTTTCAAAACCAGCTATAGACATTATATTTCTCTTTTTTTTCTTGAATTATGGGGGTTTTGGAGAGCAAAGCGTAGATGAGTACAGGGCGCACACCACCTGCTGAGGAGACCTTGCATTATCAGAAAGCAATTTAATACATCTCCCAGCTGGAAGTTACATCATCTGGAGCTCTCCAGTGGAGGAAGAGTTTATAAATGGGTGAATCTGGACACTGACTAGTAAAATCAGCATCTAAATAATTCAGGACTAAACTGCATTTCAGGTGTAGACCAGATCCATATCTACCTTGGCTTGTGCTTTAGATTGCAGTTCCAGGTCTTGGCATAAGTTGATGTACCTCCAGATAGATACATGTAGGAGGAGCATTGGTGTACTGCAAACTAATCCCTGTGCTGAAGGCTCCCAGCCTGGAGAGCAAAGTTTCAAAGCTTGCTGGTCAACAGCAGCCAGTTCAGATGAGTGGGGGAGCCTGAACTGACGTGACAGTGTGACAGAGTTTAAATCAAATGGAGAAAATTGTAATCCCACTGGAAGCTCGAATGGCTCCGGGGATAGAATTATCATATCCCAGAAAGATTTTTTGGTTCTTCTGTCTGGGAGACAGAAGTTTAGAGGGGAATTGTGGGCCGTCCTTGCTGATAATTTCTGAGAAACTCAAGTGATGTGCGTGTACTTCTGAAGCCGTGTACAGTGTGCTCACACATCCACCTACAAATGACTTCCAGGGAGATTTATGTAATGCCAACCAAAAGGACAACTGGTGTTGGAAAATATCAATTGAGTCAACTCTCAAATTTTAAGAACAGTATACACAGATATTTCAGCTTTTGGCTATGATGTTTTTATACATTAAAACTTGCTTCTTGAAAAGCCACATGAAACTCTCATAACAGTCTGAGTTTTTATGCGAATAATCAGTGCTACACAGTTTGGTATTCGGGTCCCTGGAAATATTTCAGGCTTCTAGTTCCTAAGATTAAGTTATAACTGATTAAAAATTTCGATTCTTCTGCCTTTCCCACTGTAGCTTAAGTTGAAAATACATACATCTTTATTTATTTTGGTTGAATAAAACTAAGTCAGTTATTATTAAAGTTGGTAAATAATTTTTTTAAAAATCAATTTATTCAAAATAAGAAGAAATGGTATAGCTCCACCCTTCCAAAATTCTTGTTTACACTGAGATTAAGATCTTAAAGGTTAAGGAAATAGAAGAGATTTAATTAACCAGTTCATGTAACTTAGTCAAAATACTCTTTTGATTTGCATTAAAATATTTCTTTGGGAGAAATCATGCCTTTCTTATAGAAGCTGAACAGCCATCAGTCCTGTAGCACAGCTCAGATCTGTATTATCCCTTATGAATTTTTATAAGCAGAAATTTCCTACTGTTCTACATTATCAACCTGGAGCAAGCAATTATTCCCACCAGTATACATTTATGTGTGTAAATATGTATGCACATTAAAGCCCGTGAAGAACAGAATAAGCCACAGGACTACAAAATGGGGGGGAAAAGTGTGTAAGTAAGCTTGAATATTTCCCCTTTTTAGGATAAGATGTGTTTTATTATTCATGACAGAAGTTTTCCTCATTTTTTTTCTTTTACTTGCTACACCACAGATTTTTAAAATAACAAACACCATCAAAATGTATTCAATAAAAGCCAGAATAATCGGATCGTTAACCAATTTCTTTCTCACACAAGAAAGGCTCATCCACAGTCACCTTCGGAGGTGAAATGTTACATGGACCTGGAATCCCTGTTTAGTGGGAGGTTGGAGAAGGTAACTTTGCAGAAATCAAGCTTGTCTCTGTGGGATCTCATCCTTGTGGGTTGTAGCCTTTTATTATAATTTCTTAAACAAATGGCAGTGTCTGGCTGTTTAGCTGTGATTGCCTCACCTCCTGGAGAAGACAGAAGGCTGATGGGCCTGGGGATTTTATGAGACCAGAAATTAGGCAGAGAAGAGCCAAGACTGGTATAATTCATCCCTTATCTGGTCCCTGAGAGAGAATCAATCAGTGGCTCGTCATCCCCCTTGCAGCACTGCACCAGCCCAACTAGCACATGCCACTGTTAGCCAGCCAAACAGGTGTGGGAGATGTAGCCAGAATTTGGGAATAGTGTGAGGATGTTATGGGTTTGGATATACACAGCAGGCTTTATTATTTCTGCAGCTGAGGGAATAACCTGCTCAGCTACAGGAGCTGTGATCAAGTGGCCGTGGAATTGTTTAACCCACAAAGGAGAAGGGTGAATTTTGAACCCTCCTTGCTGTGCAGAGGTTTCAGTCCACTGCTCCAGCTTCTCGGCAGTGAGAGCCACAAGTTAGTCTGCACCTTGGCATGGAGCCACATTTCTGCTGAAGCCATACGGCTGTGCAGAAAAGGAATGCAAGATTTATGGGGCCAGCAAGGGAGACTAAGCAAATGGAAGTCTGAGTCTGTAGCCCAGAGATGAGGACGCTTTCCTGAGAATTGCATCTTTGCGCACTGAGACCACAAAGTCAAAATAACAAATATGTGAACAGTGACAATTATAAACAATTTTTACAGTACAACAGAGCTTGTGGTTTGATTTTTTTTGTGTGTGCTTGGGGTATTTTGGGAGATTTTTCCTCCACCTATCCATTTTACAAGCAGCAGGGATGGGGTTTATTCCTCTGAATAAACCTTTGCTTTCCCAGCTGGAGAGCATGGGCCAAAAGGCAGAGAGACATCTGAATGCTGTAGCTCAGATACATGTGTTATTACATTGCAACACTTAGGATTATTATCACAGGGGCCATAAAACGGGGCTCGTTTCGAGACTCTTTCAGTTTCCGCAAACAGCTGCTGCCAGCTGAGGAATTTGGACTGAGCTCCATGTAATTCCCAGCCGTGATCATCGGTGGCTGCACTCCCAGTGGAGGCAGCCTCTCCAGCAGCTGCCTGGGCTGCCTCTGCACACTGCTGTGTGCTCTCCTTGCTCCAAGCCCGGCTCTGCTGCATCCCACTGATGGGCAGCCACCCTCCCCGGGGGGAATGACCTTAGCAATGCCCTGAGTGGACTCTGGGGCAAGTGAGGAGAAAGGCAAGTTTACAGGGTCAGGATACTTAGTCATGGAAAAATAACTGGATCCAAGGACTGCTTTCTGGAAGGATGGCACGGAACTGCTTTGAATGCTTTGACTTAGAAAAGTTCACTGATACTTTCCCAGGCTATGTGCTACAGTATTTACTGGAAATTTGTTCTCTATTGTGTGGGATTTGCAAATAGGACTAATTTCATTATTTGCATCCATAAAATAAGAAACAATATCTTTTACTATAGAGGAGTATCAACAGCCTCCTTCTCTCTCCCACTTTCAAATTAAAAGTTTGTTCTCCATCTTCTCCTCTCTTGCTATGAAATCAGGAGTAATTTTTTTTTTTCTAACAGATATAAAAAAGCCTCATGGAGTGCATAAGACTCTCGAAATATATATTCTTAAAGGTGATTCACAAGCATTTTTTAGACCTTTTTCCTGTTCTGCAGTCTGCAAGACTCATATGATCAATTTTGGGCTTATTTTTATCACAGATTATTGTTTTTATATATGTCTGACCCTTCCCGTAGGAAAGAACAAGAAAACAAATTACATTCCCTGCTGAGGTGGCCCCCCACAAGGGTAGACCTACTGACCTACTACTACACTGAGTTTTTTCCCCACAAATATTTATTACATTGCTCCCCAGAATAGAGTGAGGAACACAGAAAAACAGAAACAAATGTGCACACATTGTGATCAAACACGTAGTTCTCCATTGTGATAGCACTAATAATTATAAAAGCTCTAGCAAAGATATAAAAGTGAATGAGTTGCTTTAACTGCTCTTTTCCACTTCCACCCACCCTGTGTAGTGAACACATATTTCAATGTATAACGGATATTGCAAGCCACAGCTGCTATGAATTATTTTTCAGTGCTAGTCACATTTTTGGTACAGATAGTTAGTCTCCTGGCTCCAAAAGTTAATACTTAAGAGTAATGATATACTTTTGAAGCTAAAATTCAAGCAACTTTTAATTCTCACTTTTAATTACAATGATCTCGAAGGCATGTGCCTTCTCAAGAGCACTAGCATTTTAGATAGGCAGAAAAATATTCTGAAATAATCTTTACTCTTCAGGGATTAAGACATTAAATGAAATAAAAATCAAGTGTTATGAGTTTTCTGGTTAACTCCTAGAATCATCAGTTTTACATTTCCCACTGTTGTGGCTGCAGACATAGAACATCCCATCAGAGAACAGCAACTGACCCGTGTGATTCATGCAATCTGCCAGCACCGTGTGCACAACGGCTTTACTCAAAGTGGATGCAATGCAGATGCACTGTCTATGAGTACTCATGCAGTAAGGTGAAACATCTATTTCTTCAGTAGTCATAAGAGAGCATTTCAGTGACTCAGGAAAGTGAGCATTATCTAACAAATTACGTTTTGAATGACCCTTTGGAGTAATGTAATTTGATGTTTACCTGTGTTGCCATTTAGGTTAGCAACAGGCAACAGATGATAATTTGAGGATAGTTCCCTCAATTTTTACTCTGGGATTTACGAGAATTAGCTCTAACATAATGTCATAAAGAGTCATTTGGGGGAGGTCTCTGGTTTCAAGTAAACTCACCCCTTCCTGTTCTGACCGCATGGTCATTATACAGCCCTAGTTTATAACCTCAGGCAGAGATGTGTTCCTGGTTATTTCAGGTACTTATAAATATAACACAGCCATTTTTCATAAATGCTGCAGAATGGTTGTCAACCTACACTCATGCAAGCAATGGAAGAAGCTGCTGTGAGCATGTCTGGACACTGAATGACAATTAAACACATTTTGGAAGAGGATTTCCTGACTGAATCAAGAAGTCTGCAGACCTGTCTGTTCCCTCTTTCTATTACAAGATGTTATATACACCCTTGTAATTCTTAGACATATTTGCTTTGTAACTTCTTTTATTTTGTCAGCCACTTAGTGATAGAGCTTCCCCAGGTCTGCTATAACTGTAACAGTCACGTCCAGCCCAGAAGATGTAAACTCTCTGCCACAGAGTGAAAAAGTAAAAAAGAGAAAGCAAACTTTTCTCCTAATCCTGAAAACATTAAGATTTTAATTCAAGCCTTTGTCTTTGCTCCTACATCTCTTAGGTAGAGATACTCAGCAATGAATTTGATTATTGCACCATTACAGACAATTTTCTTCCATGTCACCCTAAAATATTAACTCATTGAGAACCTCTTTAATTTCTGAGGCCCACTCTGGAGCAGTAGAAGTGAAAATATGTACTCCAGCATAGAAACTGAAATCATCCTAGGTTTTCACATTTTAGGTAGTAGAGGAGGTGCAAGCAGAAACTGATTCTGGGATGCCTTATTGCACATTTCTGTTGTGCTAATGTTGTATCACAGGACCAGACTGTAGCCCCATTTACACTTGCACATGTTTTAAAAGCTGCAACATTTCTACAAATAATCTGTCCATTTGGGGTTTTTGCCATTAAGTCCTTAAAGTTGCCATCAGGTGGGCAGAAATGGTTTTTGCTTTCACTGCTATTTTTTAAATATAATTATTGCATTCCTTGCTGAAATTAAAACTGTAAGCATCCACTCCCTAACAGATGTCTGTAGAAACTAAAAACACTCTAAGTAGGTGCCAGGAAACAAACACAAAGATGGTATGGGATGGTCTCCTGGGTGCCCTCTTATGTGACTATGCATGCAGAGAGTACATAAATTCTTTAAATACTGCTTTTCACCTTTTTCATTTCCTATTGACTGCATACAAGGTTTGCAGTAGAGTTGCCTCTATAGCAAATGCAGCCTTAATAAAATCAGGGTCATGTGTGCAGAGCTGTTTGAATCTCATAATTGGCTCCATAAGCTAAAAACTACAACCAAAATCCCATTTTTTTTTTCCCCAAAAAACCCATGCAGGCATGGTCCTAGGTCTTGAGGTCCCTGTGTGTCTGTGTTTATTTTTTCCACCTCTATCCTTGCAGAGAAGCCAATGAGCAAGTTATACTCTTTTGTTCAGCCTGGAGAAGAGGAGACTGAAGGGAGACCTCATTGCAGTCTGCAGCTTCCTTGTGAAGGGAATAGGAAGGGCAGGCACTGATCTCTTCTCTCTGGTGACCAGTGATAGGACCTGAGGGATTGGCCTGAAGTTGGGTCAGGGGAGGTTTAGGTTGAATATTACAAAAAAGTTCTTCACCCAGAGGGCAGCTGGGCACTGGAACAGGCTCCCCAGGGCAGTGGTCACAGCACCAACGTGACAACATTCAAGAATAACTTGGTGACACTCTCAGGCACATGGTGTGAATTTTGGGGCCGTCGTGTGCAGGGCCAGGGCTGGACTTTGATGATCCTGATGAGTCCATTCCAGCTCAGAACAGTCTGTGAATCTGTGATTGTCTATCTACTTTGTTTTCATAATGTGAAGGGCAACAGTGGTCTGTGTGAGCATATTAAATACAATATAGACAAAGAGACATATAATTCCAGCATTTGTCAATTTTTTTTGTCAGGGCAGGCATGGAAAACAGGATGAATAAGTTTTTTAAAACGGCACTATATCTTGAAGCATATAGTTTTTGATTTGAACTTTAGGAAAAGACTATAGTATATTCAGAAAAATACTTTTCTCGCCTGTAACCTACATATACTTCTTCTTTTGGACCACTTCCTTTTAATCAAAGATTCAGGACATGTTTAAAGCAAAATACAGACCACTTAGTCCAAATTTGATAAGGCTGGGACACTCCAATCTGGGTTTGAGACTGGTGTTTTGAAAATCTGCTAAAAACTAGAATATTTTCAAAATACCATGGTAACTGGACTGTGTGAATAGAATTTTCCTGAAGACCTGGATGCTAGTACCAGAAGTTTCTTGCTGTTATCCTTGGTGACTTCACACAGAACCCGAATTCCTAAATCTCCTCCCTGTTGCTATGGGTTCTCAGTGAACGCTGGGAAGGAGCTTTTGGATTCTTTATCTCTTCCTTGGCTGGGAACCTTCCACAGTTAAATAGCAGAAGCTTTGTGTTGTGAAAACACAGGTATTTTTTAAAATAGTGATATGCCTTACCAAGTAACACACCCTACAAAGGTGTTAAGAACATAGTACACATACCAGTCACACCCACTAGTCCACAACACTAGGTCATGCAAGGAGTGATTATTTAGCATGTTTTAAGCATTGTAATCACCTAAAATGACTTATAACTGACTCACATTTTACTAGCTATCTATTAGCTATTTATTTGTGCATTGGGAGGTTTTTGAAATGAACCATTGTAACAGAGCAAGCCAGAAAACAGTCCCTTCTTGTTTCACTTAGACTTGGCTGTCTGGATTTCCGTTCCTGCCACTAGGCTTTCATAAATGGCATTTCCAAGCCTGAAGAAAGCAAACAAATATAAAAAATTAAGACAAAAAAAGAAAACATACAAATCTGGTCGCTGTTACATTGGAGTATGCAGTAAATAAGGAAGGGATGTACTGAGAGCACATCAATTTTCATCTAGGGTCATGTTTATCAGCTGGAACTGAACACCAGTAATTCAGGTGGTGATGCAAGAAGGCCTGTCTTTTACTGCCACACTGGCAAAAGATAATGGCTTTTTGTTAATATAAAGCAGTCTACATCCAGGCCAATATTTTTTTCCTGACAGTTTTTCAGGAGTGTCTTTCAATTATTGAGATCTCGATTTAATAATTTTTCAGAATGTACTGAGCACAGGGCTTTAATTCATGTTTTTTTAACTTCCAGGGCATCCCCAAAATTGTATTGAAGCAGAATATATATAAAAAATTTAATAATCCATGCCAAATTTATCACAAAACAAAGGTGGCAACATGGGTTTATTTTTCCTTGCCTTAATTTTAACACACATAACTTTGTTAATCTGAAAGTAAGTTGTATAGCCTCGAATGGTCATTGCCCTGTCTCGGAAGTTTGGTTCTCCAAGAGTGATGCATCCTTTCCATCACTGACATCCACCTTAGACAGGGTGAACCACTGCATGGGCAGCCTAACTCACCCCAAGGCTGTGAAAGGAAACCAGACGACTCCTAGATTCTCAACATCACCTGAGATTGCTCCTATATTACAGATAACGCCTGTCTATTTCACATAGATCCTCCAGTCTGACCTCCAGCATGTTAAGAGTATTCCAATTCACCCAGTCAGCACATGGAATGCCCAATGGCTTGTGCTTGATGACAGCCTAAGTTATGTTTGGGTAAAGAATGTCAGTTTTAAGGCCAGGGTATTGTGCTGTAGATGCTATTCTCAGTATAAGTGACAGTATACTTCCACGGATTTCATTACTCCTTTTTTAATGATAATAGTTTTGTTAAATGGCCCAGTTCTATGGAGCCAGGGGATTTCATGAGAATATCAGCTTCTATTACACATAAAAGGAGTAAGACTTTAATCCTTATTGTTAGAAGAAAAACAAATGCATAAAACATGAAATAACTTGTCCTACAGGCTCAGCAGTAACAATGTAAATTCACCAAAACCGTTTTTATTTAAAAATTGTGTTAGTTAATATCTGGCCATTTAAGGATACATGCTTTCTCTTATTGCATGTTCAGTAACCTACAAGATTTTGGGTTGAACATTTAGCTTTAAAGGTTATGCTTCAAATCAAAGCATACTGAAAAGGAGATAATTTCCTTTATAGTGAGAAATGAGGTTCTTACAGGGAGTCAAAATCAGAAAATGGATGTTCAGATATTTCTGGAAGATATCATACAGTGGGATAAATTATCTTTTGTCAACAAGTAAATTGCCATGGTTCAGGTGTTGAAGAGGCATCAGTTAACACATCAGTTAATACACTCTATGTGTTCAGATAAACTATCTCATGTTACCAGATCCCAATGATAATGCTTTACGTATCTGTGAGCTTCTCATCTCCTGATCTCAAAGTGCTTTCCAAACACACACTCCAATATCCATGCTGAGCTCTAACGTACCCATCTTTATACAAGCTGGAGAAACCCTGCATTTCTGAGCTGAGAGCAAAATTCAAATTTTAGCTGTAATAATGCTGGAACTTTGTTTGCTGACATGTCTATTTCGCACACCTTTTGGAAATCACAAAACCTCCATGGATACTCCCAGCAAGAGAGATGGAGAGACCCCCACTATGTCCTGTAAGGTCTCCAAGGAGGGCAATCTCATTGCATCCTGTAGAGAGAACGCTCATTTAAAAGGGGCTGCCAGACTTATCTGAAGGTGAAATAAAGCTCTGACCACCACCTCCAAGTGTGCTTGTGAAGCATTCTGCATCTGCTGCAGGGATGAGTAATTACACATGCATCCTCCTGCCTACCAGGGCCCTCTGGGATGAACTTTACTTGAGACTCCCTTTGGGAGGATGAGACTTTAAATGGAATTGTTAATCCTGCTAGGGTTTTTATGAGGCATGTTTGCCTGGCCAACTGACTGCACATCTCCCCTATACGTGTTATTTTAAAACAGGAAAAGCAGCCTCTGACCAGCTATATCAGCTACTCCCCACCTGTACTGTGCTCTGATAAGGAAGATGTTTGTGATTTCTATGGAAAGCCTCGATACAACATAGCAATGCCTCATACTGAAGCATGATCAAAAAGTGAACCTGTGGCTCCCTTTTAGCAACAGGAGGCAGATTCATAAAAGGCAGCAGTTTTATAAAGATAGCATGGTGGCCTTTCTTGATGAGATCCTTGAGGCTGTTCACAAAGGTAATACATCTCATGAAATGTAGGCACATGGGGTTCTGCTTTTGATCCATCAGTAACCACAACTTAGAGAGAATTTTTTTCAGGATGTGAGAAGGCAGCATTCTCCTTCCTGCCAACTCAGCTCTTGGCTGGGAGGCAAAATAAATTAATTTGTAGGTGTGTGCTTAGGAAGATGTGACTGAAGTTGAAGAGTATAGGAATGCAAAAATTCAGCTGACAAGAGTGTAATTGGACCACTGGGCATGTTTTTTCACTGTTTTTATTGAACTCAGATTTTGTTTTTTTTGTTATTCCCATCCAGTGCTCATGAGAAAAGGGGCAAACCTGATCTTTGGTCTCTGGACCCAATAGCTCTCCTGTGGTTTATTCACATAACCTTGTGTCAGATAGCTGTTTTTTTCCTTATGAAGTAAGAGTCTACAAATAGCAAATGCCCATTTAGGCACAAAAGAAATAGGCTGAGGAAGTGGAGACCTCTCTGTATGTTGCCCATATTAGGGTCCTCCAGCTGCCTTGCTCTGGCATGTCTCCTGCCCCCATGGGCTCGTGGCTGTAAAGAGCCCTTCCATGCCAGACAGTGAGTAGGAGAAAGGATCCTGATTCAGGTTTCAACTTTCCTTTGTGAGGCTTTATTTATTAAGGTCTTAATATGCCCTTGTGAGGAGCCTTGTTATTGCCTGAAATTTTTCTTCCACTAGTACCCATGGGACTAGATGACTAAATCTGATAATTTTGGAGGATGGATGTTGCTAATTTGGTTGGGTTGGAAATGCCCAGAGCTGAAGGGAGAGGCAGGCCAGGAGCATAGGACTGTCACTGCTAGTTTCATGGCTTCTGTGTGCAAATTGCCCTCCTGATCCCTGAAACCCGAGCACCCTTCATCCCACAGCTCAGGAGCATGCGAGGTCACCTCCACAGTTCGCAACCAAAGGCCAGCCACTGCCTTTCCTCAAGTCGGTAGGTAAATACAACTTTGCCTGGCTCTGTCACACAGAAGCAAATCCAAGGCCAGAAGAGAGTAGAGGGCACTTTTGCCTGTGAGCTGGTGACACACAGCTGCCCTGTCCCCGCTTGCAGGGCAGCCAGCAGCCCTGTGTCCTCATGAGCCTCCCAGCTGGGCCATGCCCCATCAGGGGCTGTCCCAGCCGTATGCAACAACGATGGGTGAAACTTAATGCCAAGCCTGGCACTGAGTGATAATTACTTCCTTGAGCTCTGCCAGGGAAATATTATTTATTTATTTCGCAGGGGTGCATATTTTGAGCCCGTGGAGATCTCCTTTCCTTTGTACCCAAAGGCTGGATGTTATCTGCCCAGCTGCTCCTAAAGCACAGTATTTTCATTGCATGATATGCAGTATGTGGGTTTAAAGAAAGCTCTTTCTTTTCACCCTGCTTAGTGTTATCTGAGAAGCACTGACCTGGGGCCTTAATTGCTGTATTTCTGAGTCTTCTTGTCAGTGTGGGACTCTACTAACCCAGAAGTATCTTACGCAGTGGACTGTAGTGCAACCCTTTGTAAACCACGTGTGTGAAGGAGAAGTGCATGACCACAGGGGCAAGTACAGGAGCAAAGGGTCCCTGTGTGAATGTCTCTACTTTTTTACCAAGTGAAAGGTCATTACATTCTGCAGAATTGAAGCAGACTGAGAACAAGTTCTCAAAATAACTTAAATTCCAACAGCATTACTAAGAGTAACAACAATAAAACCTAAGACTTTCATGGTATGTGGGGCAAACTCCTCCTCACTCCCCACTCCATGTTTGCTCTCTCTGGCACCTAAATGGTAAAAAAAGAAAACGTCTTTCAAGAGGGACAGTACTGTGGAAGCTTTATGAATGCATGGCTAGGTTAGCCCACACTCATTTGTGCAACTTGGCTGGCATTGTTCACTGGGTCTTTGCCAAACATATCTGTTGTGTAATTATGTGGCTCACTTTAATAAATTCACAGAAGTTTTTAGGGGTGTAGCTAAAGTTTCCCCCTCCTTTCTGTAATTATACAACCCCCACCACCATGAGACACAGGTCCTAATTGGTGGATTTGTGCCATGACTTACAGTAATTATCAAAGTTAGCACTACAACATAGCAAAATAGAAACACCCAGCTATACATTTAAAGAGCTGAGAGAAGACTTAAAGAAAAAAAGCTCTATAAAATCATGAGAAGTTATTTGTCTGTTTCCTTGTGAGCAAAACCAACTTTAATTGATTTTCTGCACTGTACACTGTATGACTGAATAATACTGGTTTAAACCAAGAGCAGTCTCACTGAAGTCAGCTTCATTACTTGAGAATTCTGCACGGAAAAGTGAAATACAGTGATGGCAGACATGGCTTCATATCCTGCCACTCTGACTGTGCACATAAGCCCTTCCCTTACATGAGGGAGTAAGGAAAGTTTGTGAGAAAGGTTCTCACGGTTTCAGCTTCTATAGTGTCTAAGAAAGATATTTAACAAGGAATTCCATAATGTGTTCATTATTTTGGAGTGTTTCCAAGCTCTTTCTTCCAAAGAGCTGGTTCCAGGATATATGATTCAGTTGGTTATTTCATACTCAGGTATTCCAGTGGAACTGGGATGACTTCTATGTTGAGGTACTGGACTGTATGATTAAAGGTGTTGGACCTTGGACCATGCAACTTAGAACCTTTTAAAATGTTTCCATCCCCACATCTGACCTCACTGAATTTATTTAACATTCATCTGAAGGAATAGCTTTGAAAAGTTATTTTCTCTGTGAGAGAAATCTGTGGTCTTTCAAAGAACAGGTGAAATGTACAAATTCAAAATATACATTTAAAAAAACCAAACATTCTTCATGACCACAACAAACGCCCATCTTGCCAAGGCTTTATGGCCTATAGTAAATTCTAGTTAACCGTAGCTGTAGCACATTTCTTTGAAAAAAGTCAGTTATGGAGTGACGGTGCATAGCAGCCTCAAGAACTCAGCTGCTAGCCTGTGACTAGAACGCGAGTACAGAGCCTCTGAAGGTACTCCTGGGCTTACCTAGGTCAGAGCACTGCACCACGCGGAGATGGCACTGGCAGCGGAAGGGGCACACTGGTCCAAATCCAGATATGACGGGATCATCCGTTGGAGCCATGTCGGCTGACCCCTCATCCTCCAGCATAAAGTCAAAGAGGCCCTGCTGGTGGAATGGCTTGGCCAAGCATGCTGGCAGCAGCAGGACGAAGAGCAGAGCCAGCCTCTTCATGGCTTAGTTCATCGACTCCCAGCAGAACCTAGGATTCAAAGCAGTGGATTAACATCAAAAGTCGCAGTTTCCCATAGCTGCACAGTTCCTCCTGAAGGAAGTCCAGCACATCCACCAATTACGTAACTGTTCCTTTCAATAAAAGAAAACTGAATTGTAAAAATAGGACAGTTATGTGATAAGAGTCTGGTAACTGCTTGTCAATAGGCGTTTTTGTTTTTTTTTTTTACAGAGCAGTTTGAAGGCAACTGTAAACACATCTGTTTGTATATTTAGAGTAATATTTATTAAGAACAGGCAGCGCTGTCAACTTTGTTATGCAAAAGAGTCATAGCAATAAGCCACATTTTCCATGTGCCTGTTTTTTGCCAATGTAACAGTCTATTTGATTTCATTAGCATTTATTTCATAGCAACTGGTTTGACCCCTGGGGACAAACCTGAGGTTCCCAAACTCACTGTAATTCAGCATTTCATGTATTGAGAAATATTTTTAAGTGTCAGCTTGCTGTGTGTTTTAAATTATAGCCTGGTAAAACTGACTGAGAAAGAGTACGATTTAGTGACAGGGTGGAGAGTGAGGGGAAGATCTTTAGTTGTTTAAATGCTCTATACTTCTTTCCTAGTTTAAAAAGCACAATAAAATGGAATACAATGTTGTGTTATATTGAATATTCTTTGTTTTCTTTCCAAATTTTGACATCCTCCCTGAGAATCCTCTGCTTTACACTGCATAAATGTTTAAATTGGTGCTTGTAGCGTTGTGTGCATACTTTCTAATAGGACTTCAGGGCTTCATTCTATAGACTTTCATGCTCAGGAGCAACTTTACACAAGAATGTATTGCCATAGATATTAACAAGAAAAGCTGTTTAAATACATGTTCTCAGGACTTAGGCCTAGATGCATTTCAACACACTGCAGGTTGTGCTACCTGTCTTGTTGTGCACTAAGGAGAAATTACACAACTGTTTGCAGGTTTTGCCACAAGGCTGTATAGACCAGCTAATTTTCTGAAAATGTTCTTTTACTGTGTGTTTTACATCATGAAGTTCATACTTTAAAAACTTTAATTGGTCTAAAAAACCTCACAAAAAGATAAAATTGAGAAATCTGCCTTCAAACTGCCAAGTGACACAAAGGCAAACTTGTAATCTATATAGGACCTTTTTCTTAAAATGGATGGCATAGTCCTGAATACAGATGCTGCTCTTTGTAATGAAAGCAAAAATGTCCACTTCCCTCTTCAGGCCAATATCTTCAAAACGCCTTATTTATGGGAAATACGGGAGTATTTCTTTTTCTAGAAGAAGTTATCTGACAGTTAGGGGTGTGGTAGAGCATTTTTCAGGTCCATATTCATTGTTGGATAAAAAATCTGGAAGAGGCAGAAGAGGAGGACTGTCTCCCTCTCTACATTGAAGTGTGGAACCTACCAGGTAGATGACAAACATGAACAGATGATATTAGGTGAGAGTGGTTTACTGAAGCCTGTCTTTCTAAAATACTACAACCAGGTACTCAAAAGCTAAATATATAAAAAAGCCATAAGACAGGAATTAGATAAAATTTAAATTGTGCCTGATTTCATTTTCCTTTACAAATTTCTACCTACAGGTGCCAATAATACAATTCTGCAGAAACCTTTAGGTCTGTCTCTTGAGAGGATGATAAGGTTATCTTATAAAATATGGTGATGGCTTAAAATCACAGCCTACATTTCTGTGATCTACCTGACAGGAAGATATGTATCTGATATCTTCAGATGCCCCAAAGACTTCAAAATGCAATCACATAGATTAAAACACTGTTTATGTTGTCTCTTTAAGAGACATATTTGTTTTCTTAGTTGGATATGAGAGTACTTCTATTCCTGGAACACTCACTACATGCACTGAGGGGTATCACAGACCCCAACATCAGCTAGAGAGTTTTTAGTATGTCCTGTCAGCCTGGGGCAGGCTGTGTCCCCATGTGGATCATCCTCCTGTACTTCCTCCTGCCCTGGCTCCCCACTGACACTGGGGCTGTGTCCCTTTGCCAACAACACCCCTACCAGCACAGGCAGAGTGCACAGGGACACCTCAGGATGTCACAGCCAAGTGCTGCCAATGCATGGTAGTGAGCTGACACCAGGGTTTAATCTAAAACAAGATTTTTGAAATAGTAATTATCATGTGCAAAACATTTTAAAATAACAATGCAATTTATTAATAATCTGAAATGAGAAGAAAAATTTGCTAAATCATCACCATTCATCACAATAAGCTGCCTTGTGAAGACGATCAATAAAACATTACCCCAGTACAAATTATTTTTCAGAATATATATTAACAACAATAAACATTGGGAATGCTGCACACTAATCCTTGAATGGCAGTGGCAGTGAGGACTTTTTCAAGACCTTCCTCAGCCTTTTTTTTATGTATTAATATGATTTTAAAACATTTTTAAACATTAAAAACTTCTTTATTCCCTCTCAGGGTCACTGCTAAAGTACCACCCATCCCAAGAATGCACAACCAGGATCTTATCCTGGAGTTTAATTATTACCNAAAAAAAAAAAAAGAAAGGCACTTTGGAAGTATCTTCACACTTTGCTTCTTATTCACATTAATATTGATGACCTCATTTATCTCAGTTAAACCCTGTAGCAGGCCTTTCCTTTGGTCCCTGTTTTTAAAAACTGTAATAAAATCAGAAAGAGCTGGCTATAAAGAAAAACTGCAGGATGACAAAGGATATCAAGTATATAATCTGAGGATACAGCAGAGAAAATAGCAGACACAAGCTCCATATTAATCAGGATACAGGAATAGATGTCTTCAGTCATATTTGCATTCATTCTGCAGAGACATGTATCTGTTCCTATTGTTTGCATGTGTAATTGAACATAAACAAAGGAAAAGATATACACAAAACTGGACTACCAAGAAATGTTTACACTTCACTTACAAGAAAAGAGTAGAGAGGGCAAAAAAATCTGAATTCTGTGACACAATATTTATGTCTGCAGGACATAACTGTTTAAAATTCCTTTAATTATGTGTTTACAATGAAGAAGACTATTCCACAAACAGAGGAAACTATACCATAGGCTTGGCCACATTTCGTTTTAAAATACCACTGAAAAAATTCTCCATCAGTTCACGTCACCACTGTATTGGTGGTCTTCTTGTCAGTTTACCTTAATATTAAGGTTATATTATTAGTTCACCTACTGTCAGAAATCTCTTAAAAGTCCACAAATACAAGCTAAACAATATTTTGCAGTTTCAAAAAAATCCCCTCCATTTTATGTTTTGCCCATTTTATGTAATGAAGTCTAGATAGGAGTTGGAAGTTTTAAAGAGAATAAAACTCTTTTAACAGAAGTTTCAACTGCAGGAATTTTCTTTTCTACTATTTCATTCATAAGAGCCTTCTTTAAACATGATTCCCTTGTTTGTACCCTGTAACATAGCACTTTCTAACATTACAAAGGCATACACAGAGCCCGTTTAACTTACTACTATGCATTTTTTTCTCTGAAATTGAAATTATGTTCACCAGTGTCTGAAATATATATGAAGAAACACATGAAAAAGAAATCACAGAGAGCAGTTTAAAGCAGAAATGTAAGCATACACGCATTTTTTACACTCTCTACATCACCGATTCTAAACACTGGATTGCAGAGAATATACTGCTGAAAAAGTTTACAGCAAAGAAAAAGAAAGGACTATAGCAGTGCTTATACAAACCAAAACAAGCGGCAGAATAGTCAAATAAACAGTAGGAAATCTGCACAGTCTTTGAGAATGTGTTCTCATGTTTCCAAGAAACAAAAGTACTGGACAGAAAACCTAACATTACTAAACATTTAGTAGGATTTTTAACTTGCTTCTCTTAAAATTCAAATAGTTCTTGCCATAGACTTGCCCGAAGATTTTAGTGCAGCATAGTTCAGGAGAAGTACTAAAAACCGTACCTTTTAATCCAGGGATTTGCAACAGGAGCTCTCAAAGCTGAGATGTAATTAAACTAAATATTCAGCCCAGGCAAAAAGCTTTGCAGGTGTGGAAAGGAGGAGGGGGTAAATTCAGCTCAGTGACTGTCACTTGGTGGAAAACCCTCCTGCTTCTATTCCATAGCACAGTTAAAAAATAAGGTTTCTCTCAATGAACACAATCCAGGCTGACACCCACATTAGATCATATGGTAATGATATGTCTCCTGTATTGTAGCCAGAAACTTTATCAGCTCTTTTGCTTTCTTTTCCTCCTTTTCCTTTTTCATTTGCTTTATTTCTCTTTCATCTGTTTACAATCCCAAACTACTTGTATATTATAAAACAGATTCTTAGCTGTAATTCATCTCACTTATTTTATGTCCCTACAACATATATTTAGGAAAGTTTTCTTGGTTTTAACTATGGGGGGTTTTATGACTCATTAATGAAAAAAATGTTTAGCTGTTCCTCTTGTTTACAGTATTTGGAAATCAAGGAAATGATATAAAATTAATCTTTGAGTTAGGCAAAGTGGAGATTAAGACCAGAAAAAAAGGGTTAGCTTTAAGTAAAACTATTTAAACAGATATCAACCTGCCTTTGCTTATGCTGTAATCATTGTCAAACTAAGTAGTATATAGTTAAATATATTATTATCTTGTCTAATAATAGAGTTTGTATGTATTTTTTCAAACTACAGCAT
The DNA here is from genome assembly GCA_013397115.1 of Edolisoma coerulescens. Taxonomy (NCBI): domain Eukaryota; kingdom Metazoa; phylum Chordata; class Aves; order Passeriformes; family Campephagidae; genus Edolisoma; species Edolisoma coerulescens. The sequence goes on along the minus strand of VWZW01002957.1, from coordinate 1,239,669 downwards.
GGTTTTGATATATATGAAAATCATGTTTTCATTAGTAAAATGATTCTAACATTTGTGGTTAGAGCTGCTTTATATAAACTTTGCTTTTCTTTTTTTTTTTCTTCACTGCCTTCTCACCAGGACAGCAAAACAGAGGGGAAATTAGCTTTAACTGTTTGGTTTTTGGGTTGATTTTCTTGTGTGTTTTTGAATTCTTTTTTTGTGGGTTTGTTTGGTTTTTTGTTAGTTGGGTTTTTTTAAGAGACAGAGATTTTTTTAAAACATAGAAGATAAAATGCATCTGACTTATTGTTCAGATTTATATTTTATTTTAGTAATTTCTGGTTTTATGCAAATGTCAGTGGAAGCTAAAATGCAGTTTCTTTATTCCTGCACAATTTTAAAAGTCTAGCGAACTGAAATGAGAGCAAATACAATAATTACTATTTATTTAGTCATCCAAACACATTGTGAACACGTGTAGCTTCACTGTGCTATTAGCTGTCCTATCTAAACACTGAAGGCTTGAGTCTGTGTGTTTTGACTTGTATCCTTTTTATTTATGCCCTTAGGCTAAGACCAGGTGCAAATCTGAAATTAAAGCCTGTAAAATGATGTTTAAAAGAAGTCAGAATTTTTAGAAACACGGTTGACTCTTGAAATTTTAGCTGTCCTCCTCATTTAAATTCAAGAAGAGCCCTTAGAAGAGATCTTATAATTGCTCTCCTTTGGTGGAAGAAAGCATGGTAGAATAATTGTCTGTTACTTTTGTTCTGTGTAGTACAACGGTGTAATCAGACATCTTACATTACAGATTCTTTATATAGCTCACTCTAAGAGCTCAGGACCAGTTATTCACCCCTAGTCCTCAAGCTAGCTTCTTTTCCCTGCCTCACCACTGGATTCAAGACTGCTAATGGTTTTTGTTGTGACATTTTTCTACATATGATTAGTGGTGTTCCAAGCTTTTATGCTTACAACAAAGCCTTATCTTTGTCCAGAAGTGTCGCCATGAGGCTTGCTGAAATCTTGGCTGCATCTTAGTAATGTCAGTTATTTGAACCTTGGTCACCAGCTGCATCTGGTGTTTAAAAACATTTCAAAGCAAGATTTTGATGAGGAACAGGCCAGGGTAAACTTGTTGTCAGTTTGCTTCACAAAAGCCATTCATACTCTTTCCCAACAAAGCCCTAATACATTTGCTCTGATACCTGTTATGGGGTTGAAAGGTGTTGTAATTTAATGCCTCAGTAATTTCTTTGGAGGCAGAGGGGGGATGAACAGACACCTCTCCTTCTTTTTTTCTTAGGCATTAGGGGGATACAAACCAAAATATGAAGATAAAGGTGGGAACAGCTGGAGCACAGGGTGCCCGCTGGGTGGACTGGGGGCTGCGTTTCCTTTCATGAAGTTCATTCCAAGAAGCTCAGAGGGGAAAAGATGTTACCAGCTTTAGGAATGATGAAAACAGTTATGCTACCTGTCGATATCCAGAAGTAGAAGAGGTATGTGTTAGGTGTCCAGCCCTTCCTGAAATGGAAAGTGGAGTTAGGTGGAAGAGAGAGCAACTGAATGGGAGAGGACTCATGACATTGAGTATTGATGTAAAACCCTATTAATTGTTTTTAATCAAGGAATCAAAGAATCACTGAGGTTGGAGAAGACCTCCAAGGTCATTGAGACTAACCTTTGACTGATCACCACCTTGTCAATTAGACCACGGACCTAAGTGCCGCATCCAGTCCTTTCTTGAACACCTCCAGGGATAGTGACTCCACCACCTCCCTGGGCAGCCCATTCCAATGCTTAACCACCCTTTCCATCAAGAAATACTCCCTGATGTCCAACCTGAATCTCCCCTGATGCAGCTTGAGGCAATTTCCTCTTATCCCATTGCTGGTTGCCTGGGAGAAGAGACCGACCCCCACCAGGCTACAAACTCCATTCAGGCAGTTGTAGAGAGCAATAAGGTCACTCCTTTTCTGCAGGTTAAACAACTCCAGCTCCCTCAGCTGGTCCTCTTAGGACTTACTCTCTAAACCCCTCACCAGCTTCGTTGCCCTTCTCTGGACACACAGCATTTGCCTGCTTTTGTGGGAATGAGGATACTTTTGGAAACAACTATTCCTTTAATCCCACTCTTTGCCCCCTGCTGTGTCACTCAGAAGATAAACAACTTAAAAAAAAACAACCAAAGAACAATATTAAGTCATTATGTAATTTTGTGGCCCTTGACCATACACATACATGCTAGGCCTTGAGTGCCTAGCATCAATCAGCTATCCTTCTCAGTCTGACCTACTTTGACTACTGCTTAGCCAATATAAAAAAATCATTATTAGAAAAGTCTTGGTTTCTATGTGATTTTATTACTCTGACTTAACAAACTTTTAGGGCTACATGCTGCTCCCAATACTGATTCCCAGAAAGTCACAGGCAACTGCATGTTAATGTTATTTATATAACAATATTTTTATTAAATTTTGATGGATAGCATCTGCTTCATTTGCTCTTAGCTTATTTTGTGAACCTTTCAAAGAGCAGTGGTGGGAAAGAAGGCAGGAAGCCTGCCCTGCTGGTGAGTGCTCTACCTGGGTCCGGTGGAAGTCTCCTGCCCTGTAAGGAGCAAGAATTTCCTGGGGAAATTGCTCCTGGAGTGTGGTGCTGAGCTGGGAGAGAGGCATGTTCAGCAGGCAGCCAATGCTGCCAGAACAGGTCACAGACTCCTCAGAGGAACTGACATAATCTGTCCCTGGGAGTGGGAAGAAAGGCTTTTTTTTAGGGAGTCTGGGAAATAATGGGTAGCATTTAATGCAATCCAGGAAGCAACTGGAATGAAATCAAAGCAGGAGGACAGGATCTGTTCTGCAGGAACATGGTGTCCCAGAGGTTCAGATTCTTCCTAATTCTAAGTTTTCACTTGACAAGAAGGCATTTTCTGGGGCTGCCTTCTAATAGATCCCAGCTTTGATGATCAAAGACTGGTTAGCATTGTTGTGGTAAAGAAGGGCAGGTAAGTCTCCCTCAAAGTCCTTATAAACCAGCTAGGTAAGTGCCAATCCCCATCAGGAAGGAATGAAAACAGATCCCCTGCTTGGCTGCCTCATGGGAACCCTCTCCACCTCCTTGGTGTCTCACACCTGGGCTTTACTCGCTTCCCAGCATTTCATCTTCCACACTCACTAGGTACTACAGACTGTCTCTTCTTTCTATACTAGGCACAATAATTTCTTCCAATTAAGTGTAGTAAACTGTTCTTAACTTTTAGCAGTGGAGTTCCCTTACTAAAAATGTGAGTAAATATGCACCCCAGCTTAGTAAACATTGATCCAGGTAAATATTGACCCAGGCACAGCCTAACAAGGTAGTTAAAGAGAAGAAATGTAATTTCTGGATATTCTGAGTATGAAAGTTTCCTTCAGTGCTCTGTGACCTCAGAAATTATCAGCCTGAGCTCCTTCACATTTCTACAGATCAAAAGGGCTAATGTATCAGATTTTGGATGTATGCTACCAGTAGCATTTTATTTATGCTTCCATGAAAAGCAATTCTTGTAAACTGAACAAAATGCAGTCAAACTTCAAAAGAGACAGCTCTCTTTAGAGGAGTTGTCTCCTATCACTGTCTGTCTTCCCATCTCTCCCTTTCCCACTCTGCAAGAGCATGTACTGTGTACCTCTCATGGTCATCTCTCTTGTCTCTTCTGAAGGGAGTCTGTGGAATCTACAGGTCACTCTAGGAAGGTAATTCAAATTTTCCTCAGCTGAAGTATCCGAAGTGATCATATCCTTCACTTTGGTCTCTTTTCTTTGGAAAGGCCTACCTGTTTCTGTACTCAACACTGGCTTTCATTTCCACTGGCTTTTCTATTCTCTCCTGAATCAAATCATTTTGTCCAGGTCTACCTAGTAGCTGTAAAAGTTAACCACATATCAGTGTAGCCTTACTGCTCGCTACGATTTCAAATCCTCTGAACTTCCACCGTCGAGGAGGAAGCATTTCCTGGATATTCCTCCTGTTTTTGTAGTGTAGATGTACATTTTGAGATTGCTCTTACCTCTCTCCCTCAAAAATGCAGCAAATAGGTAAAACTAGACTTTGTATGAGTCCAGGTCCTAGGCATACTGCAAGCGAAGAATGAGGGAAATGTAAAAGCAATTGTGGACCAAGATCCCTGAACTTCACTGTAACTTAGCTCTTCACCTTTAGTTAAAGAATTTGAAGAAAACATGGGCAAAACCGTTTGCTATCACACGCATTGATAGACCTTTGTATCAGTACTCAGGTGCTCCATTTGCTGTGCTTCAGTGACTGACAGCATTAAATTTTGTTCCTGCCTGGTTTTTAGGTGAGCAGCCCCCTGTCCTCCAGAAAACCTCTTATGTGAAAGAAAGAGTGTGCTGACAGATACCCCTCAGAAAAGGTTCCAGGAATCTACAGGTCCCCATGAAAGACACTTTCCCAGAAAAGAGTGTCACTTGGGGAGTGTGGGCTGTCAAAGAGGAAGGGATGACTGCAGAGGAGAGAGGATTAGTTTAGGTGAGAGGAGATTAATTTTCTTTCCAGTGAGCAGCTTTTTCATCAGATTTTGGGCTTTCCCTATATTTTGCAGTATCTTGAGTTGCAGTCCAACTATTTTCAAGGTTCAGATGAAAAATCCAAACCTTAATTCTCATTTTGATGGCCCTTAGATCATGCTCTGGACAAGCTTCGTCATCCCAGCTGAATTACACAATGCCCTAGAAAAGGATGACAGTAATTCATGCAAATGTTGTAACTGTATTCCTTGCATGTACTCTTTTAGTCATGGGTTATGAACCAGCATTTGAAATGAGGCACATCCTGTGCAGCTCTGAACAGCCTATTCCCAGATTATGAAAAACATGTGAATACCAGGGTCATCCTGCATTTCCAATTTAGTCATCACAGAGAGTAAACTTGTTCAGGGGGAGCTAGTGACTGTTTTACTGAGGAAAGTCCAAAAAAAAAAAAAAGGAGTGGAATAGAAAAAGGGACATTTTCCTAAGGTTTTGTGTGTTTCTCTCTGTATTAAAATGCTCATTTTTGGCAATCTGTTGAGGAACAAAAAATTCTAACTTCAGCTAAACATAGAAAATGGTGACTTTGAAGACCTAAGCAACGTCATCACAAAACTTACCAGTTTTGTATGGAGCGTGTGTCATCATTAAAGAGGAAAGAAGGGTGAAATGGAAGTTTATAAAAGAGTGCAGTAGAAGCTTTCAAATTGATTTTTACAATATAATGACTAAAAAATAAAAGTCTCGGATATATTGGGAAGAGTCTTTAAAATATCCCTTGTATTTCCTTAAGCAATTGAAGAGTCATTTTCTTTAACTTGCCTTAACCAAGTATGGGCTTTTCTTTGACTACTACTTAAAGTATTTATTTTCTACTTTTATTCTCCTAAATAAGCTCTTCAAAGGATTTCACTGACTGAGAAATTGCAATGATATTCCTCAACAGAAATTTTCCATAGCCAACCTGGATAAAACATAGTGAAGTTTTCTAAACAAAACAGAGTTTAGTTCTACATGGAAAAACTTTAAATGTGATGGCAATTCCTTCAGCTACTGAATTACAGTGGAGTGTTAATTGGTAATCAGAAAAAAATGAAGGCTATCCTTTTTATACACCTCTTGCTATATTATTCAGTGTTTTATTTCCTTCTTTACAATTTCTGTCTCAGTTACCTTCAGGAATATTGTGTTCCAAAAAGACCAGCTACATTTTAATTTAGAGGATTTGATACATCCATTGAATTCCAGCTAAATAAAATTTAAACTATTTAAACTACTCTTATCATGAATATTCTTGTTTTGCATTTATTTGTCTCACTTTTGGTTTTTTGGGGGTTTTTTTAGATCTGCATACATAATAGAGGAATTTATGAGCATGCTGGGACACAGCTCCAGAAGACATAAATCATACTGTCTTATTGAAATTGCAGCATCCTGTGTTTTATGCCATTTCAGAACTTAGCCACTGATTTTCTTGATTCATCTTCATCTATCAAAATATATGAGGAACCCAAACTTTTCTGTGGAAATAATTTCATTCAATATTTGTTTTTCTGGGATTCTGAGTAATTTCTGTACAAGTACATTAATTTTATTCCTATTTAACTCAGTTACTCAGCTCTACTGATGTAAAAACTTTCCCAATATCAAACATGAGTATCTGCTGCAAATTAAGCCAATTACACTTTGTTCTACTTTCTGTGAGACATCTCATGACAGTGTTCATAGCACCTTTTGTGCACTTGAAGTGTCATCACTTCCTTCCTGTTCTCCAAACTGTTAATCTTCAAACCACTTTCCTTGCTACACTTTTTATCCAAATCTTCTGATTATCCATTTATTCTTTTATTTATGATTTTTAAGGTCTCTTCCAGTCCAAACCACTTATGATTCTCCCACAGATTCTCTTAATTAAATGGGGTACTGGAAGACTGTTCCAAAGTCTCCACAAACACTTCTTTCCAATAAACACTAGCAGAATCCAGCAAATCAGCTCTCATCAGATTGGAGCCAAACTCCACTGTGTGTGTCTTAGAGGCAGAGATCAGCAGCAAAAATACACATGTGGTGTGGAGGTTATTTCTGAACATTTCTGCATTTAACAGCAAATGAATGACACTGGACATCTACCTCTAATGTCTGGAGTACCAAATCTTTCTGAGACTTCACAACAAATAAGTCATGCACAAAGATTACTGTTCTCCTTGAAGGATTGCAGGCTTGATCTCTTCAGTTTGTCTGGTGTAAATATTGCAGAATAAAATCTAATATAAGTCTATGTCCTACCTACTATAACTGGGTTTACAGAAGTCATTTAAATTGGATTTATTTAGGTCTTTTTAGCCTTGCAGAGATTATTTGTAAATTTTTCATGGGAATTATTTCAGAGAAATCTTGTGGTTTGTTTAATTTGGTCCAAAAAAGTATTCCTATCTGTTAATGTGTCTGAAGTAAGAAATTATGGAATAAATTTGCAACACCATTGAGCCTGAGTTTTCCTTTTCACCGGTACAATGAAAACGTGAATGCAGATTTTATACCAATCCATTTCACATGAACCAGTTACTGAGGGAACATATTAATGCTGATACACGCAATCAGGTGATTTGTAGGCATGAAAGAATAGCCAGGCAACCTTAAAATTGCAGCTCAACAGGACTGTAGAATCATATAAAGACTGCACAGATTTTTTCTGGCATTGAAGAGACTGTGCAATCCAGATATTTACTTGCAAAAACCCTTCTTGGAGGGTGGATATGGAAAAGGCAAAGTAGTTGTATTCATTATATGTTGTAGTAAACACCACCAATGTAAGGCACTCCAGTGTGCAAAAATACGTATGCCTTGAATATCCAAAAAGTTTATGCTTTAGCACATAGTGCTATAAATAATGAGCGGTACCTGAGAATAAGCATCTCTTTTGAAAAAAATACATCACACAGACCATTGAATGTGAATAAATTAAAATATTAAATAAATTTAAGGAAGAAATCAGAAACAGAAGACAGAAAAAGGGGAAAGGAGAGTACTAGATGGAGAAAGATGAAAATCTTAGCTATGCTCATTGCTCACCAGACTGAGTCATTTAAAGTTTTCCTCCCCTAGAACATGTACTTTTCTAATATCTTCTCCCATTATTCATCAAAGAGACCTTAATAATATATACACTTGAACACTCCCACAGGGTAATACTTCTGTTTTCACACTGAGAAATTTCTTTGGTCACTCCTATAAAAAGGAACCTGTATTGTTACAAGGTAAATTCTATGTTCCAAGTTCCTTAATTTAAAAATTGGACTTTCTAAAAATCTCTAAATGACAGGTAAATGACAGAGTGGAACGAACACTGGAATAATATCAGGAAGCACTAGACTCCTTTCAAGCCCGCATGTGGCACAGAGGCCACTGAGAGCAACCTGTCTGCTCACTGACTGCTGCCGGACAGGGCTTTGGCTGGACATTTCAGCTGGCTGCCCTGTTGTAGTTTTTGGGTTTCTCAGAGTATGATAAGAACAGAAGAGTAAAAGGCTGGCAGAGGCATGTTGGAAAGCTTTTTTAGCTTGCATAGAATGGGCCCCGATAGAAGCAGAAGTCTCGTGAACATTCATAAACTAGCAAGCAAATCTGTCTATTAGATAGGCATTGCATGTTTTGTTTTTTTTTTTTTTTTTTAATAAGGCTTTTTCCTCAAATATTTATTTCCCATATTCAACAACTTTTATTTGGTTTATTTAAAAAATAATCTTGCTCTTTGGAGCAAGTTATCCACAAAGTGAATTTTTTTCCTCCAAAGTCATCCAGCTTTGCACATAGTTTAAAAGAAAATATTTTTTTTTCCAAAAGCCACAGGAAGTTCTAAATGCTTATTTAAAAGAGGGCAATGAACGCTTCCCAGTATGATGTAAAAGTAAAATAAATACCATTCTCAGTCACATACTGTTCAGACAGACACAAAACAGATTATATGAGAGGCCATGAGAAAACTCCCTGCATTAATAGGCTGAGAAATTAAAATAGTTTGGATATTATTATTATAGTCCATTTGCTCGTATTATTATAGTGCATTTGCTCAAGGCTATTTTCATTATTCTCCAGATACACCTCTTTTGCCTTATGCTAGAACACTGAAACACTTTTTTTCTCCCAAATAGTTTGGAAGGAAAATTTTTGTGTGAGCGTGATATGCTGAATTAGAAATATAGTAATACAGAGGTTTTTTTGCCACTGTTCTTTATTAAGAATAAATTACAGTAGGAAAGACTTAGAAACACATTTCCCAAAATAAGTGTCAGTGATCAAAAATAAATATTTTCCTTCAAACCCAAACTTTTAAACCAAATTCTTCTTCTTGCATTTTAAAGATTCTTTTCACAAACTATTGCTTGAGTGGGTGACTAAATTCAAAGGATGTAGCAAACTCCTTCATCTTATTACACACAAAAGATTTTCTTCCTTTATTTCAGTTGATGTTAGATGGGACCATAAATAGTTAGGTCAATTTTGGGCATCAGCTCAGTTGTGCTTGTTCAGTGGGAGATGGGGGAAAATTCAGTACTTCTAAAATGAGACCACAGATCTGGATATAAGCATATATTTGGGGAATTGTACTAGAAAATGTAAGCTACTGTGAAATCATGTATGAATAAAACATTACCGGAAGAAAAAGCAGATATTTCATGTATCGAAAAAGAAAAGTGTTGGCTTGCATACACTTTCGTAAAGATTTGTATTTTTATTTCTGCAGAACATGTTTAGAAGGACCACTAATTTCACTAATATGGATTTAGCCCAGATTAAATTTTTTTCCACTAATGATTAAGAAACCATTTCACATCTCCCAGCTCCAGTATCTAATACCTTATCTTTCCTTGGCCTGACATTCTTCATGTAGGGAATATTTTTGAAATAGCATGTAATATACTGCTGTGTGTTGGTGATGGTGAATTTTATGTTATTACCACAGACAGAGTACCAGTCACTTATGGTGAAAACGCATTCAGCGAATTAGCCAGACAGAATGCACAGGCTTCTTGGCAGCGTTACTCTTTCACTTATTGCTTTTCAATGTACTAGGAGTACTTCTAAATATCATGTAGAGAAAGTTTTTATGCCAGAAAACATATTTCTGCCACCTAAATAGTGGAAATAATAGAAAATTTAAGACTGTAAACCTTTTAGGTTTTGATTAGAAATGTTTCTTATCAGGTATTTATCTAGTAACATGAAAACAAGGCTTATTTGTCATTTCAGTTCTCTAGGAGCTATGGTATAAATCTTGATATTTAAATTATGCGTGTTTAAGTGACATTTGAAAGGCTGATTTTTATGTTCCATCCTCGCGACCTTTTAGGAATATGTCCTTGGTTTGCACTTAGCAGCACACATGGAAATGCAGGTATATTGACAAAGGCAGCAACTAGAAAACAGCATAAATCCCTGAACCTGAGTAACATTCTTGGCATATGACTTGTCTTTCAAAAATGGGTCATTTCTGCCTTCGAATTTTTCATTCTCGGTGATTTTAAAATATATTGACGGTTGTTGCAATTTCTGCAGGAGGTAGCATTCAGATATTTGAACCAACTTCCATGTGTGTCTAAGTTCAGTAAAAACAAAAACAGAAAACAAAAGGAAAATAATTTACAACATGTTTGATACTTGAAAATATTTTGCCCTTATACACACCTAAATGTAGTGCTAACTTAGAAGTCAGTCCTGGTTAAATACCTTTTAATTCCCAAAGGTGTGTGCAATTTCCAGCTCATGTTTTTTCATACAGAGATTACTACAGACAGGTGCTGAATCTTAGGAACAACTTCACATTTTCTAAATACGCTTACAGCTGTTTGAGATCTTGGATATGATTCATGGAGACAGGCAACCCCTAGGATCCCACAGATAAATTATTGCTTGCATTGCTCTGGGTTAAAATTATACTTTATAAGAGGGTCATAAATATTAGTCAATCTACTCACTGTAAATATTAGGTAACATACTGGTTTTGACATGCACATTCATATTTCTTGGTCCACCTTGTAGATATGTTCAAGTGTGGACACAAAATGAAATTGAAATTATTAGCAGGGAATAATTTTCTTCTCCTAAACACTAAAACACAACCCACATGTTATTAGATACTTGTCTGAAATCTTAGCCCAGTACTGGTTTGCTCATTACTGAACAAACCTGCTGGACCATATCTGTTCAAATCTGAAAAGAAGGGCATTTTCCTGGGGCTTGCTGATGATTTCCCAGCAGCTGAGTACACCATTGGATGGCTTCTCCTTATTTTACTTAAAAGCCATTGAATCATTCTTCAGATTGCTGTGACCACATCAGTGTAGGTTTAAAAAAGGTGGTCTGAGTGAAGAATTGCATTTACATCCAGGTCTTTAGCACATAAATACTCCAGCTGTTTACTGCTGCTACAGATCTGAACTGTCAAGATGTGTCTTAATATTGAGGCATTTTATTTTTGACAAAATTTGGCCAGTCACAATATTTTCCCCAAGTCTCTTTCAACTGATAAAATGATGAAAGTTGAAAATATAAGAGCTATGGGTCTTCCCAAAAAATGGGTTTCCTGGCTGCACAAGGAGTGGATGAAGAAGTCTGGTTCGAGGCTCATTGCCCCCAGAGCAGTGCTGATGGCCTGTGGTGGGGCACCCCTCAGAGGGCACCCCCTCTGTGCAGGGGGGCATTCCCCTGTGGGGCGTGCAGGCCTGCCTGGGGTCACCTGAGCCGAGGCTGCACCTGCAGAAGGTGAATGAAGCGGAGATGGTGCCCTTGCAGCCACTCATGGCACAGAGCACTGCCTGGGGCTGAGCCGCCATCCCGCGCGCTCTGGGGTCCCTTCACATCTACAGTGACATGCAAGCCACATTCCCAAAGGATTACAGCCTAATGCATTAAGAACAGGCCATTAGGAAGCCTTTGTATTTATTTCAGTTGGGTGGCAACTGCTTTTTTACAACTATTTCAGAATTATAACTTACTTTGTAGGCCATCCAAAAAATTAGCAGATAAAGAATGTGGAAAACCAAACAGAAGGCTGCAAACTATTCATGATTGCATGAAATATATGGTTTGCCTGCTGATAAATGTTACAGATAGTAAAATGCCTGTTTTAACACCTTTAGCACTGCAAATATGCTCCCTTTATAAACATCTTTTGGAAGTGTTTTGCTGCTAAATTTTACTGAGCCTTCATAAACATCATTTGTAAACAGATAAAAAAGGAAAGTGATTGGGTTTGCCAACTAAAATCATGTTAGCATTCTGTATGCTTCCTTAAAATTTATTAATCAACAGACAGCTCAAAAGCTAAGAGTGAAGATAAAAAAATTAGGAATGATTAACAGAAAGCAAGTGAAAGGCAGTTTTATACATCTCTGCTACAGAGAGTCATAAAATACTACTTGTACTATGACAGTTGCTTATATGTTTGGTAGAATAGAGCAGTTTATGCATAAGAGAGTATAAGTATAAATATATCTGCAGTCAGGAAACTGTAAAACTAGAAAAAAATAATTTAAATTGAAGCCAGAAGTATGGAGATGTCCTATTGTCCTTTTTTCCAGTGGGGGATTACTTTTTCCTATGTGCATACCAGCAGGGAACCTTGGCCTCTCCGTGGGTGTAGGGGTCTGCCCCATCTTGTAATTTTTAGGCCAGTTGCCAAAGAAAGAGAGCTTTTCATCATTAATGACAAACACTTTTGCTACTGATTAGTGATTTGGAGTTCTGTCACTATTTGCAAAATTTTATGATTATGCCTTTTCCAATGTGTACACAGACGGCCTTCCATTGTTTTGTGTTACTGTGGGAAATGGGACAATTTAAATTGTCAACTACAGGAAAAGAGAAACTAGACATGAAAAATTTCAAATCAAAAAAGGAAGAGGACTGAAAGTTACTTCAATTTCATAGAATCACAGTGGGTAGGTTGGAAGAGACCTTCAACAGGACCTCATTTCAATACCCCTGCCATGGGCAGGGACACCTTCCACTGGACTGGGTGGCTCAAAGCCCCATCCAGCCTGGCCTTGAAAACTTCCAGGGATGGGGCAGCCACAACTTCTCAAGGCAACCTCTTCCATTGTCTCATCACCCTCACAGTAAAGAATTTCTTCCTCATATCTCATCTAAACCTACCCTTTTTCAGTTTGAAGCCATTCCCCCGTGTCCTGTCACTACATGCTCTTGTAAATATCCCATCTCCATCTTACTTGTAGGCTCCTTTCAGGTACTGGAAGGCTGCAATTAGGTCACCCTGAAGCCGCCTTCTTCTCCAGGCTGAACAGTCCCCATTCTCTCAGCCTTTCCTCATAGGAGAGGTGCTCCATCCCTCTGATCATCTTGGTGGCCTCCTCTGGACTCACTGCAACAGGTCCATGTCCTTCCTCTGCTGGGTACCCCAGAGCTGGATGCAGTGTTCCCAGTGGGTTCTCACCAGAGCAGAGCAGCGGGGCAGAACCCTCTCCCTCGCCCTGCTGCCCACGCTGCTTTGGATGCAGCCCAGGACACGTTTGGCTTTCTGGGCTGTGAGTGCACATGGCTGGGTCATGTCCAGCCCCTCACCCACCTGCACCCCCTGGTCCTTCTTGCAGGGCTGCTCTCCATCTGTTCATCCCCCAGCCTGGATTGGTACCAGGGGTTGCCCCAACCCAGGTGCAGCACCTTGCACTTGGTCTTGTTAAACCTCATGAGATTCCCATGGACCCATTTCTTGAGCTTGTCCAGGTCCCTCTGGATGGCATCTCCTGTTCTCCAGGTGTGTCAACAGCACCACTCAGCTTGGTGTCATCAGCAAATCTGCTGAGGGGGCACTTGATCACTTTGTCTATGTCAGTAACGAAGATATTAAATAACATTGGTCCCAGCATGGAACCCAGAGGGACACCAGTTGTCACTGATGTCCATCTCTCTGAGGCACTGATCATTACTCTCTGGATGCAACCATCCATCTACTTTCTTATCCATCTAAGAGGCCACTCATTGAATCCATTGCTCTCCAATTTAGAGGGAACGATGTTGGGGAGGACGATGTCAAAAGCTTTACAGAAGTCCAGATAAATGACATCCTCATGCTCTCACTTGTCCACTGATGGAGTCACTCAGTCACAAAATATCACTGGGTTGGTCAGACAGGACTTGCCCTTGGTGAAGCTGTGCTAGCTGTGTTGAATCACTTTCTGGAAGCTGAGTAGAGTTCAAATATTGCCTCTTTAAGACCAACATTCTTCCTTATTTCAGGTAAGGTAAAGCATTTATAGTAGTTAATGCAATGAAACAGTTCTTGGTGTGATGAGTTCCAAATGAGTATAGTGATCAGAGGCTCAAATTCTTCCTCACCCAGAAAGGAGTTAAGATAATAGTACCATACAAACACGAGAGGCTAAGTTTGGGCCTCAAAAGGAAACAGAACTTGCATTCCTGTGAGAACAACAAACAAACAAAAAACCAAACAAACTTATAAAAAATACTTTTGCCACAGCAAAAGTGCTTCTTTCAGAGTAAGGCCAAGGGCATTTTTGAGCCTATAGAAGGAAGGGAATGCCAGCAGCAGTGAGAGCCACTCTACAAGAGCCCTAATGAATTTCTGAACAATCATCTTTGGTTTCCTTCCCAGATATTTCAGATTTCACATCTAATTTTACAATACTTTCTTTTTTTTTTCAGAAAAACAACATAGTATTTTGTTTAAAAGCTGTCTGAACTGAGGACAAAATGGCAGCCTTAATTATAAATGTTCTGCCTGTTTTTTGGTTTAAAATACTTCCTGACTAAATATAAAGATATTTTGTGCCTCAATAGCATGAGTACAATATTCATTGTTTTGAATGACTTAGATGTCAGAGGGTTGTCTGGGTATCTGTAATTTGAAGAGCATATGTGAAAACATTCTCTAAGGAGTAATATCATATCTTTAGGCAAAAAGGTCATTTAAAATGAAACTTTCAGCTAATTCCTGCCTATTAGTAGTAGTCAGATCTCAAGACAGTCAGTAGACATGAAGGCAGAAAGTCCAGTAAAAACAGCAGAAAAGGCACAAGTTCTTTGTAAACCCAGTATTCTCCAAAGCCAAAGGAAAAATATACTGTTCTCACTACTTATGCAGCATTCCAACTCTTAAAAAAGCAAAATAGTACTTTGGTTTAGATGCTGCACTATCATCAAACAGCTGGGTTTGCAGGGTTTTTTATACTGAAGATAAAGAGGGAAATATCTGCTGCTGGTTTTAGGAACTACCTCTTTTCTGCTGTTTGCCTATGTACAGTTGATGAACAGCAAGTACTCCAAAGGAATGAGGTTTTTCCTAAAAAAAATTGAAAAATAAAGTCATGGTTAATATACCAAGTGAAAAGACAAAAAAAACCCCAAACTTGTTGCAAAGGCAAAAAATTATGAGGAATTCCTATTTGATTGGTCTCAAGCTAGCGAGATTTATTCTTCTCAAGCCTGAATTCAAACTCACTATGTTATAAACCTTGTTCTAAGAAGGGACAATTGTGGTAGAAGGGATCAAATCACTGACACAGAAACAGATTGTTGACCCTCCAACCAATCCAGAAACCTATAACTGTGACACTAAGAGGAGGAAGAAGAGTAGAAGGAGTAAAATGAAGTAGCTGCCATGCGGCAGAGTGTCACCCTCCAGGAGTGTGAAGAAATTATGAGAGGTGTTAGTGGAGAAGTGGGTCCTCTAAAGGCACCAGAAGCCCACTGCGGCATTATATCCACAAGCCTCACGGACCCATACTGAAGAATTGTATTAAATGTGGATAGCTGTTAAACACTAATAGACAAGAATTTCCAAGGTGCTAAGTTCTTGCTGCTACCAGCTGACTTCACAGGGCTTGTGGATGCTACATGGTAAAGTGAGAAGTCATATCATACTAAGAAAAAACAGCCATATTAAAAAAAAGCATAAATAATTCCCTCTAAAAATTCTGTCTACTTTCACACATACCAGTATGGAAATGGTTACAAGAGGTGTGCTTGAAGAACATCTGCCATGTAAAGAATGTTGCTTTTCAGTGCCAGAGATCTTTAGTCTATCTTTAAAATCCCATTAAAATGTTTACAAACAATGGCGCAGAGGAGTGTAGAGAAACTAGGAAAAATAGAGGAGAGAAAATGAGGAAAAGATTCCTAAACAGAGATACAAGCACACATTATTTTACTTCTTGAATTTTTAATAAAATTAAAACTTTTTATACTACCAAATACCATTTTCCTGTCCTGTCAGATAGAAGTGCCATTCTTGCTAATTGGATTGTAGGAGGAGGGTATTAGTTTGCTGAACTGTCTTCCATCTGCTTGCATTTACTAACCTGTTTGATTACTTTCTTAACATATTCTACCAAAAACAGTTCTCTAAATTCATTAGTTTTAGCTTCAAATATTGCTTTAAAATGCAAGTGTTTGAGAAAAATTTCCAGTCTGCTTGTACAGCCTTTCAATCAGAAGGGGAATTCTGAAATATATTTCCAAGTATCCAAAAATGAACTCTTATATAAGGACTAAGTGAAGAAAATATGAGGACATCGATACTGCTGTAACTAATAAAATACTAGAATTTTTCTTCTTTTCTTTTTCTTTTTTTTTTTTTTTGGCTCTTCAAAGCGTTTTGCCACTCATAAGGATAGTAGCCACACATATCTGAATAGATTTGGGCAAAGCTGCCTGCTATAAACTGCATAATTTCTGCAATGCTCTTCCGTCTTAAACTGATTATTCCAATTTGTGTTATTTCTGAGTGCATTGTTACCATGGTTTCTTTTTTTCCAGTTGTGCAGCTGTGTGACTACATAGACACAAGCAGCAGGCACACTGCTTATATAGTTGAATCACATTTGAATAATTACAATTTAAAATGCACTGCAAACTGTCTTTGCAAGTAGTACAGTAGAGGAAAAAATGCCAAGCCAAACCCCTTCTCAAGTCTTTCAAAACTACATGCAGAAGTAATTTTTTTTTAAAAAAAAAGCTGACATAGGTATTCTAACAAGTAGGTTTGCCAAAGAATTGCTCTTATAAAACTGAAAATCCTAAACTGCTTAAAACAGGAGAAATTATGAGACATATAGAATTCTAATTATTCTATTTTTGCAGCTTATAGCATGTGTCTTAAATAATAGAAGATTGATATGTGTTGATATGAGACAGGATTCCCAAACTCAGCCTAGCATAATGACCTTCAGCGTAACCATGTGGCTCCCACCAGTTCCTGGGGGAAGGCAGTGAGGACACTAACCTAGGTGTGGGGCAGATACTGGTTTCTATTTAACATCCAGGAACTGGCTGTACGCTTTTAACACAGAGGTGCAGAAGAGGGACCCCATCTCCGTGAGAAGGTATATGATCTTCTCAGTGGTGCTTGTACTCACTGAGCTCTCAGACCCCTCACAGGTTCCCCAAGCCACTAAAAACTGTTTGCTGAGAAGCTAGAGCAGCTCCAACTCAGTCTTTCTTGCTGGGAAAAGCTTTAAGCAATGTCCCAGAAATCAGGAAATCTTGAATCCAGGCTGGGTTTCCCAAAAACACTCGAAGACCTTTTCCTAAGTCATATTTGAATTTTGGCATGACTCAAACTTTGAGAAATCATCCTAGTCGTTTTAGATTTTTTTATCTACAGTCATATAAGGTGCTACCAGTGACAGGGAAACAAGCATGAATGTTCCCTGTATTCCCTTCTCTGCACCTCCAGGACCACTGTTATGTTCAGATTGAAGAATAAAATCATTAGCTTTTCTCTGAAATGCTACTTGTGGTAGTTTCAGTGAGGTATTTTACGACTTAACACTAAGACCACAAGCCCTACAACTGAGGAGACAGCACAGGAGAGGAATTAATGACCAAAGGCAGTACACAAGGAGAGGGAAGCTCCCATGCTGGTTTTGCAGCTGTAGCCACCATCTCATGAACCTACTGACTTGTTTCCTTAGTAAACTTTGCCCTTAATGCTGTCTATTCCTGTTCAAATTTCTCAAAGCACAGACGTATTTTGGTACAGAGCAAATCTCTTCACTGCTCTCTACATGCTGTCACTGCTAATTAAAAGAATAAGATAACCCTTTCTTCCCACAGCCAAAGTAAGAATGTGTCCTACAGCTGCTGATATTCCAGTTTAATCAAAAAAGCATACATGCCACCAGTTTAGTCCATGTTCTTTGCATTAGTGCACAAACCATTTGTCGCTCAAACATTGAATTTTGTTTTCAGATATCTCTGGAATTCCCATCTGCCTTGTCCACAAGCATGAAAACTAAATTTCTCTGTCACAGCTGCAGGATAATTTTCAGCAGCTTTATCATAAATTTTTAGATGTTAGAAACAACTCATACCCTGAAAGTAGAAATTATTTTAAGTAAGATTTGTGAGATTTGAGAGATAATACATTTATTTCCTGGCCGATGGTTGGAGAATGCAACTAAAGGTAATTCTATTAATTGCATAACCTTACCATTTAACATGCTGGAAGAATTTGGTCATAAGTGCCTCATAGGGAGCATATGGTCACAGTTTGGCTTTTTGCCCCTTCTCTCTATTTCAATTCCTGGTTCTAACCTCAATACTAATGTATTAAATCATTTTGATAGTATCACTGATTCTTGGGGGTGTTCCTGCACAGGGCCAGGAGTTGGACTTGATGATCCTGATGGGTCCCTTCCAACTCAGCACATGCTATGACTCTGTGATTCTCTCAAATATACCAGGCACCATAATTGTGTGCTATTACAGCAGTGGAGCACAGTACTGCTTTTCTCATGGAACTTGGCAACAGAGGCACTGTGTGACAGACCTGTCAGCCAATGAGCCCTATAAATCCCAATAGCATTGCCTGGACCTTTTGGGGAACATAACCCTCTCTTGAAAACTGAGAAGATCACTAGACTGTTCTGTAGGAGTGAAGTCATCACCGAACCCAGGTTTCCATGGTTAAAAAAATATTTACAGTTCATTTGCCTGTATTCAAATATACTACTTCTTCCCAACCAGTAAGAGATTCTGAACTGATTAATAACTTTTCGTACTAACTCACAAAAACTGCAACAATAGATCTATTAAGGGAAGAGAAATGGTGGAAAGTGAACTTCCACATTAAGAAATATACTTTAATTTAATATTTTCTATTATTTCATCACATCTAACTGCACTAGCTGTCAATAAGACACCCAAGGGTATTGTGGAACCGAAAAAAATAAAAAATATTGATTTCTTTTTTATTGGTCCCTGGTTTATTTGTCTTAACAATGGAGAATGACTACACATTAACATCAGCCTAGGAGGCAGCCCTGGAAGAATCACAGCTGCAGTTTGCTGCTAAAAGCATCTACTCTAAACAGACAAGATAGGCTCCTGAATGGGTTTGAAAACACAAACATTATCCCTGGAGTGGCAGCAGATCTCAGACTGGTGATAGTGCCAGAGAGAGAAGTGATATTTGGGAGGAAAACACTAAGTAAAAGCAAAGATAAGAAGAAAGGGGACACTGAAAGGAAGAGGGAATAAGGAAAAGGAGAGGCAGCTGTGCCTTAGATGGAGGTGAGTTAATGGTAGTCACAGGTCCAAATCTCCCCTATGTAGGAATGTCTCCAATCCTCACAGGCCCCTCCTTAGGCTACATCTGGAGCTGGCCTTGTAGCTGAAGTTTCTGGCTAGATCTTGCCTCTGAATTTCACCCTGGAGGATGGGCAGGAAAGGAAGAAGATGACCTAAATTTTAGGTTTCCCAAAACTCTCTTGTGCATCATTCTAGGGTCAGAACAATACTTGGGAATTCAAGAGTTAACAGCTGGGCCCTGTCATATCCCTTCTCCTTTAGGACAGCTGCCCATGCTGTCTGGTAGAAATGTGGTTTATACCTCACACAAAGTCTCTCTCTCACCACACAGTTACTACAAGGCCTGTTTATTCCACTGTTGTAGCATATTCCCTCCTTTGCATTTTTCTGCTCCCACCCATCATTTATTCATAACAGATGACATCGTTGCTGGACAAATGTATTGTGAAGGTGTTTTCAGCCTTTGTAAAAACTTTAAAACATGTGCAGAAAGTCCATTATTAGCCTAGGTTTGTAAAAAGCCCTCCCTCCCTCTTTTATTGTTTCCTTTTGGTATCCTTCCATACAGCAAAGTCTACATACACATAACCCAAATATTTCGGACCCCAAGCTCTCAAATGCAATCCATGCCTGCTCATTTTCTTTACAGAGAGTAAGGCTGTGATTAGACATGAAATAACTGTAGATAATAAATCTGCTCCCAAGGGCTGAGTAATCTTATTACAAGTGGGAAATGACGGTTTATTCATCAACATGTGGAGTGCCTTAAAAGTGCTGTAATAGCCAAACTAATGTAGAGAGGCAGGGAAAGTCTGCTTGAAGAAAAGAAGGAACCTCTGGTGATGTTTTACATATGTAGAGACTTACGTGGCAAAGAAGAGTAATGTATCTTATGTCCACCCTGGAAAATAGGCTAATTATGAAAATATTTGGGATGTAAGGCTTGCAAAAATGCTTCCCATTAATACAGCAGGTTTGTTTTGGTGCTCTTAATAGAGGCAATAACATATGTTCTATGTGGCAGAAAGCAGATATAAATCCATTTGGAAGTGAATTTTCTTTCTGCTTGGGAAAACTCATGGTGTGGTGTCAGTCTGGTGTTACACAAAATGCAAGATTTGCTTCCAAAAGGGTTTACTTTTGAGCTAGTTGTGGGTGTGCTTGTACAATTCAGTTTGGGACGAAATGAAATCTATGCAATTTTCCAGAGAGAGAATCAATTTTTCTCCAAAGCTCTTTTCTTCTTCACATGATTCAATACAATGCCTGTAAATGACAGCTGTTTCCACTGGGATGGAAGCTGCAATATCAGTCAAAAAGGACTTGTAACTGTTGACGCTCAACATGGTTTTAAAAACCTTCATTGCCAAACTAGAATGCTTATTATCACATTTTGTCTCTTTTCATCTGTGAAATGTGTGTGCAATTTTTTAATTCACACAATGAAATCTGAACAAAAATCAGGCCCTAAGCTGTCCTTTGTGGGGTTTTGCTGGTTTTTTAAATGACTGGCTGTGGAGGAGTGTTTGCTTTCAGGGGTCAGAGGTGGTATTCATTCATCAACAGTGCAGGAATTGAAATGAACTTTTTTATTGGAAAATAAAGCACCATGAACATCTCTCTCAGAGCTAAATTAAATGTTGGCTTTATACCTGTCAACGTACATCTTTCATTCAGTAATCACAAAGATGTTCTGAGAGCTGCTAGTATTTGAGCTGGTTTATAAGCCTTGAACATTTGAATTGTTCTTCATTCTGGCCAAATGGAAGAAACCATTGAGCCACTTCCCAGAAAAAGATGACTGGCACCCTCAAAGACCAGAGCTCCAGATGTCGGCAATGCCTCGGCAGAGGTTGAGTAACATTGGGGAAATTGTCTCCACAAACTGATGAGAGTACAGAACTGGGTGTTTTTTCAGTTGAAATTGGCTGATTTGTCAGAATGAGATAGAAATTAAAAATATAAGCTCTACAGTTTGCAAAAATCAGTCTAATTTTATGAACTTTCAATGTAAATATGAAACCTTGGTTCCTCTGTAACAAAGAGCAAAATTCTGAATTACTTCTAGTACAGAAAGCTATCACCCTAATGTTTGATAAAAATACGTATTAAAAGATAAAAATAACATAGCAGTGGTAAGGCAAGTACCAAAGAAAAATAATCACCAGAAAAATGATTCAATGGTTTCAGCAAATTGAGATCAAACTAAGAATTGACCAAGGCAGTATTTTAATAGCTTTCCATTAAGCAAAGAATCCGGGACATTTAAAACCAGGGAAGTAGACAAGACAATGTCACCACTGTGACAGTTCTGAAGCTTGTCAATAAGTTCCAGAGGAAGCAGAAAAAAGCAACTCAAGGGACAGAAGGAAATCCTCTAAGTTTCATTTCATGATGTAGACTAGATGGTTGAGCTAATACTGCCCTGAGGCTGCTTACAGCACCCTGATGAATGCAGAAGTAGTTCAGAAATTTGGAAGGTGTTTTATTTGGTGGTTTGTTAACAGCACGATGAACCAGTACAGAGTACGGAAGGCTATGCTGGCAATCACAAGTATGAATCTCTTGTTTATGAAATAGAAAAACATGCTATAAATAAATGTCTGAGGAGCCCTGGTACTTACTGCTTAAATGCTTGAGCTGTTCTAGGCAATAAATAAATAAATATTGCTACTCTTTTCCAAGCTGGTGGGTAGAATGCTCTCACAATATTTCCAGTACTTTATGCCTATGGCTTGGTCATAGACCACAAGTAAAACTTTTCCATGACCATTTTGGAATTTCCACTTCTGCACAAAATTGGGAAATGCAGTCATCATTAGAACAGGAGGGAAAAAAGAAGTTTCAAGAAACTCCTACCAAACTCCTGCACCACAAAATTGTTTTAAGTCTTCAAGTTATTTTGTTTTCACACAGTGTGTCTCCTGTAGCATGCCTTAACTCGTTTTTGTGGCTACAAGAGCACAGCACCATCTGTGATGGGACAAACCTGAGGACTTCAATCTGGATAGGATCTAGAGCATTCATGAAAAGAAAATGTCTGGGGCTGTTCCACAGAGGTCCCACAGGACTTTAGAAAGTGAAGTAATGGTGGAATGATCAAAGTGGAGTCTGTGTGGGGAGCGAAGGGTAGCATGTGAGAAAGATGGGACAGCTAAAGTGACAGAGCAGGAACAGGGAAAGTCTTTGTTTGGTCTGGCATCAGAGCTACTGATGGGAGCTTGGTCAGACTTCTCGGACAGCCAGGGCAGGGACAGAGAGGTCTTTCTCCTTCTGCTTGCTTCTCCCCATTTGATTGGCTACACCCAGCTCCCACAGCACATGGACGGGACAGAGGAAGCAATAGCCTGTGTGGGCCCCACAGGACTGCAAGGCAACTGCTCCCTGCTCCTGGCACACCAACAGCGAGCTTCACCTACATTGTGTACCGTGGGCAGCTGAGCTACTGCGCTGCTGTCACTCCCTCTGATGACCATCCTGGCTGCCCTGAGTATCACGGCCTCCATGGCTTCCTCCCTTCCAGCACTGGCAGGTTTCAGGGGCTGTCCCTGTAATACTTTCTTGAGAAAACATCTTAGAAGCAGGTGGTTGGAAGGTACCCCAAGAGGGCAGATGTTCAGCTCATCCTTGTGTTTGGGGGCAGCTTCAAGCATACCTACACCATAGAGATATCTGTGCATTTGGATGAACATATCTTAGGTGTTTAAAGGGATTCTGCAATTTCTCTAAGTAACCGTACAGGTGCTCAGTTAATGACTGATCTAAATCTGTCTTGATACAAAATAAGCCAGTTTCTGCACATCCTGTTCCCTGTGATCCAGGAACTTAATCGGTCACTGTTTTCTGTGTAGCTGTCTTGGCGTACCTGTTATCATTTGCTTTTTCAACTTCTTATTTCCAGACTAAACAAACCCAGTTCTCTCAGCTTTTCCACATAAGTCTTATTTTCTGACTGCCTGTTTAATAGAAGACCACAGACCAGCTTACAGGCTTAACACTGAATCCAGGACTAAGCTTCTATTATCTACCTACTAGAAATAACAAGGTAATATCAAATATTGCAAGACAAGTGACAGAAATTTCAGAAAGGAGTTTCATGTCTTGATAGCATCTAAAAAGCTCTTATGTGCAAAGGGATTTAGTGCTCTGAATAGTTTCAAATGGGTAAGTGGTGAATATACCAGGGAACTTTGGAACCACCATGTTTACTATTGTGAAAAATAATCTCTCCTCCCAGATTCCTTTCCCTCTCTCTCTAGAGCTCTCCAGACAATTTCAGTTGCATGAAGTAAGGGAAACTTACATCTGAAAGCAGAAAACTGAAAAGATGCATGATCTCATGGGTTCCTACTCAATCTGTCCCAATGTTTCACATATTACAGCAAATCTCTTGCTCGGCAATTACAAGGGATACTTCACACTTTGTGGCACAATTGCACCTGTTGCTTCACCAAGGGTGGTGTTTGTCATTGATGTTGCAACTACTGTCAGCAGTTAACTGTACTGACATTGTAGAGCATTTTGGTTTCATAGTTCCAATCAGGAGGTGTAATTTTACCCATTTGAGATCACCTTTCACCCATTTTTTTGATCTTGCTCTTGCCTAGAAACCGTGAGCAGCAAAGTAGGCAGGAGCCTTCCTGGGGAGCTGTCAGTGCAGCGCTGCAGCAGCTGCTGGCAGAGGCAGGGTAGGTCCAGCCGAGCCTGCTGGGTGAGTCTTGCACATGGCTGCTTGCAGTGAAACTGCTCCAATCCACAGACCAGCACGCGGCGTCTCCAGAAGCTTGCCACGGACGGGCTGTTTTTTCAGAGGTTGCCAGAGAGCTTCCCGCAGCAGGAGCGGAGCCTCTCACTGAACGGGGACACTGAGAGGAGCCAAGTGGGAGCCACTGTCCCCTCCCTCCTCTACGGGTTGCTCCACTGACAGCTAGCACCAGTGCCACAGTGACAGCAAGATGAGACGGGGTTTGCCCATCGGCCCCAGATCAGCACTGTGGAGGGGGATAAAAGGATCCTCCGAGTGTGACAGTAAGGAATTTTCTAAATCCATCACAGACTGGGAACAGCAGGATAGGAAGGAGGCTCTACTGCAGTCTTTTACTGACATATGATCACGCGAAGTGTCAAGAATGTAGACAACTCTTGTTTTAATTGAAAAAAAAATTGTTTATTACAAGAAAAATAATTTGGAAAAATAACAGCATCCGAATTCTTAATTTAAAATAACATTAAAACTCCGGGATTGCAGGATTGGAGACCCTTGGTGCCGAACTGGCTATGTGCCCACGGCAGAAATCTTCATCACTGGTTTTACCTCAGCTAATCTGGGGCAAAATTCTCTTAAAATAAAAAACAGAAAGGTCGCTGAACAGAGATAGGCCCCTGACCCCCCGCTCTTACCCAGCACTAGGGGAGCAATACTCCGGCAGAGCTCAGACACCCCAACACACAGAAGCAGAAAAAAAGAGCAGAACCTCTGCTTCTCTCCTTTTATACACCCTTGGCCCTTCCCAGAATTCCCCACTGTCCCGCCCTCATGGCACAGGATGATTGGTGGATTTTGAGGTACATCACAAGTTCTTTTCACCAATGGAACATTTGTGGGGGACGGACATTGGTTTATAGAGAGCTATGGAAACTTCATATTAAAAGGTATTTAAAAATTTAACTATCTTAACAACTTTAATAACTATTAACTTGGTCATAAGATGATTTTTATATGCAAAAGCCAACTACCTAATTTCATATATCACACTAAATCCTGAAGGGGAAAGCCTAGGATAACATAATAGATGTCTCAAGAAACTTGCAAAGGAAAGAGGTGTCGGATCCAGAAAACATCATGAACCTTCTTAACAGAGCTTCCACCTTGTGCTGCATTAAAAAGAAAGTGTGGAGGTCTGTGGACTGTTGGGCCAAGCACTCTTCCTACTCCAGAGTGCTTAGTGAGCTGAAGGAGAAATCCCTGTTCTCACTGGAGGAAAATCACGTGTTTCTCCCAGGTTGTAAACTCCTTCCACCACGGTTAATTCCGTGTTTCTTCATGGGTCAGGGTGCTAATCTAATATTTCTCTTTCTAAGTCAACATGGTTGCTATTGAGAGACCTAATTACTTCTACTCACAGTAAAATGTATACTCACAGTATACATTTTACTGTGACAAGGGGTTAAGATAATAGGGAAATGGCTACATTTTGTACTTTCTAACAAGGTTTCTGAGATAAATCACAAATATGTAGGTAGTAGTAAAGTATAGAATAAATAGTAGCTGTAGCAAATTAAAAGGCTTGGAAGAGAAGAGTAATTTGGGGCTGCCACACTTCAGCCCTGATGTACAGGTGTCTGTGCTAAGTGATGTGCTCAAAATGTGTTGGACCAACTTACTATGAGCATTTTACAGTATTAGTTTCTGCAGAGTAAATCTAATGATTTCAGGACAGTGACGACGAGCACAGCTGCTCACCTGGAAAGCAGATACAAAGTAGGTCCAGAGCTTTCCAGATCCATGTAGGTGTATTGCACCATGTAGCTGCTTAGGACATTTGGATGTATGGCAGCCTGGATGGAGTTTCTGACTGAGAGCAACTACATCTCATCTGGCAGCACTATCAAACAGCTGCTTTTCAGATAGAAAATCTGTACAATCCATACAAACATATCCAGAAAAATTTCATTTTTGATGAAAAATTTATACTGTAGGGAAAATACAAATATATGGTCTCTCTCCTTCTTCATCTTTCCTTCCTTCCCAAAAAGTTATGTGCAATTTGCCTATTTTTTTTTTCAGTTGTTTTCTCCATCTCCCCCTCTCCTTCCTTTGCTCCATCTCTCCTTGAGCAATTAACTCTGCTGACACCAGCTAGCACATAACAGGAGATTGTTCTTTTCAGCATCCTGTTGTACAAGATGCTAGAAATAACAGACGTTTTGAGGCTTTCCTGGATTGTGCAGCTGTCATTCAAGCAGATCACTTCTAGGACATCACTGAAATGAAATCCTGAAGCTTTTTCAGTCAGTTTTCTTTTTTGCTTGGTTTATCCGATCCATGCACCTCCAAAGACTTTCTCTTCTCACAATATGTCATCCAGGCCATCAGCATTCTTCCGGTTGCCTATGCCTTACCTTTAAATGACCTCTTTTTCTAAAGATTAAATCCATATGATCTTTCTCTCTTTGTTTCTTACCTTAGCCCAATTTCTGACAAAACTAGAGACAGGAGGAGGGCACGCTTGACCCTTGACCAGTTTATGTAACCCAGAACACATCGGAGAAGGAAGAGCAGAGCCATCTCTGGTCCCAGCCACATCTCACATTCCCCTACCTCCCTCGCCTGCTTCCTTCCTCCTTCTGCTGCCCTGAACTCCCAGCCCCCCTCCTTTACCCTTTAGCTGCTCCCTCACTTTTAGTTCCATTTATTATTCTCTGTCTCTGAGCAGTTCCTTCTTCTTTCCCAAAGCTGCTGCTGGATATTCATCCAACACTTCCCATCCAGCATGTACATCTTGCACTTTCTTTTCACAACCATCTTCTAGTTAGCTGGAACTAATTGCATTAGGATTAGTTAGGATTTCTGATTACGTTTCTTCCATGCACATATATCCCCTTCAGCAGAGCTGCATTTTAGTGAAACGCCTGCAGATGTTTCTCAAATTTCAGTCAAGAGCAAGGTTCAGATTTACATTGCTTGGGTGTGACATGGAATAAGCAACCAAAGTATTTTCCCTTGAGCAATAAAGTTCATATAACCCCTGGCTCGTGGGCAGATACTTGCTGGGATATTCTGCCTGCCAGTGCTCGCTTTAATTCATCTGGTGCCTTACAGCCAAGCATAACTCTCTGCAAAGACTAATCTTCTCTTTCCCTTTTTTCTTTTTTTTTTTTTTTTTTTTAATTTGACAAAAAATGGCTTTCCTGGTCTTGTTTTTCATGGAAGTGGCAGCTTTTCAGTGAGCATCTGAGAGATCCTGGGACAGGAGTGAAGCCAGGCTTTGCTCCATGGGCAGTTACATAGAGATTCACATGTAGACACAGCAACAGGTTTCATGGTATTTTATTCAGAAAGTTGTATCCTAAGAAATTTTTGCTTATTGAACCAGGTCTGGACCACAAAACCAATCTTGCATCATGAGAAATTCTAGACAAGACCAGAAAGAGTTTATGGCCTTACATGAAACAAAAACCAACTTGCAGACGTAAGGAGTTCTCCACCTTAGTTAGAACAAAACTGGCAATGTACTATAATAAAGCACTTGAGGGCTCTGGCAGTCACAAAGCAGAAACATAAATGCAGTCCTGCTTTTCTAACATAAGCACTATAAAAACAGTTCTACTGTACTGGGTAAAAGAGCTGTTAGATGAGAGCATCTTTGATTAAGAAGTCTTAGACCACATCAGACTACCCTATTGTCTCATAACAACTACTTTCAGAAAACTCTCAACATGGACTGGTTATGCCAAGTAGGACACTTTAAGATGACCAGCCACTATCACTGCCTTCCCTTTGTGGGACTGGGAAGATCAGCTTCAAGAGGGTCCTCTCTCCTTCTTCTTAATGACTCACAGATGACTTTGCTGGCATTTCCTGCAGTTCTTCCCAGAAGAAGTTTATGAAGTGTTTAGGGTTCAATTATTGCTGAATCAGTGCATCTTCATTCAACAGGAAAAGAGAAATGCACTTCCATTATCGTCTTGCACTTAGGTTAATTAAAAACAGCTCTTCAGCTGGTTGCAGCCTGTTTGCCAGTTGTATTTTGTCACGTTTTGCAGTGATATCTGAAAGCAGTGGTTCTGCTTGTGTGTTTGTACACATGTATATGTATTCTGGGGCCTCATTCCCTCATGTCCTATAATTCACCCAACCGCTGATATCAAGGACAACCATCTTTCCACAGCAGATGTGACCTCATTTCTAAAAGACGTCAGGAAAACCTTGCTGCAAAAGAGCAGGTCCTGATATTCTTATTTCACAGCTGTGGCACCTCAGCTACTTTCAGAAAGCCACCTCCAGTATTGTTGTCAAATGGGACTGACTGGTTTGGAATATTCTTGAATACTTCCTGTTAAATGGTGATCCAGAAATAAAATCAAAAAACCAAATTTTTCACCACATATATTTTTCGGGTCTACACTCGGAGGTTTATTCAGAAATATCAAGCTGCCACAGTGCTGTGGTAGCTTTTTTTCAGAGGTCCTACATAAGAACCAAAACCCCTGCTTGAACAGTTCCCCCACTGCCTTCTATCTGGTTTCCTTGATTATTGTTGGATATTTGAAAATGCCTGCTGAAACTCTAATTACAACTGCAGTAAACATTAAAGACTTCTGCAGTTAAATTACTCACATAGCACTGATTTTTGTTTGGTTTTGTTTTTAATATGAAAACAATAAACATTCCACAGCCAATTATACCTACCTTAAATGAAATTCAGAGCAGAGAAAGTCCCTGATCACTGATGCTATTTAACTCCCTTTAAGCAACCAAATCACAGAACTACAGAGGCAGGTAAAGAAAGGCTACCAGTAATCCACAAAAATGTTGAAAACAAATGCTTGGTCAGCCCATCAGTGTAGTATCTGTCTGTAGTTCATGTCACAGAGTTAAAGGCTGCTGCTCGTTGTTTCTCCAGAGTGCTGGTTTTACACAGGGGAGAGTGGTGAAGGTTACTCAAAATGCAGACCCTCCCTTCAGAAACAATCCTACTGATTTTTGTCCTGAGAGGGGTTGATCAGCCCTTGTTTGACAGTGGGGAAAATCTTCTACCATCCAAGCTCATAAGATGGAAGGTATGAAGAGCATTAAGGGAGTGGTTTCAAGAATGAAACTGCAAAAGATCAAAAGGATCCACCATTTGGATTTGTCTTTTGTTGAGGCTTGACTTGGATACTGCTAGCTAAGAACCTCTTTGATCTAGAATCTTTTATTACTGCAGAGAATAAATGCAAGGAAGAAAATATTCGTTTTAATTACTTTTCCCTGTTCCTCTCCCTTGCCCCAGGAAAGTGAAGAATCCTGATTGTGATGTAGTTCTGGAAGTGAAGCTGTGTACTGTATTTCCAAGCTCCTTTTTTAACCTATATTTCTAGCAACCAGCCACAGAAGTTATAGATTGTTAAAAAAACCCTGGGTTTGGGCTCATGCTAAAATGAAAGACTGATTCTCTAGAAATCCCTGAGGCAAAGCAAACTGTGCCAAGTGTAATTTCATATCCTTGCTGATTGTCCTCTTTCTCCAGTGCAGTCATTCATTTGCTCTATCACATGTTCCAAATTGTAAGAACAGTATAAATAACATTTATCAGAACACTTCTGGCCTGTGACTGTCAATGACTATGTGGGTTTCTCTGGAAGTTTCCATACTTTTTTTGTTCTCCGTTCCAAAAGACATTGCCTGTTTCTATTTTCAAAGAGGAACTGAAGCGTTATTCCTGTAATTGCAGAGATTATTACAGTGTCATTCATACTTTATTTTTCTGCTTATGGAGGACTACCTGGAACGTACCTTTTCTTTTTGTTAAGGGTGGCTTTAACTGGCCAGTAAACCTAAATAGGAGCCACCTGATTTTCCAGGGATTTGAACAACACAAACTTGTATTTGAGGCTTTGAATGGGATAGGGCTGAGGCAGAACCTCTACTCCACCCACTTTATAAGTACGATTTGTTAGCAATTTTTTTCCAGTAAAGCTTCCACTGGAGATCAGAAGGTATCCTTTTTTAGTTTTAGAAATTCCAAGAAATTTAATGCATACACTTTAGCCTCAGTGAGACAGAAGACAGCTTGCTCTAAAAACAGAGTAACAGATGTGTGATGCTTCCACCAGGGCCACAAAGTCATTATACTTTAAATTACATAAAAGGGAAAAAAAAGCAGCTTTATTTTAAAAGCCATACAGGCTTTCTTCTAGTGCTAGGAATGAGCTGGATAAAAATTCCAGAGAGGAACTTGACTTTTTTGGAAGCCCCAGTTGTTCTACAAAACCATGACCTCTTACAATCTTCTGTCCAAGTTTTATTTCTTATTTACTCCTCTGTGGTCATTTCCATAATAGCTGTCACCCCTCAATAAAGTGCAATCTTTTCAGGATTAAAACTACTGGCCTGAAGACTCTCTTAAAGAGGATCTTTTGAGTGATGATCCTTGGTGTCATGTAATCTCATATTCAGATACAAACAAAGTAGCAAATAAGCAAAGGAACAAGAACATTTTATGGTTTTAAGTCGTGACAGGGGAATAAATAACATGTAGTTTCACTATATCTACTGTAGTGTTTGGATCAGCTGCTGCCATAGTAGGAGCACAACGTCCAGGGTAGCTCTATCCCAGAGCAAGTAACAAGATGACAGGGCACATGGGACAGCAACCATACAGGAACTTCCATTTTTAAAACCATGACTGAGAGGGAGGAGTCTTGACAAATACTTGGTTCCAATTCACTCCATTTTGGTTCAGACACTGGCCAACTGTAGTACTCAATTTTCTTCTTATTCTGGTTCTGACAGCCACAGACTCCCTCTGTAAATGCCAAACAGGAACTGTGATGTAACTAATAAAGTCTGAGTCTTCATTCTTTCCATGCTGTTTGTGTAGTGGACTTTTGAATAAATTCAATTTAAAATAAAGCTCCATGGATTGATCTTGGCAGTCAACCACAGGATGTGAGCAAGAAGTAAGCTTCTACTTCACATTTCTTTAGTTGCTGAATCCTGTTTCCTAACAACTGTTCTACTACTGCCAGTGTTATGAAGCAGATCCCTATGAAGAAAATGTCTCTGTACAAATTTGAGGGGAAATGGGCTTCTTTTCCTCACCATGATATTGAGAGACTCACTGTACATAACAGAAGACCTGAAGCCACTCTAGAGTTATAAGGAGCAAAACAATTTACAATGATATTAACCCAGGGAATTCTTTCTGGCAGCAGTTTCTATGAAGAACTCTGAACAAAGAGAAAGGAAACATAAAGAATTTGGGGCAAGTTTTACTCAGTCATATTTGAGTTTAGACTTGCAGATTTTTGTGCTTTTCCAAACAGAGTTTGATGGCATCACTAATGTGCAGCATAACAGGAGACAGAGACCAGCTGTGCTTTGAGAGTTAATCTCATAAACTGCTTCCAGAGGAGGTCACATTCAGAACCCTGAGGGCTTCCAATCTGTTCAGACTTGAAAGGTATGTCAAGGGGGAATTGACTTTAAGCCATCCAATTTTAGCAGGCAGTTGGGCCCCAGCGCTGTGAATCCCCCAAGCACACAGCAAAACACCAGAGGTCTCAAATTTTGCCTCTCCAGGAGGATATATGTAATAACCAGAGATACACAACACTCAGTGATTTATTTGACACAGTACCTCCTATGACCTTTAAGATAAAAAGGTTCATTTCCTCTCACAACAGTTGTATTGCTTGCAGTGCAATACTGTGTACAGCATGTAGGGCTCTGATTTGTTAACTCCCATGCTCTGTGAGTGTTTTAAGGCAAAATGTCCCCAAAACTGCCAGACAGAAGTTCACACAGTTTCCACATACTTATTAAAAAAAAGAGGGATGGGGTGGGATGGGAAGGGAAGGGAAGGGAAGGGAAGGGAAGGGAAGGGAAGGGAAATTGAAAGTTCATTAGAATATTATAACAGTTTTGTAAAAGAGCAGCTGTCAATCCAAGATCTAGGATCATTTTACTCAATAAAGACATATGTAGAAATCCAAGGAAGTGTCATCCAGCCCCTCTTTTTACTTGCTTTTAGATTGCCTATAATTTTAGTAATGGTCACTTAGTACCCAAGGTAAAATATCCAGAAAATTCAGTAAAGTTCATTCTTTCTATGGTTGTGATGTGCTGCTTATTAACAGCCAGTCCATCTCATTAAACCAGAGGGAAACTCTTAGTAAAAAGATACTTCTCTATGAATCAAAATGAGAAACCATTTCACAAGGACTGAGAAAAATCTGACTTCCACCACAGACAGTGAAATATGACTGGGGAACTGTCCCAGCAAAAATACACTGTTCTGAATGAGATTTCATTCATTCATTCCTTTTTAACACCTGAGTTGTCCCAAAAAAGAACAAGAAACTTCATGTGGGGAGTTTGAAAATTTTGTCTTATGCATCATTGTTTTTCACAAAGACCGAGAGACCTTGTTCACAAGTTACACAGTTATAAGTTACAGTGCTAAGGGGAAAGGACTTTCATTGCATCTAACTTCCTTTACCTATAAGTGAAGCATCCAAAGTAATCAGATATGTGTGCAACCTTTCTAGTGCATGGAGAGGGTTAGGCTGTTGTAGGAAGTGATTCACCCTGTTAATCATACAGAACTATATTAAGACAATTCCATGACCATGTTGTTACACAATTTCTTTCCACAGGCCACAGAAGAAGCCTAGAGGGATAGCTGAGGATGGATATCTAAGATCCATAAACCACATCCCTAAAGTACTGGAAACCCCTTAAAATCTGTCCTTTCCAGCATCTTGCCATCCCACCCAGCATGGCAGTGTTAAGCTCTAAAGAATAGTCTCTATTTTAACATCAATACCTTGCAGCCAGGTCCCCCTCCCATTCACATACTGTTTCTTCCACATGCTGTACCCAGCCAGGGGCAAGAACTAGGCCTTCACCAGTTTCTAAAAGGAAGGCAGTAATTACACAACTCACCCATCCAGGATTTCCATCCTTTACATACATGTAGCTAGGGTATACAGTATAGTTTGGGTAAGAACAGTATCTGAATTAGCATTTTTACTTAGGGGATAGTGTGAGGCTGCTGCTTCAGAAACATTTTTCTGTGAAGTTAATTTATACTTGTCTGTCTTCGGAAAGCAAAAGTCCATGGCATGTTCCTTCTTAAAATTTTCCAGAATATGAGTATACCGTATTTAAGCCCTGTTTCAGAGCTTTATAGCACTCTCCTTAATGAAGATAGATTCATCTGTCAAACACTCTTCCAGAAACCTGAAATCTGCTTTGGTATTGGGCTTTGCTTTATCTTAAGACATTCTAAAAATATCCTAAAACATCCTAAACTTTATAGATATTGCAGCCTTTGATTGTTGTCACTAATGGCAACATGCTGGTATTTTGACTTTTCCCCTGTTTCCATGAAAATGACATGTTGAAAATGTTGACACTTGAGTTGGTCAACTTACTTGTTGTATTTTGAAACTTGCAAGCTCAGAAATACAACTGAGTGGAACTGCATTTCTTGAGGTTTTATAATGGTCCTAAGACATCATAAATTTTCTCCTTATGCTAAAGAGCAATAGGAGAAATCACTACATCCCAAAATAGTCACTTTCTGTAGAGCTGAGGCTGTCACCCCTCATTTGACAAGCTCAAGGATCACTTGGAACTAGCCCTGGGACTAGCACACAGCTCTTGCATTGCAATGTGTGCTCTAACCACCAGGCAACTGGGTGTGTGTGGGAGCTCTCTCTGCTTTCCTCTTTCACACTTAATCAGCAATTCTATCCTGAACATAAAAAGGCTTTCTTAATAAATTTTGTTTAAATAGCGCATTCCTGTGGAAAGGCTTGGTGACAGAAAACAGATATTTTCTGACCAGGAAAAATATCTGGTTTGTCAAAGAGGTTTTCTGACAGCTATATTAGGGCAAGGAAAGTTAATGCCACTTTTCAAATTAGCTGGGTGTGCTATTAGGATTAATCATTTGATATATCAGCTCATAGTCTAATGGGTCCCCTCATGCCCTCCTTGCAAAAATTCCATTTGGGATCCCTAAAAGTAGGATTTGAAATGATAATCACAGTTTTCAAGAATTGCCAGCTTTCATGATATTAATCTAAACTTGTAACACTTTATGGTCTCTGGGAAGCTTCAGCTCTGCAAGTTTCATATGCATGATGTGAGAATTGTATCCTATTTCTTAAGGTAAGTTTTGGACATCCTGAAGAAAAAAATCAACACAAATTATCACTAAGGATAACTATGAAAACAAAAACCCTAGCAGGTAGCATGGACTTTACACCTACATTTTTCTTTTTTTTTTTTTCTCCTTGTTGCAGTTTGTTATATTTTTTGACCACAAATATTGGCAATTCTGGGGGGAGGGGGAGAGGAGGGGGGCTTAGCAGACTTTTAACAAAGGCCTTTGGGTACATTTTGTTAATAATAGAGACCACAGAGCATTTCACAATATTTATGAAATCTAGACAAGAAGGTTTTAAAGTTTGAGGCGGATGTCATCCAGTCCTCTGTGCTATTTTTCTTATCCAATGACAACTTTCTTCACCCTTTGACTTCTTCTGTCATAACTCCTTGTGTATTTAATCCTATCTGTGTCTAATCCAACAGCGGATGGGATGCCAAGGGTAAGAAGGAGCAGCTATATATTTGTACTTGTCTATATCTCGCCAGACTCAGAGATGTCTGAGAGTTTATTAACAACTATCCCAACCCAGCTCCTAACAGCTTGCCTGAGACACTAGAGAGTTTCTGCTTAAGGTTAATGAAAGTACTTCTTCAATATAATTCTGTATCTATTTTTGTCATGGAAATTCCAAAAGTGTTGCTGTCATTGCACTACACTGACTCTGCCCATACAGTGCTGGTTTGAGTTTCCTGTGAGAAGACCAAATTCCTAAATCTCAAACCCAGCAAATTGGTTTTTCCTCCTGTGATAATCTTTCTTGTCCATTGTATGTCTTCTATTTTCTTTTCCTGCACACTTGTCTGACATTGTGATAAACACAGAACAGCATTTAAGTTATGAAGGAATTAAATAATCTCATTGTCTTGGTGTTAGAAACTTCACAATAAGTCTGAGAAGGTTGCATTGGGCAGATGAAAGAGAGTTTGGTGGAACAGCACACATTGTAAATGTCTATTGCTTTACACAGTGCCATAAAATACTTATTATAAAGTATTTTATAATACTTTGGGGTTGGGACTAGCACATGTGATATCTAACCACAATCAACAGAGCTGCTCTAGAAATTAAAGCTATATTGTGCAGTTAGAGAGTTCATAGTTTTATAATACACTACTTAGACTCGGAATCAAAAGGGAGAGAAAAGTACAAGGATAAAATAAGAAGATTACTAACTTTAAATAAGCAGGTAAAAAAGGGCAAACAACACTTCTTTTTCACTGCATTAAGCAGTTCAGTGTTTGTCCAGATGCTTTGTATTGATGTTCTTTATTGACTCCTGTCAAACTGTTATCAAAGCACTTTCCTGCTGTGACTATTTTTTTTTCCTTTTCCCCAGGCTAAAATAGGGAGACGTGGTATCTGTTCACTGTTGAGCTGGACCAAGATCAGATTGGCGAGATCGGCTGCCAGGCACTAAAAGCAGCAGCAGTGAGGCAGCTGGGAGAAAGGTGCTATCCCTTTTAGCTTTGAAAATATGTATTCAGACCTAATGGTTCTTGGCACCAGAAATTCCTGCGTGAGCCACCTAGAAAGCTCCCAAAGTCCAGGATGGTCAAACTCCATGAAGACATGGAAGAAAGTTACAGAAGAGGGGAGTAGTATTACCGTTGAATAGGTCTTGGACCATGCTGCTCACCTTCAATGAGTCTTCTAAGCAGAAGGAGGGAAAAAATTTAAAATAAATTTGTTCTTTTACTTAGTAAAATTTATATATAATAACTTTTTTTCCAGGTTTTTAACATTGCTTTATTAAACCATCTTTCCTATCCCTTTTCCCTCACCTTGTGTCAGGAGTCCCTGCAAACTGCTTTACATAGTCTGTAGGAAGACACAAGGAAAAAAGTAGCTGTGGGCATGGGGTCTCCTTTAATCAGTTTTGAGGCTTTCCCCACTGCCAAGATCCTGACTGTCTTATTTCATTAGTGAAAAGTTAAAGTATCACACTAGGGACAGAATTCTGACAGTGAAATTAATTGGAAGAAGAAAATTATAGCCCTGTACAAAAGAAAAGAAAAAAAATGAAAGGAGAAAAAAAAAAACAACCAGGCTTCTTCCACCATGCCCAGAGTATCTGATGGAAAAAAGAGCAAAGGCTGTCTCAGCAAGGCTAAGGGGTCCAAGTGTGCTGAGGTGGGCTGGTGATTGTTGAACAGGGATGTTTATAACATGGCACTTTGCAGGAAAAGCACCACGTAGAGGAATAACATGAAACAGAGAAGGAGAAGGATGAGACAGGAAATATGCTCCAGCAGTCTCACAAAAGGCAATAGTCCAGCATTCACCAGGGGACTCTCTGCAGAGAGTATGAGCACTCACAACTTTGGGGAGACATCCTACACTTCACCCATGCCCCTACCCACACACACGACCCCACAGCCTGTGTGTACTGCAGCTGGGATACCCTGCAAACTGGCTTGGAAGAAGCACTGGGCTGCTCCGTGCGTGGGCTGGGAGGTGTTGGCGCAGCAGCACGCACAGCTCGGCTCCATGGCTCCGGACACTGCAGCCAGCACCACCTCAGAGCCGGAGCTGCTCCCTGAAATCCCCTCTGCTGAACAGACACAACCGAGAAACTCAGTAACCCCACCACTTCTGAACTCGTCAGCACAGTTTATATAACCATGAGCCATCAGCTCTTTCCCTTCTAATACTGCTTCAATTTACGTGGCATAGCAGCGATCTGGCTCTGATGGAGAAAAATGTGAAGGAATGTGTTCCCTGGGGAGTAATGCAATACACAGACAATATGAGTAAGAAGGAGGCTGTGCTGCTAAATGATACACATTTCTATCCAGAACATTTTCATTAGTCTTGGAACAAAATTAAAGTTTCCACTCTCATTTGCTGAAGGTTAATCCAGATTTCCATGAGATATGTCCAGATACAGATGTAACCTCTTTAATGAAATGCTCTGCCCATTCATTTCTTCAGCTTCGCTTTTTTTCTCCTGCACTGAAGATACTGCAGACATATGGAAAAGAATGAAAAAGAAAAAACATGTGGAATCAGAAAAACTTCAGACTAAGAGATAAAATTCCTAAGACTTTCAGTTACAAATTCAATACAGGACTGGCTAATGTTTAGACATTAAAAGGGAAATGAAAATTATAATTAAAAATTATATGACTGCCTTACAACATTATTTTAAATTCCTATTTTTCAACCTTGTCTTCAATCTCCTAATGAAGAATTACATTTTTTCTCTTAAAATATTATCCTTTAGGACTTAAAATGTAAATAAATTATTTGCTACAATCCAATTTCCTAGTGTAGCAGCCGATATTTTGCAGCTTGTATTGTTATTGTCTGTAACTCAGGAAATTCACTGTTAAGTCCTTTTAAAATTTTTAATTGTATATCACTTTTTTTTTTTCTGAATTTGCTAATTGTTTTCCATCATTTTTCTGTTGCACCTCACTGATCTCATGCTCATTCCCTTAAAACAGTATGTCTCAGGCAACATCTCTACTGAATTATCGCTGGTAAAAACAGATGTTTAAAAGCCACCTCTCACCTGCATAAATTTTTCCCCCTCCTTAAATGCTTATTAAGATTCCTGAGGCTCCAATACAGCTGACTATTCTTTCTCAGACTTCCTGATTCAGAGACTGAAATATTTAGGTTCAGTGTCTTTAATAACTTTCTTAAACCCTCTTTATTTTCATCAGACATCCTATGTCTCATGACATACATTCCATTTCGCTGACTTCATCTGATGTGATTTCCAATTTCTGGAATATTATTCTTTGCCTCATGACATTTTTGATGTTTTCATTAGCTGTTCTGGATTTGGTGTTCTTCTTTTGTGAGATAATACTTAACATGCCAGCAGCATTTATTTCTCCCCAATCAAGCAGGGCTCAGGAATAAACCATCAGGGTCACTCCAGAATTTAGCACTTCTGCTGGTAAGTGTAGATCAGTATAAGAGAAAGAGAGAAATTATTTCAAGGGAAGTCTGGTGAACTCTAAAAAAACCATAGATTCTCAACCTTTGACAAGTCACCAGTTTGCATGCTATTTGCACAAAATACCACAAGTAATCTGAAAAAACACAATTAGTGATTTTTGAATTAATTGCCTCAAATCCAGAAAATAAGTAGAGAACAAAACTCATCAGGGGTATTACAGCTCCTACAACAGTATTGGATTGGTGCTTCTGCTTAGGTTTTGCTACCCACAAGATCATGTTATGCCTGCTGTTATTAAAGGCATAACTGAGACTTCAGTTGACCTAAGCATGGGGGTGGTCAGGCAACCTGACCACTGAGTGTCTGTGACTGACTTTTTCCCCCTGAAATCAATGGTGTCTTTGCCATTAACTGCAGGAGACAGAGAATCAGATTCTGATGACAGAGAAAGGTATTTTACTGGCTTGGAACTGAATTTCCAGGTACGTATGAGAATAACACTGGTGTCTACAGTGGTTTGTTGTCATCTACAAACTGGGTCTGGAGGGTAAGAAGATCGTGCGGGCTCTATTCCTTACCAAACTCTCATGTCCTCTTCTGCAGTTAAACAGAAGGGCTTCTTGATATTGCTAAAAGGACACTTTGCTATTTCCAGCTAATTTTTTTTCCACATATTCTCCATTTTCTCCCTGCTCCTGTATTGCTAGCTTCCAAAGGAAGGAATGTAAGACAGCTAATGAACTAGTGATGTGCTTCTGCATCACAAATATCCCAAAATCCCAACTGGTCTCCATTTCTTCTCCACATATTTTATATCCCATTCTGTAGTTTCTGCCACTACAGCAAATATTCCAAGGCAGCACTGGCTTTAGAGACCGAATCTGTTGAAATGGGCCATAGTTTGCTCTATGAGCCTACAGTCAACTGGCATCTATGAGCTAAATCTATGAGCTTCGTGTCAGTATGAACCAGAACACAAGCTGGCTCTAACGCTTTAAACCTGATGTTTGATTATCGGACCGAAGAGGAATAATCTTATCTTTTATTCCAAATTTTCATTAAGGTGTATTCCGGTAAATTCCCTGATTTCATACTTGTCTTTTTTCTTCAGTGTTCCATTTTGAAGATGGATGATCAAAAGATTTCATCCAGAATTTTCACATTACATGTACCTAATGTCTAGGTGGATTAGTACTTTTAAACAAAAAATAGAGAAAAGCTGAGAGAAAGACCCTTTACTCCCTTTACTCAGAGGGAACACAAAATGGCCCCAGAATTCTTGCATTCCAGATAAAAATGTGGACAAAATGTGCTTATTGTGAAACTTTCCATCAATTTTAAATAAATGTCAGGTTGTATTATGACCAGCAATTTGTGTTCCTATTACTTCACAACTTCCCTGTGTTAACTTGACAGATTACATTAAAAAAGCCAACCTATTTGTCAACATTAACAGTTTGCCTTATCCGTTCTTTTTCCCATTTGGATTCCTTCTCTTTTTGGAAACCAATCAACTTCTGACTCAGAAGTTTCCCCAGATTTTCAGATAATTGACCTTAGGGTTTAATCAGGACTGAAAGCAGAAGCAGGTGGGAAGAATCTGCAATTTTGTTTACAAGGACATTTTTCCAGAAACCTCGCTTGAACTTGGTGGAAACATAGCTTTAATTTTCCTTCTATAAATGACAGATTAAGTGAGGTTGCTCTGCTTCAAACATTTGACTGCATGCTCTAGTAGCCTGCTAGAGGCCTGTTAAGGTTATGACAGCAATGTGACTTTGTGTGACAGTTTTTGCCTTTGAACTTACATCACAAACCTGAGGAGCTGGAGCCAAAAGGAGGTCATCCTCAAACAGTCCCTTGCACCATGTAATGGTATGAGGGCCTGGAGATGGTCTCCCTGCTTGCCATCAGGAGTCTCATAATCAAGAAATAGCAAGAATGGCTGATATGAAAACAGTCAGATAATAGTACATCATTCAAAATTCAGCACAGGCAGAGCTTTTGGTCTAAGAGCAGGAAACAAAACAATGTAAGACTTTGTATCACTTTAAAAGGAAAGTTATTATAGTCCTAACTAGGTGTTTTGTCTTTACTGTTTCTGCCAAAAACACATGCTAAAGAATAATTTTCATTGACTTCAATATGGTAAGCAAGCTTTCAAAGTGTAAAGTAATGGAAGATTAGAACTTACTGGAAAGGTGACTATGGCTGAGTCAGAAGAAAAAAGGGCATTGTACTTAGAAAATACAGAGGGCCCATCAAAAGACTTGAGGGTAAACTTTGGGTAGTCAAAAGGCTTTAGATGTTTGTATTGAGACTGGGCTTTTGAAGTTGCCCAGCTGTTCTTTGTGCATCTAATTAAAACACAAAACTACCCAAAATTCACTCACTGTAATATCTACATAAATGATTATTTAAAATAGTCTGAAGTATTTTCTTGTATTGGTATATTTTTATATGTTATGTCTCCCCTACAAAGTATTTCTCCCAGGGCTATTTACAGAATATCAGATAAAAATGTCATAAAAACAACTGAAATATGTTCCAAACAGTGGTAGAGATGCCAAAGCAGAACACAGTTCATCCAACACACTTATATTTTGATTACTTAAATATCACTGGCTATTCACTAGTGTTGTGAGACATTCCTGTATGGGTCAGTGGATTATTGCTGAATTAAGCATCATAAAGAAACCAAATGGTGTTTTGAACCAACAACAAAAATGAACTGAGAACATCAGTAGACACAAATTACAGAGAATAAAATTTTAAAAATCCCCACCTTCAGAATGTTGCGTATATTTTTTATTCCTAGCTAGAATAAAAGCCTTTACCCTTACAGACCCAAATATTTGGCTTTAGAGGTGTTTTCCATTTGCCCAAAGAACTGCCAGAGGAATGGGTAATGACGACCTAATTTATCACTTCATTAGACCAACTGGGATCAAAGAATCCTTTTGTGGTTTTCTGAGATGTGAAAAAGAGGTAACTATGAAAACTAACTCCCAACTTTCCACTATTTTTACAGTTGCTTTTTCTTGTTTTCATTTCTCAAATATGTGCAACTATGTAGGTGATGAAAATAAAATAACTTTGGTACTTTTACAATCAGAAAAAAAAAATCTATATTTTCCTGTTTTTAAAGTACTTGACAAGGTAGAGGAAAATACTGAGCATGAGACTTTTATATTTTTGTTGTTGCTGTCACTATTATTGTTTGCCAGACAGTGAGGTAGGTCTGTGTCATTTTCATGAAAAGAGACCTCAGGACTAGCAGAAGGACTTTTAAACTCAGAAGATAGATTTTTTTTTAACACAAAAATGAACTTTTCCTTAAAAAAACTCAGAAGAGAGAAAACAGAAATAGAAGAACATAAATCCTTTCTCTTTATCCATCTACTATTTCCTTTCATGGCAAGCCTTTTTCTCCAGACCTCAGTATCAGCAGCTAACGAACCACCAGCACTACAATAAATTTTACAGTCTTTTTGAGTCCTTAGTTAAAGTCTAAGAAAAAGCCTAAGTATGTTCTGTTCCTTCATCATGTGCTTGCTTGGACAGATCTTGTAATTTTATAATTTTTTCTGATACTTTTTCTGTCCTTATATACAGTTTTTTACTAATTTCTGTGTGATCTTTCTGTTTTGTCCTAGCCCTTTAATTCAATTCATAAAATACCCACGAAAGAAGCACTGAAATAGCTGCACAACAGCCTATAGTCCCTTTTGGGGGGATACTTCACACAGCTAATAATCTAATCCAGTGTGCAAGGGAACTCTGTACTAAGATAATTATCCAGGAATAGCCCATCTGGTAGGAGAAAGAAGATGGAAGCGCAGAGGTGTTGAAAAATTAAATGTTCTCAGTCCATAAGTGCCTAATATTATACTTAAACAAAATAAGTCTAGAGAGGCCTACACCTCTTGTAAGCAATGCTGAAAGCTGGAACATCATAGTTGCTGCAGAAGAAATTAAATTTACCTTGTTCATTATTTTCTTCTTTTTTTAACTGCACTGGTCAGAAGAGTTCTGAGCACAAAAGAGGAGCTGGGACAGTCTGTGCCTCTGCACCTCAGCAAGAAAAATGATCACAACTCCTCAGGTAACATTGTCTGAAAGGCTTCTTCCCCTTTGCTTAATAAATTCCTCCACTAAGGAATGACAATGAATGGAAGAAAGTTATGAATTTACCAGCTTATTCTGGAACAAGGTAAAATAAACTTACTTCTTTTGTAAATATAAATTACAAGTATGTAAGACTGCTCTCTATACATACATGTATATGCTGACATAGCTAAAGCATATTCTGTTTGGGTGAAAGACTTGCCCAGGATTCTGTCTGAAGGTCATGAAAGTCCTGAACTGCTCTTTTTTGAAATTTACATTTAAAACTTACTTTTATAAGGAAGAAAATATATTTCAGTGCACCTTGAACAATGGAAGCATTACTGTTACCTCCTTTATTCACTGGAAAAATACCAGGGAGCATATAGAGCTTTACATAAACACTTTGCTATTTTATCTTGTCTATGCTTGAACCTACTCAAAAGTCAGGTACTTTCTCTCCACATAATCCTTTGGAGATTAATAATTTATACCCACAGACTCAAAGTATAATTTATCCTAAAGTTTCTCACTGTTTCCCTTTTTTTAACCTTGCATCAGCCTTCTCATTACTAATATATGAAGCATCCCTTACTATTTGGAAACCAAAAGAGTATTTTTAATAAGTATAGATAAAAACCTCAGGAGATGAGTGGTTCTCACCATTCCTGCTCTGCTCTTGGATTCATTCAGTCTCTGTGCATATCATGGCTTGGTTTACTAGGCTGTAGATGTGGTACTGAAGTAGTTTTCTCTCTTTTTGGCGTGGATTTACTTTATATCAGCAACTAAACATTAATTGCGTTAGACAACTAGAGGCCAAGTCTGGATGGTGGGATTGGGTGTAATTGGGTGTATGAAGCCATAGTTCAAGACCTTACTCTGTCTGATTGGGCAAGCCTCTTTTACCACATACCTGCCAAATACTATAATGACCTCCACCCCACAATCACAGGCAATTTTAGGATAAATCTCTCTCTCCCTCTTTCTTTCACATTGCTTTTAGTAGAAATGCCATCCAGTTGAAAAATGTGGCACTATATTCCTTTTTTTCAAATACAAATCCACTTCCCAGAAGATTTTACCAATGAAACAATAATGTTAATAATATTAATAATAACAATACCAGAAACATGCTAAAAAAAAAACAAATAACAAAACCAACCACTGTCAAGACAGGTTAGAAGCTTTTCAATTGCCATTAATGGTAAGAAAGTGAAAGCTTATTTTTAACTGAAGCTTTTACTGAAGCAAGCAATTATTTTTATTTTCAACCAAGATGGGAGTGTCTGGAATGTTACTTTTTATTTTTAAAATAAGTCATCATTTTCACCATCAGCACTCAGATAGGAGCCACACTGATTGCAATACTAGTGGTTGAAAGGTCTGAGCATTTTTGTGGCTTGTTAAATAAATATCAGTAACTCAATTTTGGTGTTCTCAAATTTGTGGAATGTGATATTTGGAAGACTATAGGAATGGAAAATCATTCTACTCCAAGAAACAAATGCTTTCAATCTTATAACACTGGATGGAAGAAGGGCTTT
Source organism: Edolisoma coerulescens (assembly GCA_013397115.1). NCBI lineage: Eukaryota > Metazoa > Chordata > Aves > Passeriformes > Campephagidae > Edolisoma > Edolisoma coerulescens. The sequence continues at coordinate 1,196,135 of VWZW01002957.1, read as the reverse complement.
TTGGTTTGCTTTGCTTTTTCACATAGGGAGACAAGAACAATTAAAGTCTGTGCAATACTTAACAGTAGATAAAAGTGTACTCCCTGATAAAAAGATTTTGTTTCTTTTAGATATGGTGATTGTACTTAGCTCATCAATATTCTGTGCTGCTGTCCAAGAGTAGCATTCAGTCCTGATACCGTAAAATGTTTTCTGTGAGTGACTCAAGTGAAACAAGCTTACAAAGTTCCTAATTTGATTTAATTTTTGTAAGGCAAGGGGCAAGGTGGTTTCCAGCCTGACAGTCTTGATTATCTGTCTCTGCTCAGTGTCTGCAGTTCATACTGCAAAAATCCAGTCCCAGGAACTAACTCAATACTACAGTATTTATTTTCTGTGTGAACTCTCCAAAGACAAACAAAAGATCTTTTCAAAACTAAAATAAAATACAATTTTAAAAAAAAAAAAGGCAACATTTGGCCAGAACTCAGTACACAGTTTATGCTGTGGAGTCTTCTTTATTTTTTATTACTAGGTTTGTGTCACATGGAATCACCTCTGCTGCTCTACCTGTTGCCAAATGGGACACATTCACAAGGAAGCCACATTTGAAGTAAACAACATCTGGGAGCACTGCATACAGTAACTGTTCTGGTCAGAGGCAGAATTTCTTCCCTTGGATGACAGTTGTCATGTAAGTGCCAAGAATGCCTCTAGCTGGAAAACTGTTACATTGCCAAAAAATAGGGTGACTAACATTCTCTTTGGTACTGCTTGAAGGATCCAGGACTCTTGAGACCCTATAAACACTGAAAACTACTATTTCTGGAATACTGTCCATAGCATTTGCATCTTTAATTACGTATCACTGTTAGAAGTGTTGCTTATGAGGTTTTAGTTTGGCCTAAACTGAATAAAACTGATGGTCCAAAGGAAAATGAAAAAAGACTGGATGGATCTGCTACAATACCTGGATCTGCTAGAGGAACCTAGAGTACTGCCTGCAGTTCTGGTGCCCCCAAGGTAAGAAGGACATGGAACTGTTGGAGCAAGTCCAGAGGAGGGCCACGAAGGTGATCAGAGGGCTGGAGCACCTGCCCTATAATGACAGGCTGAGCAAGCCAGGGCTGTTCACCCTGGAGAAGGTTGAATGGAGACCTCATGGCAACCTTCCAGTATCTGAAGGGGGCCTACAGGGAAGCTGGAGAGGGACTCTCATCAGGAACTGTAGTGATGGGACAAGGAATAACAGGCACAAACAGAAAGAGGGGAAATTTAGGCTACATATTTGGAAAAAATTCTTTACTGTGAGGGTGATAAGATCCTGGAACAGGTTGCCCAGGGAGGCTGTGGATAACCTAACCCTGACAGTGTTTAAGGCCAGGTGCCCTCTCCTGATCCATAGCAGGACACTAGACCTGTCAGTACAGTGGTCCCAGGAGTCACATATTCTTCTGTCTGGCCACAAGCAAGCAGTGAGCACCCTCTCTCCCCTGCCTGTCCCCACAGGAAGATCAAGGGTGCAATACTGCTAATGGAAGATTAGAGAGCTTTTAAACTGCATCTAACACCATTTCTTTCATCCCTAGATACAACTTAGCAGTGTAAATATCATGCTGTGAAGACCTAAAAAGATAAAAGTCTTGAACTGCCTTTTTTTTATTTTTTCCAAAAATATGTAAATTCTACACAAGAGGAGGGGTCCCCTACACAGCAACCCAAGTCAATGGCTTTCTATTTCAGTACAAGAGCTGACAATAAAATAAGTATCTGCCTATTATACAGTCCAGCTAGAGGCTACTGGCAAATAAGAAGTTAAACAAACTCAGAAAGCAATAAGGTCAGTTATTAAAAAACTCCAAACATTCAGATTGTGTGTTGATTTCTACATAGAAATAATTCCAAATAAAATGTGTGTGGTAGAGCTGAAAGATTTTTGGAAGGATTTTTCTGTAGGAAACATAGAGAAGTAACCTAGCTAGATGCATGGTTGATGTAATTATGATCTTATGCAGAATTTATATGCAAAACTTCCCTCCCAGGTTCTTAGAGGAAGAATATTAACCTGGCAGAAGATAAATCTGGCAGCTGGTCAATCACTAATAGGGAGATGTATGAGCAGAGAAAATTATGGGTGGAGAAAGGCAAGATGGGAGAAGTCAGGGGTAGGGAGGGATTGTGTAGTTTATGATTGTTTAACAAACTGGATTCCAGAATGAGGGGCTGACTGTGTTGATGGGACTGATTTATCAATTACTGGGGCAAACACCAGAGAAGGAAAAAAATAGGATATCTTTATAAATTAATCTCAAAACCATTTCTGGAATTATTATATGTTTCCATTTAATTGCTGTCTTCCTTCTCAGTTTTCTAATTTGTTCTCCTTCCTTAACTTTAAAACAGACAATGAGAATCAATGTTCTCAAAGTTGTGACCAAGATTTTAAGATTTTACTTACGAGTGAGTCTGGTATGTGCCTATACACATTTACTGAATTAATCCCAATGAAAAGATTATATTACAGGGACACGGGGAGGGAGAAAGGGAGGAGCACACATTCATACACAGAAATTGTGGTGACGGGCAATCACCTCTTTCCAAAGACAACCTTCAAAGTTAGCACAAACATTCAAACTACAGTTATTAACACATATGTTCATAAACAAACAGGGTATCCCTGAGATGTCCAGCCCCACCAGTCCCCAGAAAAACAAACAAAATGTGCAGAATTTCATGCACAGGTTGCACAAAATGACACATTCCCCTTCACTTGAAAAGCTTCTCTGTTTGTATGAGGCAGCTGCCCTGGGCACGAGGGCTGTGCATGGCCTTGCGGCACTGTGAAACCAACACGGGAGGAATCCTGTGCCTCCCTCTGTGGCTGGTTTCACAGAGCCAGTCTGGTAGAAAATAATGTGCTAGAGGTAATCACCACAATTATTACTGTAGTAGAAACAGTAACCGTGATGTGGTTTATTTCCATTCCATTGAAATGTCAAGAATCAGAATTACATGGCTCTGAGGAGTAAACAGTATCTGTGGCTACCATAGCCTTTATACAGGGGCTTCCTTTGTTCCTTTTATTTTAACAAAAAAGCTCTGAAAGCAATGCTCCTCTGGCACTCCAGTTGTGCGTGTGTGTACGTGTGCTAATGTGCATGGAACAAAAGGGTGGAGAGGAGCTCTGGGCTGTAGTTACTACTTGGAGTATGTCTGCTTTGTACTTAGGAACCTTCTGCTGCTTCCAAGAACAGCTCGATAAATCATGCCTCTTCCACTGAAACTGCATGCACACACCACGGTACATTTTCAGCAGGGATCCAGATGTAAGCAATTAGGCCACGCTGTGCTATTCTGCTGCCTCTCATATATGAGACATGTCTAAATAAGAATAATCCAGCTCCTTCCTAAAAACATGCACAGTTCTTCCCAGACAGGCAGTGGTTAGCCCACACTGGCAGATCCAGCGAGCACTTTCCAAAGTCAGGGTCTAAATAGATGTCTAGACTATGCTCTGACTGCATGTTGGGACAAGGTCCTATCATCCTCCAGACCTCACTTCCCTCTTGATTCGCTGATATGGAAAGCTCTGGCTCTGAGGTGCAGGGAGGATGGATCAGATCACCCACTGTGGTCCCTTCCAACCTGACCCATTCTGTGATTCTGTGAATAATGCACCCTAAAAGTCAGGGACAGCTATTTGGCCTGGGCCCTCCAAGAATTGTGTTCAGGAGTGCTCTCAATCCCTCTTGGACATGAGGTTTACCAGGCACCTCAGAGGATGCTGTCATTTCCACTTGCTGTCTGTTCTGTGATGAAATTCAAGCCAAAAAAGGACAGCTAGGGAAAACTGGTATGCTGGAGAGAAAGGTTTAGGCCTTCAGTAATGTCTAAACAAATGGCAACAAGCCACTTGGGTTGAGTTTTGTTTCCTCAAGAGATTTCAGACTGCTCTGAATACAATAAACAATTGCCACTGGGGAAGGCAGACATATTTTTCTTTTCTCTTGAGGTATTGTAGATGTTATTCTATGTTCTGTGGTGGAAAAAAAAATGTTTCTTGAAGCAACTGGAAGGTTCCCATCAGTGAGATGCAGACAGAAAAGTTCTAAGCAAGCTATTTGATTGCTCTTTGAAAAGATGCCAGAGGTGGATAGGCACTACAGAGACACTACAGGCAGGCTTTATGACATTAAAAATAACATTCCAGCCCTCTTTCAACTGTAACACTGGATTAGCTACTAGCTGGTTACCATGATAGCTCAAATGTTGTTCTAGTGTTGAAATACTTGACAAGCCCATTGGACTGGGCTGCACTGACCCCAACAGATGACTACGGTAAAGACATTCAAGTCATCCTCCATTTCTGTACCTAGAGTTGTTTCTGCAGTGTATAGACACATATTGAACTATGAAAGGTATAAAGATGCCTATGATAAAGGAGGCTTTTTACAAGGAAGTTTGACACTCTCCAACTCTCTTCAAGGTGTGAAAAAATTCCTGAGAAACCATTGGGAAGAAAGGAGCATCCATTCACTGGGTGGGGAAGAAAGGAGCACCACGGGGTGGTGCAGCTCATGACTGCTCAGTATTTGTGGGGTATGGGAGAACAGCAACCATTTAAATGGATATAATGACTTCAGTATTCTGGAAAAGCTATGTTTAAGCACTAAAATTTTCATACACACAAAGAATATGTATAAAAAAAAAAGTTGGTCCTTTACTTTCCATTGTGTTTACATCACTTCTGTACAGGGTCTGACACACACTAACGTCCTAAATATTTCTGGAGTTCAGACATCGTATACCATAATCATACCTTTTTGCTAGATTGTCAGATACAGGAAAGCATTTCTTTGTCTGGCCCTTGAAGGCAGGGGGCCCCATGAGCAGCTGCAGGGGAGAGGTTTGGCTCTGCCTGCTGGCTGATGTGCCACCTATCAGAAGGCCCTTTCCTTTTCGTGCAGATTCCTGGTTGCCCCAGGCAAGCAGCAATGTTGAGTGCTGCAGGGAGAACTCTCTGCATTTCAGTTCCCCCACAGGAATGTCTGGGGCTGTTCCTCAGGAAACATCCTCCTCTAACCCTGCAGGCAGCCAAGGAAGCAGGGAACACGCTCCTGATGGCCAGCACACCCTTAAGAAATGTTCATCTGCAGGTCTGGCTGTATTTGTTTGCTACTTGTCTGTGGCAAAATCAAAGTCTTCTCAATAATGGTAGATTTCATTTACAGCACCTTTCCTTCTCTAGACTCCTCTCAGTCTGTCTCAGCATGCCACCCCACCAGGCTACTCAGTAATATTTGTTCTTCTTATGCTCTTTCTTGTCTTCTCATCTTCTTGTCTTATGCCTCTTACAGATAAAGATAAGACTGTTATCCATGGAAGCATAAGCAAATAGCTTCTGCTTAATTTCCCTTTCTTGAGAAAGTGCAAGTTACTGACGCTGGGCTTAGAGGGCAAGAAATGCAGGCCGCCTCTCACTTTGGCTACCACAAGCAAACAGTGTTTGCATGTCTATAGGCAGCAGTAAGAGATGACTTTTCAAACCTCCTCATACTACGATCATGGCCAAAAGCAGTATGAGGATATATTTTGTCTGACCATTTCAGTGGACTTTGAGTCAGAAAGATGGACCACATACCCATGGACATGGAGCACCTACAGCACAACACAGCAATGCCATCCCCACCTGTTCTAACCTTTGGACTTTCCCAACATTCATCAGGTGACAAGTAAAGAGATCTTGCCTTCCTGACAGCCACACAGCACACCTTTCCGAAAGTTCTCTTCCTCGGCAGCTACTTCCAGGGCAGGTTCTTTTGTCACTGGGTTTCTAATTTCACTTAACTTCACAGCTACCCAGAGTTTTACCTCACAGTGGTCTCTGAGATGGGTTCACCAGTTTTTCATCACAATAACTCACTTTCACACAGCCAGTCCTTCCTCCTAACCAGACAGTCATTTGGAGATATAGGACTATTTGAACCCAAAATTCAGGATCAAGCTCTGCCAAAAATTTTCCTTAAGATAAACATGACCGCCCCTCAGATTCTGCTAACAGCTGTTACAAGAGAACAGAGTTCCTCATGCAGCATGAGAGGACAAGCTTGCATTTTGACTCCTCTGGCAGATGATGGAAATAGGGGTTTGATATATTGTGGAGGATTTGTTGGGTGTGTTTTTTTTTAATTCAGATGCAAACTAATGACTCAAGTGGTAGTTTACAAGCCCTCCGAAGTTGAGTGCACAGAACATTTCTCAAAAAGAGTGTATAAAAAACCATCATATTTATCTCGTGAAGTTATAATGGGGGCAGTAATTATCAAGAACCTTCCTCTGTCATTCCATGCACAATTCTTTCCAGTCTCTGCTACATGGTATATTAACAATCCCTTTCTACCCAAAGCAGTGGTAAGGCATGCTTCAAAACAGTGCATTTTTTAAGGCTTTGTGTGACCTTTTCATCCTGTTGGCCTTTCCAGAAAAGGATGATAAATACAGTCTAGCTTGTTTGAAAGTTGCAAGTGGTCAACAATGTTTCTGTGGCATGTGGTGACTACAAAGCCTACTATAAAATACATGGAAGAATGTTTATATGAGAAGTTACAGTGCTGGTAAAACTGGACAGCTGTACCTCTGAAGAAGCCATCTGCAAAGCCACAGCAGGGGAAAAAAAACACACACTGAATCCAGTTAAAAGCTTTCCAAGACTGCCTTGAGACCCAAATTGCAAGAGTAGGTCTATACTGATACTTTTAGTTTTTGACCTGACTCCTGGACTGCCAACCTGGACACCAAGCAGCTGAGGAGAATGCTGGGGATGTGGCAATGGGGAGGATTGCCACAGCTTCCTGCCCAGTGACCCTCAGAAGCAGCATGTGGTGACTTCTCCCCAGTGCTCATGGCGCAGCAACCTCTGAGCTAGGGACAGGCTGCTCCTGGTCAGCCCCCCAGCTGCCCGTACTCCCACATGACCATTGAAATAGATGCTACAACAGGCTGGGAAACACAGGCATTCCTTGGGACACCATAGTTGTACAGCCCTGGGTTTTAAGCAAGCATTTTCTCCTCTTTTGATCAACATCCATGTTCTCCCTTCCCCCTCTACATCTCCTTTCAAGATCTGTTTTTGTTTAACCCTGAAATGCAAGGGGATTAATCTAGGTTAAAAAAAAACCAAACCAATGAAAAACACGACAAAGGACCCCCTCCCTATTACATCTTCAGACGGTTCTGCAGCTGCAAACCAGAGTGCGTTTTTTTCCGTTCAAAGCCACAAACCGGCCTGAATTTGCTAAAATGCTGGGCTGGTGCACATGAAACCTTCAGCATGCCTGTGAACTGCCCTGCAGCTCAAGAAATTCAGAACTGGTCTGCCTGTTTTCCCCCAGGAGCCCCCCAGATTGGCTGCCAGTGCCGCCAGTGCCGTTGTGAGCCCCAACATCGCCCCTTTGTGGCTGGAGCTGTCCTTCATTGGGCTGGGCCAGGGGCCCCTCCAGCTGCTGTCTTGCACACTGAGACTGAAAAGCACTGGCGTGTTTACAGAAAGGGGTGGGCTCCCCCTGTCATCCCACCCTCTCCCCTTAAATTCCAGTCTGAGCAGGTCAGACTAAACAGGCTGTGTGTCCTCCAAAACAGACTTTGCCTACACCATCCTGCATCCAAGCCTTAGTCCTGAGTGGCCAGGAACTGCAGCTGATCACACAACTCTGACATTTTATCAGCTTTCATTTTGATCTCTCAAAAACAAGGTTCTGCTTTTGTGTGAGACTACTTTCTCCTCCAGGCAACAAGGTACAGCAGCCTCAGTGCATATGTGTGTGGGGCAAGAGCAGTGATCGAGCAGGGCAGAAGTGCCTGCAGCACACCTTTGCACCTCCTTACATTCCAGGCAGGACCATGCTATGCATTAGACTACTCACAGTTGCTTTATTCTGCTGTTCGCAGCAGGCAAGAATACTCAGAACACAGCCACCTTCCAGCCTCAGTGCGACTGTCACCCAATCCCTACCTGAAGACTGTTAGAAGAGCCATTTTCCCCACACATCCCTGCCTAGGATCCCATTGTCCCTTCATCGATCCCAGTGTGAATTGTCAAGGAGCACCACCAGCCACCGCCAGGGTGGTAGAGGCAAGGAACACTCAATGACTTGTTCAGGATTCCATTTCTCCATTGAAAACTTTCTTCCTCCTCCCTCCCAGCCCCACCCCTACTCTCCCAAGAAGCTCATGGCTCCTTTATCGGAATCAGTCAGTGCAAACTGCTGGATGACACAAACCAGACGGCCAGCATCCGCTGCAGACTGGGACAAAAGATGGAAGCAAAAGATAATAATGGAGCACAGCTGGCTGATAAGCGTGTTTAAATTTTGCAGAGATTAGCTGTGAGAACAGGAAGGAGTTCTTTCTCTCCCTTCTGTTTGTTTAGCTTTCTTTAATTGTTTATTTTTAGGATGAAAAACATGCCCATGCAGACTTATCAAGCAAGTTAAAGCAAGGCAGAGGGAGAAATTTGTCTCATTAGAAACATGAAAGCCCCACCACAGCCAAAAGTAAACAGGACTCTCCATTTCGCAGAGCCACGTAAGCTGGCGAGGAGCGGCGCGGCTCCTGGCTGTCCTCAGCAGAGCCGGCTGCGAGCGCGGCCGGCGCGGAGCGGAGCGCTCAGCGCCGGGGTCCGCCTGGCTCCCCTGGCTCCGCGACAGGGCGCGGGAGGGAGCAGGGCTACACAGGCGCCTCCTCACTCGCTGAGGGGATGGATACGGCTGAGCTGGCGGGTTTCACAGCTCCTCTCACACGGCAAAACCCTTCCCTTATTTATCTGGGCTGTCAGAGAGCACGCTCTAAGTACAAGCTATTCAGGAGCAAGCCTCTCCTGAAGTCCCTGAGTGTGTCTGTGCCTGGCTTCCACAGACGTAAAAACAAGCTCTGAAAAATAAGGCTTTTTGTGAGCTGAACAAGCAAACAAAGCACTTTTGAAGGAAGAGCTGCAGTTTAAGTGACTGACGCTGCCGTCACAGGATGAAATGGAAGTTTTCCTCATGAATTTCACACACGGGAGACACAGGTTGCCACCAGCAGCTAAACTGTCATCATAAAATAGGGCGTTTCATTGCCCCTCTTCCCCTGCCTGCCCTAAATCTGAACCTGCCTCTGCTCAGTTCCCACACATGCAAACCTGCAGCCCATTCTGTGGATCCCCACTGGTGTGAAAACTGCAGGATCACATCAGTGGTATTATAACACCTCACTTCTCCCTCCTTTCTGACTGACAGCACACATAGGAGGTCCTGCATAACACACTTGTACAAAGATTAGGCCAGAAACCCTATCCAAGCTTCGTGTTAGCACCTGGTAACACTACGAATGAAGAAAAAGGCCACAGGGTCAGCTGTACTCGGAGTATTTCATGCCACCCTGGAGAAGCAAAGCTGTGGTGGAGCTGGGTTTCCTACAGCTGAGCATCCCAGGGTGCTGCCAAGCAGCCAGAGGTGTGGCATTGTATGTCATCACCCTTTGCTGGAACAGCTGGAGCTTGGGCAATCGTCACACTGTGTGAAAACTTTCTGGTCCAGGTCTGTAGGACTGGTCCTTCAGTTGTCCCAAGAGGCTGAGACAAAACCTGACCAGGAGGGTAGCTGTGTGATGCTCCTCTCTTACCTTACCTTTAAAGCAGTATCAGCATGAAATGGAGAACAAAACAGAGCCGTTGAGGTCAAGCATGCTCTGTAAACAGTCATCTTTACTGGGGAGGGTAGAAAAGTTTTTCTCTGTTTTTCAGAATATATTGAGACCATTGCATGAATATGTGGACAAAGAAAGTACAACTGATGGAAACAATGTGCTTCTTGTGTTCTGAGTGCTGTGGCTTGTTCACATGAGCCATCCTTTTGGACAGCTACACAGGCTTGTTTGCAAGACTGGCAGTGCAGTTATACAGAAACCAGCTGTACTCATAAAGCTTGTTAGTTGTGTTGAAGCCTGACAATCCCCATGACTCAGCTGAACACCGACTTGTTGCTTCCCCCATTGTTCCCCTTGTTGTTATCACTGCAAGAATTTTTGTTTCACAAACATTCATGAAAAAAGACCTTTTTCTGATTAAAAAAACTCACTAAACCCTCCAGAAGCTGATTAATGTCTCTGACAAGCCTGTAGAAGCCCCTTCAACACAACGATATGAACTTATGTCAATTCCAGAGGCACTGCAGCCTCCAGAAGGCTGTGCTGCTCAGGCTTCCCCAACCATGTCTCTGGGTGGGGATCCATGGGGTGTCCGAGTGGGGATCCATGGGGTGTCTGAGTGGTGATGCGTGGGGGGGCCAGAGGCGGTCTGGCTAATGCCAGCACTGCTCCAGCAGTGCGCAACTGCCTGGACATGGCCAGAACTGCAGGAATTCAGCACACTCTTTCTCTGCCTGTGATTGCAGAAACAAATTGATGATTTATTTCAATAGGCAAAGCAACTGAAGCCTCCTAGGTAATTATAATCAGCAGTAAAACACAGTGTTTGCCCTGAGAAGCTTCCTATCTAATTATACATATTACTCTAAAATTATTATAAAGCATTTTTTTCCATCTGGGTTCATAAATAACAAGTATTTTAATAATCACCTGAAGTACGTAGCAAAGATTTAAAATGTCAGAAGGAATTTCAGGTGTTTTTAAATGCCTATTTTCCATAAAATCATGCTTTTATGACCGCTCATGTAAGACAGAAATACAAATGCACTGTATACATAATTTGAAGGCCTGTGTGGTTTTACATTTCTACATTTAAAAAGATAAACCAGAATGAATCAAATTCACACACTGGTGGTACTTGAGTGCTTTGCTGCAGAGGCTGTCTCAGAACTCAGAATATATCAATTTGGCAGCATGGACTGACCTCTCTCTTTTCTGGTAGTGGGGATGGGATGGGAGGAGCATATTTGAAATGCCAAAGGTGAAGGATAGGCATTGATGCATGAAAAAAAAGCTTAGCTTAAATCAAGAAAAGCACCAACATGGCTGCTGTGAGACCTGGTTTATTGCCTTCATACAGTGTGTGCTTCCACATGGGGAGCACTGGAGCAGAAACAGGAGCACTGATCTGCACCCCAGCATTTGGGAAACAAATAACTGGATGGGCCAGATAATGAGGTACAATGCCTAATAACTGTAATTTGTTTCACTGGTTTTAAATAGGTCACCTCTTTCCTCTCTGACTCTGAATCGAATTTTCCTCTGTGCTGACTGCCAAGCATGTGACTCCTCCACGCTGTAAAAAAGAAAGCAGCAGCAGACCCTTGGGGTATAGAGATATTACAGCAGCCACGCAGCACATTTCTGCATTCAGAAAAGCTTTAGCACTGGGTCAGGCAACAGCTACTAAGCAAGGACATATGATTTTTTTTTTCATGTTGTCAGAAGAAAATGTGGAACTGATAAGAAACACCTGTGGAAATGGAAAGCCATCTCAGAACCCAGGGTTTGTTTAGATGATAAAGAGATAAAATCTGAAGGCATGTATTGTAAGGGAAGGTAATCTTTAACAGAATGTCTGTTTTGAACAGAAAAAAAAAAAAGAAAGAAATGGTAGGTTTCAGGTAATTGACTTTCTGTGCAAAGAAAGGTCCTTGAGGATCATAAGGCAACATTGGTGCAATTTGTAAAACTGCATGAGCTGCATGGATATTGTTCATTCATTTTTCTTCATGGAAACATGATGCCATTTACATTTTATTTGCATCTTGTAAATATTTTTTTAGAACCCCAGCAGAACACTGGAAAGCATAAAAGCTCACATTACCAGCTGAACATATGTAACCAGAATTTTCTCTTTGCTTGCAGCTCAGCCTGTTCCATGTGCTCTGATTTAAAGCCCTGTAATACACTTACCACATAAGAATTCTGTTTAGCTACATTTAACATTTTTGAGGGAAGGTTTGTCAGATCATTTGTTTTACTTAATGCATACGTATTTTCATGCCTTTGTCCTGCTTGATGTGAAATAAGCATTTTTGAAGGAAGTCAGTCTCGATATTTCTTTTCATAGTCTGGAAAGGATGCAGTATTTAAATACTGAGAAATGTGCAGTACAGTGTGGATTTAATAGAAACATTGCCACGATTCTATGCTTATGTTGTAGCATTAAATCAGTCAGAAGACAGAGGCAAACTGCCAGTGTCTGCAATGCCCAGAGGAGGAGGCAGTTCCAGAAATAATTTTAGAGACTGTAAAGTGACTCTAAAATGGAAATCTCAGCAGCAGCTCTAGGAGGGCTCAGCTGCACAAGACGCACAAGCGCATGCCCAGCTTTAAACACACAAGTAGCTCCAAAATCAATGAGACCACCCACAGGTTTACAATCCTTTGAAGAATTGAGCCCTTAATTGCTCAGTAACTGCTGCAAAAAGACGTCAAGTTTCCTTTGTTTTACTTACTATTAAAAAGAGCTTTGCCAACATAAAACACTGGAGGAGCCCACTGGATAAAGTGAGGAGCCAAAGCAGCCTTGCAGAAGGGCTGCTTTTTGCTACAATTCTCCTGTTTCAGCTCAGGATGAGTTGCTCCTCCTGTTGTGGTCCACACTCAGCAACACTTTGGGCACGACCACCAAACTACAATTGCCTCCGCCTTTGGATGATGAGCAGTTGACAAGTTCAGAAGGTTTGGCGACTATTTTCTTTGTACACAAAGTCCTACTCAACAACCCTCTGTTAGAAAGGAATATTATTTCTGTAACAAATCTTTTTAAGACCTACTTGGGATGCCAAGCTTCTTTGTCTGCCAGGGCATTTCTACAGCTTCACAAACTCTGTTACATGCGAGGCACATGAACTTTATTGAGCTGATCCTTTTGCTGTGCACAAGGCAGGGAAGTGTTAATATCTCTGCTCTACAGAGACAACTGATCTGCAAGGGGTCAGAAACCTCAGCTGCAGAAAATCCGGAAAGCTAAGCTAACTTTATGGGAGCTGTGCTGATTTATACCAGCTGAACATATGGCCTCAGAAGATTAAGTAGTCTGTGTGAGAAATCTGTGGCACATCTGGGACACTCCAGGGCCTGAGTCACAAGATCATCCTTCCTGCCCATAACAATTGCAAACATGCCTCTACTACGCAGGAGCCTCTGCAAACTTTTTTGTTCACCTCCTGGCAAAGCAATAATGAAATTGTTTGAATGACTGAGCCCAGGGAAATTTGGGGTTAGCTTATGCTGTTAGAAAAACCACTTTCTCTGACTACTTTGTGCATTACACTATTTTTTACAGGTAAGCCAAAACTACATAAAATATTGGATTATTGTACATGCAGTCATATTCTGAACAGAGACATAGCAGAAGGAATTTGCAGCCCAACATGAGGTAAGAGTCTGTCAAACCTTACACAGTGGGATCTTGGTTTCCTTTTTGACTCAATCCTGTGCCATACTGGACATGAGTAGCTGAGGACCAACACATCACTGCAGAGATGTTTTCCTGTCTATACTTTTTTTGCCATCAAGGGGTTTATGTCAGGGTAATGGCATACACACATTTCCCTCACTATCTTTTGCCCAGGCAATACGGAATTTCTGGAAGTACAAAAGATCTAAATAAAGTCACATATATGCTCTTATAGGCTACTAAAGCATGATCATTTTGTAACTGGGACAGCTATTTTAGCCATAGCAATATTTGGTTAACCATTGCTCCAGGACAGAAAAAGAAAAAAAAAAAACCCAACCCCCCCCCCCAAAAAAAAACCAACAAACCCAAAAAAAAAAAAACAAAGTAAAAGAAATCAAGATCAAAACCCAAAAAGTTTAAATCTTATCCAAAGAGGTTATTAAAAAAATTAAAAAAAAAAAAAAGGAGCAAAGCCTGCACAGTTTTTGGGGAAAAGAAAGGTGAAGCCGTTCACCTGCAGGCTCTGATTGATGTTTGGGCTACTGTGATACTCCCGGCTTGGCTTCAAAATTATACAATGTAAACTGTTCACAATGGTCATGTTACAGTGATAATTTCAGATAATGGTACTGGTGAGAAAGGTAATGGCATCCCTCAGTCAAAAGAAACAGAACAATTCAATGAAAACTCATTTAGAACTTGATTTATTACTGCAGTAATTAGTAAAAGGTTTCATATTGAGGGGATCAGTTTTGCAAATGACATGAAACAGACATTGAAGAATAAGCAACACTGCACAGCATTTCTAATTACCAAGGGGAAAAGTAGAATTGAACTGTATTTAAACAAAGACCAAAAAAAAGAAAGGAAAAAGAAAAAAAAAAAGAGAGAGAGAAAAGGAAAGAAAGAAAGAACAAATACATACCCTAGTCTGGAAAATTAATGAAAAATATAATCAAATTACTCCAGAAGTCAAGAAACACAAAACCACTCCACCAGTTTTCAGAAAAATATGACACACAGCAAAGCTTTTAGAGGATTAATAACATTCTGTGAGCTAAATTTATCCTAACCTTACAAGTATTTATTTTAGAAGGGCTTATTTTTTAACACACTTTGTCAAGCCACCTGATGAAAGGGGTAAACATTAAGTTACCCTCAATAAGGAGGGAAAAAGATGGAGAAAAGTTTGCTTAGCATCCATTTTCCGCCTTTTATTCAACAACAAAGCAACATCTGTGAGCAGTTTCTCGAGCGCTCTGCGTAACCCAGCACCACCACCTGCTGTTGGGGAAGGAAGACTCGATTCCCCTTCTCTCACACATTAAATCTACAGTACCATGCAGGCAAAGAGAAAGCATTCATTTCAAACATTCGAAGATGAGAAGGAGGAAAAAGAAACAACACAACAAAAGAAAGCAAACTCCCACCACCCACAGCAGTGTGTGGGAGAGGCAGCTCTGCCCATTTAAACCACAGGGCGATCCTTGCTCAGAAATGGGGTGAAGAAGCTTAGCTGGTCACGACAGCCATAATAGCAGGCTCTTCTGCTCTCTTGGCAAAGGCTTCCCACAAAATCTTTATAGACTTTGGCACTGCATATGACTTGCCTCAAGTGTGCTGCCTGCCTTCCCCCAGATCCTGAAGCTTATCGGAAAAAGAGGTTCTGTTGGTTGCGTTTTGGCTCTTCAGCTGTGGGGGGATGCTGAAATTTCCTTGCATGATGCTTTCTCAGCGAAGGTCAATTGAATACAGGCCTCCCAGGTTTATACATGTGGAACACAGTAAGGTCCAAAGGTTTTCCTTCAAAAAACCTAGTGAGAAAGTCCCTCATTCCTTCCAATGGGTGTGATGGAAAAGCAAGCCTGTGTCATTTCCTTTTAATTACTAATGGACCAAAAAGAAAGAAAAATGTAACTAAGGATGCCCTGAGAAAGCTAAAAGAAGATATTCAATACCATCTGCTGCCTGTATCCGAAAATGCAGCTAAAAGCTGTGTCAGCTGCACCTGAGAATTTGACCCAAATCCGCACTGCAGGAATAACTGAATTGCAACCGATGGGAACAACTGTGGGGGAGCCACGCTCCACTCGCACTGTTAAATGACAGCCCAAAAGCTGCCTGTTTTTTTTTTTCTACCAGCTTTCCCTTTAGACAGGTAAATCTCCAGCTTGGCCTATCTGCATATCTAATTCTTCCCAGGAACAGTGCTCTGTCCTATATCTTGTGCAGACATGCACGGAGTGTGTTTAAAAGGGCACGTCACTGATTAATGGCAAACAGAGCAATTCCTAACAGATAGTGAAATATCCCCCAGCTGCTAATCAGTGCTGTCAACGAACTGTGATGTTGAGTACGTGCATTTCTGTGGTACAAGGCTCGTGAAGCTCTGGGGTCTGGCTGTGGTGTCCAAAACTCATTTACGCCAAAGAGGAAGGGGTTTGGAGGGATGAGGAGGGTGTGTGTACTGGTTTTTGTTGGGTTTTTGTTGCTGTTGCTTAGCCCCCAAATGAGAATCCATTCATGCTTTAAGGCTGCTCTTTCTGCATTGTCTGTTTCCATTCAGCTCCCAAGTTGAGGTGATGAGGTTTTAGTTTATTTGCATGCCCAGTGCACACCTGGGAGTTGTAGAACTAAGCTTATTATCAGGTTGATGCAGGTTACATTTTTACCCTCTCCTGGTCTGGAATCCCAGAGCTGTTGCATGAAGCACAGTGCAGCCTGATTACCTCAAAACATCCAGACCTTAGAGGTTTCAGTTTGCAATGTCTGCCACCCCTTATTTCCCTGCTCGCTTAAACCATTAAAAGAGCTCATGGCAATTTTGAAATTAGAGGGGATTTTGTGTTACTATCATCTTTATTTTGTTTGTTTGTTTGTTTGATTGATTGATTGAATAGGGGGGTTTTTATACAAAATGGAAGAAATACATCTTCTGTATCAACAGAGCTGAAGGTACTTGAGCTTGGAGCTGGACCAAGTGGGTGGTACTAGAGCTGAGGGAGAAGGCACACAAGATACTGCCTGCCCCACCAATGCAGAGATCAGCCACAAACCTAGACAAGGCAGAAATGCAAATATCAGACGCATGGGTTGGAGTCCCATTTTCAGCCCTTTTTCTGTGCCTGTCTCTGCAGCAGGGATGCACTGTGAATGTAGTCCACCACAGCACCCATTGGAGTTAGGTGGGGAAGGCTTTCTATCCACCTGATAGCTGAGATACGGATCAAAAAAGGATTGCTTCCCTCAAACACTGATTCACAAACACCTGAGCCAATGTCCACCTTCACTAACTCCAGGGACTTCTAGAAAGTGATCAGTTTTTAAGTACTAACTTTCTTTTGGCTGAAACAGAGCTGAAGGGAATTGCTTTTAAATGTAGGTGGCCCTGTATGTGCTTCTGTTCAAGTGCCCTGAGGTTGGAGGCTATTGGCACCTCAAATGACTACAGGATCAGAAAGAACACATAGATGTTGAAACTGTCCTGTGTGTAAAATGAATATGAAACTAATACCTAAAAATATATCTGAATTTTAGTAAGTGCTAAATGAATGCAGCAGAAGTCTGAAATATTTCCTAGAATTATCCTCATCCTAGCAATGGATTTTTGTAGTGGAAAAGCTGCAACATAACTCAGAAAATATAGAGTACTAAAAAACTCTGATGGACCCTTGAAATGACATAATACAGCACTAAACTTATCAGGGACTCTTAATCTGGGTATGCTGGGAATTCCCCTTTTGACATGCTTAAGATTTCTTAAAAAACAGGTCATCTTTTGACTGCAAATATGCGAACTGTCAATTGCATAACATGGACCATAAACATAGCAGAGTTCTTATTTCACTGAGCAATTAAAAGATCAAGGTGTTTTCATTTTCAGTTACCCCAAGAAAACTGAGTATAGAGATTTTTAAAAACACTACTCCTAAATATTCTAAAAGAAATCTGGTGTTCTCATACTCTTTTGCCTGCAATTAACTATATTTATTTGAACTGTTTATTACTGAATCAGCAGAGGTCAAAATAAGACCTATCCATCCTTTCCACCTAAAGGAAATTTCACTCTGATGTCTCTATGTTCTCTTCATCCACTTTTCAATATATTTTTAATAATACTGGACTTCCTGAGAGCCTTGCAGGTGTCTAAGTGCACATACCCCAACACTACCCAGGTTTATCTGGTTATTCACTTACACCATGCAAGAGGAAGACGGCTCTCAACATTATGACTGCCAGAGAAAAAGCCTGATGGCAGAGACTGAAAACAAGTATTTAAAAGAAAAAAAGATAATAATGTGATCAGAAGTTGGTGATTAATTTCTGATGACTTGTTATAACTTAAAGCTAAGGGAAATGGACCTTATAGGCCCTTAAATCTTCCATACTATATAGAGTATACTTTTATTTCAGAGATCAGTCTAAGTGAGATTTTCTAGTTTCAGAAATGCCTCTTGCTTCATTAAATCCTTTTCCTTTTGTCAAGCCTGAGCTCTTTCAGAGATGAGTGCAAATTCTGAGGTACTCCAGTGAGCAAATACTCTGCCTAATTCAAGTTTTCCAGTTTAATCATGTTACCAAAAGCTGCTCTCTTAATGCCCTTCTCAGTAATTTGATTGTGACTGAGATCAAGCTTTTCTAGCTCTGACAGTTCACTGAAGACATCAATAGGAATTACTAATATTTTACTGGATGCTAAATATAATTCCTTAAGGGCAAGAGGAGAATAGGGGGAATGAATGCTCCTCAGTTGACTGAAGTTCATCTTCATCATGTGCAAAGATGCTACGGAGTCAAACTCCGCTCTGGGGAAAGGTTGGTGGGTTACCCAGCTGCTGGGGAGGCTCAGCGCTGCCACACACCTGTGCTGAGTCAAAGCCCGACCCATGATGGTTCAGGTGCCCCAGCTCCACCAGGGCACATCTGCTGAGATGCTCCTAAGATTATTGTCAACCTCATGAAGACACATGAACCTTTGCAAGCCTTCACAGGCTCCTTTTATAGCTCTATCCCTAAGTTGCTTGTTCTTCAGAACTGAGAAACCTGCTGACAAATATACCTTCAGAAGACCCAGCTGAATGAAATTTATCCTGTTGTCCGTAAGTTGTAAACATCTAACACTTCAGGGAATTCCTTCAGGGTCATCTGATAGCCTTTTGCCTGAGAACTAAACTATTCTGAAAATAAGATGAGAACAGTGCAACTACCACTGTTTTCAGCCAAAGAAGAGTTCAAAAGCACTTTGTGTATAAATTCCTTTCTAATATCCTGTAGCTGTATAGATATATTGCCATTTACTTCTCTGTATCTGTATTTGAATATAAAATTGCTAGTGTTTGAGTTAGAGCACTAGTCCTCTGTCCTCAATATCTTTTATAAACTAAGTTCTCTAGGGTCACATAATTTTTTTTTATCTTGAGCTCCTTCTCTTGTTTGAGTGTCTATGATGTGTGCTCTGACACCAGTATCCCTCTCTAATGCTTTTTTTGAGCATCTCTTTTCTACATTTTCATAATTTTTTTCAACAAAGGGTAAAATAATAACTTATGCTTTGATGTATGCTGACGCACAATTTGGTCATTTGGTAATCACATGCATGTGATGAATAACCACAAAGGAACTTTATATTAATGTGCCTCTAATTATTTATATCCTCTAACTGAGTCATTTTTGGCTTATGACTTTCCAGCATACATCATCATGTATAGCTACATACCTTATGATATTTGTTTTTAAACAGCTTACCCTCCAAATGTAACTAGACAACGTCATCTGGAGGGCTCAACTGCCAGAGCAGGCACACTGGAGGGCAAGAGTCATCCTCAAAACAGGCTGTTGATCTGATCATCTCATCTTCCACATCCATATAGCATTACTGCTTTTTAAAAAAATATTATTCCTCTGCCTTTCACACCCTTTGTTAGCTTTCTGCTTGTTTCTGAGCTCCTCATATCCGTTTTTTGCTGTTTTAAGAGTTTTAATAGACTATACAGCCTTTTCTTTTGCATTTTTTAACTCTTCCTTTTCCTTCCATTTACTAGAAGGAATATTATATATTTTAGATATATGATCCTTCTCCTGACACTTTCTGGACTAACAGTGCAGCACTCTGGCGTGAGAGAACACTCACCCTTGTTTGATTTGTGACTTATACTCCTGCCAGCTGGAAGGTGCCTCTGCCTACCCGTGGAGATGCTGGGAAAGACGAAATATTGGGCTGTCCCTGGATGTCAGCAGTGATGCTCCCACCCAAGAGACTGGCCTTGATCTCTGCAGGGGAAGCCTGTGAGGTGCAGCAACAAACAAAAGATCTCTCATCTACGCACAGGTTTTGCCCTTCTGCTCTTCTGCAGCTGCTGGCTCAACTATGAATTTCAAAAGGAACTAGCCCTATATATGTTTTAAAGGCAAAGCTGCATTTTTAAACTTCTTGTTGAACTTATGAGCCAATTTGAATGTTTTCACTGCAATTTTTCCTGTTTTCCTGTTCCTTATGCATTTATTTCTGTTAACATAAAGACACAAACACTTCTGGAAAAAAAGATATGAATACATGAAATCATAAACTACACAGTCTATCAGCATAAAAGTCTGTTGATAAATTTTTAAATGACATAAATTCAGAAAACTTTGATTGATACTCTTGCTTCTTTTCTGATTTATAACAACCCTGGGGACCTGGATCTTCTGGTGAAAGAGAACATAATTTCTTCTTCCATTATAAATGCTTGAGGATATTGAAGCTATAAAATACATTCGTTGCATTTCAACATGGGTCTGAATAACATTGCTCTTTGAGATGTTGTATTTAACCTGCCTTTTAGCATACTATAAAGTCATTTCAGTACCTTTAAGTATAATGTGACTTCCTGTGTCATACAGGGAATACATATTGCTAGGAGAGGTTTATAATTATCAAAACCTTATCAGATGAAAATAGTTTATACATATCTGTTGGAACTCTACTTTTTAAATAATGAATTTTTGTCTGTCTACTCCAGTAAAGTAGAGAAGAATGGAATATTTATGACAGCTAGTTATTTACATCCCTACAATTATAATTAATCAATTTCTGAAATTGTTACATTCTTTCCTATCTCTTTGTCTAACTGTTCATCCATTTTCCAACAGATCACTAAGCTATCAAGTTTCTCTCAAGAGTTATTCTGTTTTATCTCCTGATACTTCTGAAAATACTCTCATCCCAGGTATTCAGATAGAAAATCTAAGCTTACTTAAAACTCACAGTCTTTTGTACAGCTGAGAGGAAGTGATTTACCCACCAAAAAAAAAAAAAAAAAAAAAAAAAAAAAAAAAGTGAAAAAAGCAAAAAAAAAAAAAGAGTTGAAATAGCTAACAATTAAATTGAAAACGAAATGAAAATAAGTCTTGCAACATTCCATTGGTTCTATCCTTACTTACATCCTGCGAGTATAATCTCCCACAGCCTTTCATTTGAACACAGAGGTCACCTGCGTCCCCTGTGAGGTCTCTGTTTGCACAGCCCACTGCCCCACAGGCAGCAGTAAAGGGCATCCTGTGGCCTCGAGTGCCTCAGGCTACCTTTCCCAAATGGAGTGTTTGCCTGGAAATGTCTCATGTTAATGTTGACTTGGAAGATATTTAAAAGTGACCTCAAGAAGGGTTTGAGACTTCAAAAAGGGGCAAGGCTGATGATGCCACCACCTTTGTAAGGGATATGTTTGACAGTGACACGAGCCCCTGCAAGGCTCATTATTACTTCATTATTGTAGTCTTGAAGAGAATTTGACAGGAATGAATCTCTAATGCAGTATCTTATCTTCCCCTGCCAGGTTCCTTTCATCTCTGCTGGACAAGACCCTTTGGTACTCGCCATAGCCCCTGCTGCCTGCAGCCACAGGCAATACTCCAAAGCCCCTTCCTGATGAACGTCCCATTTTTCTCTCCTTATGTAAGTTTAGCGTTCTTTAGCATGTTCAGCTTCTTCCTACGCCGCAGGTCTGCTCTGAAAACCCCGCTTTTTCCCAATGCTACTCCAGTAGAACATTTGCAGCTTTCCATTCTCCTGCCTAACTTTGTTTAGCCCATTGGTGAGCACAAGATACAAGATGTGCTGGCAAAAGGAAGTTTTAACTGTACTGGGATCCTGGCAGCCTCCTTCCCTGGTGAGAGCCCTGTCAAGGTTTCTTTGCCTCATCCAGATGCTGATATTTTTATGAAAATTTAAGAACTTGGAATGTAGTTCTCTATCAAACTTGAATGAACTTGGGCAATGGAATTAGGACAGATAGGACTACGACTGAGTAACCTTAGCTTGTTTTCTTTTTTAAACAGGGTGAAAGTAGGATGGAAGTAACTTAAAAATAGTGTGTGTGCTATTATTAGTTTATGTAGTGCACCATAGCAGAAGTTTTCATCCTTTTAGAATTATCTGAATTTTCCAAGGCAAGACCTCACAAATGAGATTAAAGTAAAACTTTGGATGTCTATAGCAAGTCAAATATTTTGAATCTATAATTAACAGAGAAAATTAAATTCCTTTAAAGAAATTATTTATACCACTTAAAAAAAATAGATTAAGACATGGGATTTCAAACCAAACACAAAATTAACTGCAAAACTTCAAATTTTCCTACCATAGCTTTATTTTACAAACTCTTTCCCTTAAATACAACAAAGGTATGGTTAGACTTTCTCAACACTCTAGAAGTCATATTGCTTCAAAGGAAACAAATACTATTAAAATAGCAGACTATGAAAAAAACCCCCCACTTTTCAATTAATAAAAATTAATATTCTCATTTATAAGTAAGAGGAAGGGTTATTTTGTGAGCAAGTGTGAAAATCAGATGGATTTTCACAGATGGTTTTCATTATTTTAATCTAAAATATATATTTCTGGCCGTACAGTAATGCCTAATAATTATGTCAAATAGATTTCTGACCATTACACTTGTGTATAGATCTCTCATCACCTCGCACTGATGTGTGACTCTCCTTTATGTATCTGACTCAAGCATGTTTTGATACAGTAATTTACATAACTATGGAGAAGAAAAGAACCCATAAATATTTGCATTTTCAGAGTGCCTGAGCTTTTTCAGCAGCAGTTTCAGTAACAGGATCCCACTTTGGCGAGGAGGTTGTGCCCAGCATGTCCTGCACCCACAGGCAGTGCCGGAGCTGCCCGTGCTGTGACACCGACCCTGCCGCTCCCCGCTGCACAGCCCAGCGGTGCCACATCTGTGCTGCCGAGAACACGAGGAAGGGGCTCTGAAACACTCCTGGCAGCAGCAGCAGCACAAAGACAGCTCATCTTGGGCCGGTGCCTTCCCTGCTGAAGCACCTCTTGGACAGCAGGTGCCCCGTGACAGCTCTGTGCCCACAGCGCCGTCGAGCTCTAAGTGCCACAGGCCCTGAGGGCCCGCAGGGGTTCCTGTGCCGACAGCTCTCTACGGCCCTCAGGGGGTTTCAGGAAGGCTGGGAAGAGCAATGCTTTGGCAGGCAGATTTCCGCTTAGATTCAACAGCACCTAAATGTTGATATTAAGACGGATTGAGGATGGTTTTGCAATGAAAGCAGAGGCTGGGAGTCATCCCTGGGTGCTATCACAACCCTGCCAGAGGCTTTCTGTGAAACTGTAAAACTACAGAATCTTTTACATTCCAACTGTTAACCCAGCATTGCTAGGTCTGCAACTAAACCTTGTCCTGAAGCACCACATCCAAACACCTTTTAAATACTTCCAGGGGTGGTGCCCCAACCACCTCTCTGGGCAGCCTCTTCCAGTGCTTGAGAGCCCTTTGGGAGAAGAAATTGTTCTTAATATGCAATCTAAACCTTGCCTGGCACAACTTGAGTGTTCTGCTCCTCACTCCTGGAGCAATAACTCCACAAGTACATACAGGTGCCTCTCAGACCCAGAGGTACAAGCGGGGTTGGGTACAGGTGACAGAGCCAAACCAGGGGTCGAAGGCACTTGATTTCTTTACCCCTAAACCAGAGATATAACCATCATCTTGCCATTTTTATAGCTTAGTTCTTCAGTACTTGCAAACTGTTCTGGGATCTCTGTCCTGAAGGTCTGTACTAATGCTTTGAATTCTGAACCATCTCTGCACAGATTGTCATTGAATTAGACAAACAAAAAAAAAAAAATAAAGGAAAGAACAAAGTCTTTATCAATCATACATCTCTACTAAAACCCCCCAACATTTTATTGATTGACTGAAATATCTAGAAAGCAATTACATGACTACCTAAACAGTTTTGGGTTTAGAGAGGTAAGATTAAAATCCAGCAATCATTTTTCCCCCAGAATGTTTGAAATAGGAAGGAGGATTGCTTCAAGGCTTTAAAGTACAATTATTCCACTGTGAATTATTTTTATAATTATTTCCACTCCAACTATGTGCTGACATCTACATATTATGTTATAGGTTTCAGCATGTTCCCAGCTCTGACTGTGTTTTGCACTGTAGGCTAAATTCTTATGTTATTACTGGTGTTATTTTTCTAATGTGTCTCTCTGAACTGTCCACATGGAAAACATTCTGGCCTGACTATATGCTTTGTTGGGATTACAACTGGGTCAATTAATAATGGTCAGTGATCAGAAGCACCTCTCAGCTAGGTTACATAGTTTAATATGACAGCATAATTCTTTTGTCTTCTTTGACAAGTCACCTCTCCCTAGAATGACATAGCTCATGAGAATGACTGAAAGACTTGAGCATCTTTTTTTCTAGGAGCAGACTCAAAAGGATCAGTCTGGTGAGAAATACTTCGTTGACACGATTACAAATGAGTCACAAACATGGAATAAAAAAAGGTGATAAAAAAACCCCAAACACTTTTTCTGTATCTTGAGTACTGTGTCCAGTTCTGGGCCCCTCATCAAAGAGAGGCATTGTGGTGCTGGAGCATATCCAGAGAAGGGCAACAAAGCTGAGGAAGGCAACCAGCAAAAGGACAAGAGGAAATGGCCTCAAGCTGCACCAGGGGAGGTTCAGGTTGGACATTTCTTCACAGAAAGAGTGGTTAAGCATTGGAACGGGCTGCCCAGGGAAGCAGTGGAGACGCTATCCCTGGAAGTGTTCAAGAAATGACATGGTGTGGCACTCAGTGCTGTGGGCTAGTTGATACTGTGGTATTTGGTCAAAGTTGGACTCGATGATCTTGGAGGTCTTTTCCAGCCTTAATGATTCTATGAATCTATGATTTTATTTTCCCACTTATCAAAAGAGTTCAGCCAAGACTAAGAAGCTGAAAGTTGCAACCAAAGAAGCTTTGAGGAGAAAGGCAATACCCATTGATGTCAGAAGTTAATTAATTATTACAACATCTTATCAGCTGTTGCAGCTCATTTTACATTAAGTGTCTTATTGTGGTTGGATGTTTTCCTAAAAGACATAATACACTTCATGCAGGATTGAATGTGGA
Organism: Edolisoma coerulescens; assembly: GCA_013397115.1. Taxonomy (NCBI): domain Eukaryota; kingdom Metazoa; phylum Chordata; class Aves; order Passeriformes; family Campephagidae; genus Edolisoma; species Edolisoma coerulescens. The sequence goes on along the minus strand of VWZW01002957.1, from coordinate 1,171,357 downwards.
AGTCCCATTGCTCATGGAATAGAGTAATTCAGGGAAGATGTTCATAATGTTTCTGTCCTTAGAAACTTGATTGTATGATCCTGGACTACAAAGTTCCTTGGAAACAGTTACTCATTGGTACAGACAAGAGTCATTCCACATAAACTACATCTGATCTGCTCTGTTTCTCTGACACTGGAATATCACCAAGTCCATTTTCAATAGATTTTAAGTAAAGTTTCCCTACTTTTATCAATGATGATACTCGTTTTCACTAGCTCTTAATTTATTTAGTAATCAGGCATAAAGGTATGGGGACTTCTCATACTTAAGGTAATATTCATCCTCAGACAGAGATACTGAAATTTAAGTCTGGATGTGTAAACATCTGCATGTGACCTGGAATTATCCTAAGCAGCTTTCCATCCTAACATCTATTTCCAGTAGAGCAGGACTCCGCTTTATGTTCCAAGCTTTCCTCATGCGTATTTTACAAACGATGAGTGAAAATGACACAGGCCGATAACACCAACACAGAGATCAGCCAAGTGGTTGATGGTGCTAGGATGAAGTTTTTGACTGTATGGTGTCTTCACTAAGGCTGATCATACACCTGGATTAAGCAGTATCACTTTCCCCTGGTACCTGAAAAGCTGCTGACTTAAAAGTGGAGGCAGAGCTGCACAGAGGGTCTTGAGTCACTGCTAAAGGCTAAAAATGTAAAAAATCCCGTAGGAAACGTAAGGAAGTTGGAGTAATTAGCGCTTTGAGAGCTTTTGCTCAGCTTTGCAGGGGCTCTTCTACAGGCTGCAAATGGAGGAAGGAGGGCAAAGACAAGGGAAGGGGCCAGCGACCACGAAGAACCCCAATTTCATCTTGACAAAGGTTCTGCTAGGGATTTTTTAGCAGAATACCTCCCAGAAAGTAAATGAGCAACTTCAGTGCAATTTACATGGACTGAACTACATTGCTGAAAAGGAACTCACAGAAAAATTATTTCTGACCCAGCACTCCCTTTGTCTGGAGTATTGTGTTTCCAAGGAGACAAGTGGGATGCTAGACATGGGTTTTCTGCTGATTTTCCTTGAAACTTAATTTTTGGCTCAGATCAAAACGCAGTTGAATGAATCAGAGATTAGTCAATATGTGTAGTTTGGTGTTGAAATTTCCAGAGCATTCCTTCTAAAAGCAGCCCTTCAGAATTTTGTTTATTTGGATAAAGAGCTGAGGTAGATCATATCCTCACATTTTAAGTCAAACACCGAAGCCTTGCTAATTGAAAAAAAAAGCTGGAAAAATAGTGTGAGCTAAAACTTCTTACTTGATCAGTTTTCCTTCTGTCAGCCACCTGTTGCCTCTGAAATCTGAATAATTTTCCCTAAATATTTAAAATATATCTATATTACTGCACAGCACATGATCAGACTCAGAAAGGGAGCAGTACCAAATGTACCCTGGCAATCTCTTGTGATACCCAACACACATTTAGCTGTTAACACTGCTGGTGCCTGAGTCTCTACTTCAGGTCACTGAAGAGGTGTGAGAAGTTGTGAATGGTTACAAATGATGCTGCCTCATCTCACCACCAAAACACTCAAAGCATATCTGCTTGCCAAGCTAATAGCATTTCCCCATTCCCATCTCGCAATTTCCTGTTGTCTTACCATCTGGAAACACAGTTGAGGTACCAGTGTTTGTGATGCTGCTTCTCAAGTGAAAGCAAGCCAAAGATGGACCCAGGAGCCACAAAATGTCCTACTCTAAGGCACTGGAATATTGAGTAAAAGTAATTTTGCAGCCCATTTATCAGCTAGGGAAATTATGTCCATGTTCCCAGACTTGATCCAAGTGCCAATAGAGACACAGTGAAAAGCAAACCTTATTGTTCAAAAGTTGTTGCAGAGTTTCCACCTTGCCTGCCAGTGAGATAGTACTGCCCTGTAATTGGAGAGTGCTGCAAGATTTTCTGAGTTGTGAAAAAATTCCAAGTTTCCAAAAAGGACATGCCTTTCCTACTACTTGGAGGACTTTTTAAGCACAGCTATATACCTTCTTTAGGTTATACCCTAGTCTGAAGAAGCATAAACATTATTTTTCTCTGAGCTAAGGGGCAACACTCTTCTCACATTTCTTTTTATGAGCTTTGCCACAGTCACAGTAAGAAGTTCCATTTTCATCAATGTTTTTTTATCCTTCCAGGCTATTTCCCCAAGGAATGGAATGATAACAAACCCCATGTTGTCCATCCCCTTCCACACCTCTGAATTTTAATGCTGTCTTCCAGATGCACTGTTTTTGGACTTTCTGCTGCTCATCTTATTTGAACCTCTCCTCCACTTACAAATCCTCCCTCCCTTTACTTTTCTTCTCTGCTATTGACAACTGCACCCTTTCCTCCTTCTCAGACTTCACATTTCCTGTAACCTTTGATCCTGCCTCCCCCAGCCTCTGTGCTACATGGAAGTTCTGGAAAAAAAATTCTTCAGACACTGTTAAGGTTTCAGTTTGCTGTGTTGTGTTTTGCACTGACACCCTAGGATAATAAATTGCTTACGTTTAGACAACTCTGGCTCTCTATATTGTAAATTTGTCCAGCCTAATTTTGACTGTACTGATGCCAATGCCCTCCGAACAGCTGAAGCATTCAAACCTCAATCTCAGACTGTCAAACGGGGCAAGTTACCCTCCCCACTGACTTTGTGCTCAATTCAGTCTTTCATGATACTCCATGAAATAAGTTTAAATTTCTTAAACTTGAAGGTCAGCATATTGCAGTCCAGCTGCAGAGTTCATAACTGATTCAGTCAGTCCTCATGCTAGCTCCAAAACTTCTCTTAGTTTCTTATCATATTTTTTTACCTTGTTTTCAGGATGTCCTTAAGCCTCACAGTAAAATCATGCCTTACCATTTAGTTACAACACACAGACTTCTCTCTGGCCTTCAGAAGGGATCTCTCTGACAGATGCAAGCCTTCTGCTTTTGCACATCATGAATAGTCTCAGATTACACAGAAAGGATTTAAGACCAAGGCTGGGATATAAATCCAAGTCTGCCAGCCTAGAGACTCCAAAACCTTGGCGAGATTTTCTAGCTGAAGTCATCAGCACTCAGACCCAGCTCCCCCACTGATCAGTCCTCAGAGAATAGATTCTTGGCCTCTGCTTGCTCACTTTCCACTCAGCACTGACTACATCATCCTTGTGGGTCACTCAGGAAAATGAAAATAAATATAGCCCATGGCAACCCCTCCTATATCATTCTGTGTCTGCTTTCTACATCACAAATGTGGCTTTCTTACCACAGCTGTTTTTTCTAGCTCTGAATGCTTTATCACTGTACCTATTCTCTCCCATTAGACTAAGTTTGCATCCCAATGATAGATCTCATAAAAATTTTTCTAGATTTAGCCCTTCTCAAGACCAAACTAAGGAGAAATCTACTGCTGACAGAAAGACAGAGACACTCCAGTGCAACTATATAGGGATATTTGAGCAGAAGACCACCTGCATTCCACTTTTTGTTACTCACTCTCCCCTTTTTTTGAGCCAATGAGTTGTGTAATCACGCACATCTGTGCAAATACAGCACACAAAAAGCCTCTGGTTGTCAGTGTCAGCTCGCTCTCTCCTCTTTGTGGTTTTGGCTGCAATGATGTTTGATGATGGACAGTCAGCTTCGGATAGAAGAGCTATGTCAGACAAGCTTGCATGGAAAGTGTATGCTGTCCACGGGCTTTGAACCAGACAGCTGGACACATGACTGATTTTGCTTTCAGTTCCAAATCTAAAATAATTTTAGAGGTTACACCAGTGACTACAACTCATTTTTCACAAGTGTGAAGAAGTCACTGACACAGTGGAAGAAAAATAAAACGGAGGATGACTCAATGCTAATATGAAAAAGTACAGAAATGTATCTAAAAATTCAATATTATTTTATCTGTTTCTCTTCTGGGACCTGTAAATATGTATGCATTAGGGTGTGATGGGAGTGGGGGGAAGGGAAAGGATGTCAACATGTGAGTGAGTCTACTGGGAGGTACCTGTAGAAAATCAGCATTTTTCCCATATAGAAAGAAAAGTCCTTGAGAATTAAGAGCATGGGAAGGTGACTGGTGGCATAAATTGTGCAGAAGTATATTCTTACAGATGCCTGTGCTGGTATTTGTGAGGGTAGACTGGCCTCAAGATCGGTTTGTTTCTTGGGGACTGGCAGACTTGTTTCTATCTTTTATAGAAAAGGCTGTATTCTGGAGGTTCAGGAATATTACTGGCATGTTTATGGAGAAAACAATTATCCCTAGGACCTCTGCAGTACTGCAACAGGTGACTCATGACCCACCAGTCTCCAAACTGCAACTGAAGGCATCATTCTGTTAAGCTGACAAAAGTGAGTGCTTTTGTGATGCCATGTGAGATAGAGAGATTGATGCAAGTTCGTGCAGCAACTCCATTGAAATGATTCGAGTGACTCCTCTTCCTTCTTGAAGGTCTTAGTGGTTTCTTTCCATGTTATCCATCATATTCACTTCATCAAATGTGATGTCCTTCCATTGCTGTCAGTCAGTCAAAAATTTTAAAGCAAAAATTTTCAGTTTTCTCTGATCTGATCCTTATCCTTGGGAAAAGCTTCCAGCAATCATACATAAATGAACATCATTTCCCTTTCCCTTCCTCCTAAAAGCCTACTACCTCTGCTTGGCTTGCTGTGTGCTGAGGCCACTACATATCAAATTAACAGGTAAAGTCTTCTTATTTCTCTCCTACAGATCTGTTTCTATTTTTCCCTTGACTTGAAAGGCCTTTTGTTGGTGTATGCTGCGCCTAATGCTGTGGAGACGTGGTCTTTCACACAATATAGAAACACAAATAATTATAAATAAATGTGTGAGTGTGCATATATGAGAGTGGTAGAGCACATTCCTCCACATTTCAAACAAGAATACAGAAATTTAACTCAGTTTCTTCCCAAGAAGGTAGCTCATTAAACTTCCTGACAGGAAAAAGGACTCTGTTAAATATTGCTCAGCAGCATGCTAGAGCTTCAGAGATAGGACTTTTCTTGTTGGCCGTATTCTTAAAGTATGCACTCATAAAAAAATGAGGACTTCACACAATGAACTCCTTAGGAGTTATCTGGAGCTAAAAATGTAAATCAATTCTGTCTACTAGACTTTGCTATCAGTTAAAACAGTACGCTCACTATTGAGAATATATGTTTGAAGCTTCTTTATTTATCAGGCAAACTACCAGATATACCTGCTGTGATGATGCTAGAAAGCAATACTCTTACAATAGACTTCCTTCCATCTATCAAGTTGAAAGAAGAGAAAAATAAACTAAACTGGCCAGACAAACTAACAAACAATTATTCCTCAAAAAACCCAAAATCACATCATGAACACAAAACATAAACTCCAGGATGACTAATGAATACATACACAGAAACACATCTGTTAACAATATCAGCTTACAAAATCAACTGGTTTAATGAATGTGAAAACATGTAGGAGTGATCACACACCAGCAGAGCTATTTAAATTTAAAAAACTTGTGCTTCAAGCAGAGAAGTTTTTGATCTGTGATTAAAAAAAAATTATGTTGGCCATAATATGACTTCTTTGTTATCAGACCTCAGTGCTGCTGACACATTAAATCATCTCTCTTGCACCTATTAGACACAGAACAAAAAAACAGATCCAAGCTTTGGTCCAAACTTTGAGAAATTTAGTTTGCAATAAAGACTGCAATTTCACCATTTCTAATTATTTGGTTTGCACGTTTTGGCTTTAATTTTCATTAACTGAATCAAGAAGTTCTGATTTCACCAAAGTCCCTGTCAAAGTCTACTAAGCATGTCCTTGAGTAGTGATGAAGGACTGCTAAGCTAGTTCATTCTGTCATCCCTTTCAGCCTTCTGCTTGATCTCACAGACTCTCAGTGATTTTTTTCTTAATTTACTTTATTTTCATCTTCTTTTTACCACAGGAGAAGATTTATGGATGTCTTAGCAGAGATATATTTACCTTTTTGGCATAACCTTTGTACTGACATCCTGAAGCTTCCCTCCAGGCACTGAATTCAGGTATGAATCATTATGAATGATCTGAGGAGCCAGCCTAACACAGTCTTCCCTCTCTCTTTTTTTCCCACCAACTGACCAGTACAAGTGGCACCTAAAGAAGTCTACCAAATAATTTTATTTTGTTGTTGCTGCTGTTGTTTACTCTTTGCCAAAAATCAAGTCACGACCTTGGATCATGCCTGCTGTAGTAACAACAACCTGAATCTGTAGGATAGAAACTTCAGAAAATAAGTCAAATAAATGTGATAAAGATGATACTGTTTTTTGTGGTTTGTTTTTTGGTTTGGTTTTTTTTTTTTTTGGTTGGTTGGTTGGTTGGTTGGTTGGTTGGGGATTTCTGTTTATTTGTTTGTTTTTTGGTTTGGTTTGGTTTGGGGTTTTTGCCTGGCAAATGCATTTACAAGGTCTTTTTTCTTATATTCCTTCTATATGCTTTTGTTCAATGAGACTATCTTAGTCCACTACAGCTTCTGCCAGGATAATTACTGTGAAAACATTAATGCAAGTACAGTCCTCTTTTAACAATGCCTATGCAAAAGTGCCTTGAGAAGCACATATTGTTCTACTGCTCTAAGGTAAAGTCATCAAGTAAGCAACGAGTTCCACTGTGTCTTGGCTTATGAAGCAGATTGTAAAGAAAAGAGAGGGAGCTGGTGCTGGTGTCTCCTTGGATGGAGATCCCACTGGTTTCCCTGCCAATGCCTTGATCCTGTCAGTTACACCACACCACAGGTGCACAAAAACACAGCCAGTGTCTGGAGCCATTTCAGCATCAGCCATTTCACTAGGCCCTTGGAAATATGAAGATGTCATTAAAACACATCAACATATATCTATCCAAGTCTGACAAAGAATGTGAAATCTTCTTTGTATCAATGGCACATAATGAATTGAACATACCCAATACAGGCAGATGGAAAATTAATGAATAACGTGTACATATTTTTAGGGTGGTCTTGAAGTCTCTCCAATGTAAAAAGGAACTTCCCAAGAATGAACTGTTTTTCTCCTTTTTGAATAGCATATCCAGGCAATAGAATCAGGCACAAATTTCCACCAATTTTAAACAATTCTTACTCCAGCTCACTTTGTTCATTTCTCTTCTAAACTTGGGGGCAACATTTCAGTGATTAGGAATTTGGGCTTTGTTTCTATCTTGTGAGACTGATTTCAAAGAATCGCTGCAGTGCACAAGTACGACTCCTGTGCAAAACAAGTGCCTGTGAAATACTTAGGCAAGAAAATCAAGGTCAGCATCACTGATCCAGTAGAAAATTTTGTTTTGAATAGGTTTTCTTTTCTCCTTTTTATTTTCTCTCTTTTTACTGCTTTCTACTATTAAATCACTTTAAAGAATACAAGTAAAAAACAGTCAGTATAGAAACCAATTACTCTGTATAACACTTTAAACACAGAAAATTTTAATCTATGTATAAATTTAAAATATTCCTGAAAAAAGCAATTATTTTGGCTGTCATAAACAGTATGTTTACCACATTTCAAAATATGATTCTCATCTTTACCTGAGTGATTTAATAGACTCTAGGAGTCAGAAATGGAATTAGAAATTATATTGCCTGCATTCAAGTGCTCTTATACTTCATTGAATAGCATTCTATATTTACTTTTCAACTGAAGGATCATGTGCTCTCCCCTGATTGAAATTGCTTATGCCACACAATTTGCTTCAGTTTCTGTGCACAAGGCACAGTCTCCTCCACATCATTCCAGACCACATGCAACAGTTGCTCCATGGCAAAACTGCACAAATTAAAGAAACCACAAGAAATTGACTGCATTGTGGGGAGCCCAGAACAGGGGAAAGGAAAACAGGGCCTCAAGTAAATGTTGTTTGCTGAAGTGAATCATCTAAAGGAAGGTTATGTCATGCATCTGACTTCAGGAAAAAGAGAGGACATAGAAGTCCAACAAAAAAATATCAACATTTGAGAGTTTCAAATAAAACAGCAACTTCTTAATTTTCTCCGAAACAGATACATTTCATTTCACTGTGAACACAAAAAAGACCAGCTCTGTGAATTGGAAAGACTAAAGCACTGCAGCATGGGTATTTTGGAGGACTCTCAATTGGTTACTTTGCTTCCTGACACTCTTGCTCCCTTTTCACTGCCAGAGAACATTCATTCCAATGAAATATTAATTGTTGGCCTTTTCCTTTCTTTTCTTAAAGTTTTTGCTTTGACAAACTCAGTTGTTTGTTTCCATTTAGTGGAAAAATCTCATTTCAACAGCCGCTTGAACCCTTAAGATCAGAGAAGACAAAATCTTTGCTCAGGTAGCATGTGGTCCATGATTTTCCCAGTGCATTGTACGCACCTGACCACGTAGCTGGTCTTGCCCCATGAAAGGATGGTCCTTCCAGCTGTGGATGTCCTGCCTCTCCCATTACCCCAAGGTGGTGATGATTCAGGATGGCTCATGTTGACTCACAAGTCCTACTTTCCCCCATCTCTCACTGCTGTTTAAAAGCCCTCAGTTCCGCAGCTTGAAACGAATTCATATCTATGATGATTTAGATTTATAGAAGCAGCTTTCATTCCTTCAATGAATAATTTTCTCTAACCAAGGACAGAGAGTAATGTTAAGTAAAGATTGCTTAGACCTTCTTCTCCAGAGAGCAAATCTGGACTTATTTTCTGCTAATTTGTGAAGAATATCTGCAGAAACAGACACGCAGTTCATGGGCATGGGGCTGGCTGGTAAAATAGATGATATTTGAGACTAATAGAGAAATCAAATATTTTCTTACTTTTTTTGAAGTTTATAAATTAAATTTGATCAGGTATTCATATTAAATTTATATAACTCAGAATTTCTTGCTACAAAACAGGTTATGCTGAAAGGACTAACGAAACCAAATTACAAATAGAATGTTCTTTCATCTGTAAGAAAGTTAAGATATCTGTGCATTTTGTGGTTTAGAGGTGAGAGATAATTTTGAGGAAGAAGTTGTTTCCAGCCAAAAAGGTTGAATATCTTTTAATTGTGACTGTATGAGGTTAATAACTATAGGACCTGCTTGCAAATACTTCTATTTGGCTGAAATATTTCTGCATTATTTTAAAGTGCGGCACCAATATCTGTTTGACTATCCACAGACACTCCTACAGACAAGGATATAAAACCAGGGGAGTTACAGCAAATTTACACTGGGACAGCTGAAAAACACAATGTAGTCCTTGATGCTGCGATCTGGGATGAAATGATGAAACAAACACCCTGTAACTTCAGCCTTGGATGGTGTAATTAGAGCTGGCAGTACCATCTAGTGGGCAAAGAATGAATTCAAGAGTACAAATACAAGTAGCCAGAATCCTGAGAAACTTAAGTATTATATTGAGATTGAGGAAGCATAATGACAGAAGATAGCACTTTTAAAATTCTAAGATCTATAAATTTTTTCACATTAATGTGAAAAGTATATGTAATGGAATACATCTTGGCAAAACTTAGAAGACTTTGGTACAAATTTTTTATTACCAGCGATGTATTTCAGCTAAATATGATTGCTCTATAGCTTCTTTCTCATAATTTTAAGCCTTATGTAAAAGCCTTATTTTCTAGTCCTTTAACTCCATTGGTTTTGGACTCTCCCATAAATCTGCATAGACTTATTTAACTTTAGATTAGATTCCTTCCTCTTCTTTCCCAAAATAAGCATCATAGTTCTCATTGACTCCTTGTTATTTTAATGTAGCTCAAGAAGAAGCACAACAGATTTCAGTTTTCCTTCCAAATTTATACATGATATTTCTTCTTTTTTTGTCTTCCCCTGGCTTAGCTACTTTAGACTGCCTCACTTTTGAGAGGTTCCCCAGCTCCTGGTTATGTATAATATATTAGTCTTAAGAACTACTGAATTCTTACAGTATGGATTGCTCAGTACATTTGGTATTGTAAAATCAGAGGGCAAAATGCTATTTACAATTCTTTATCTCAATCTTTATGTGACTTTGAGTAATCAAATTTATGGATTATTCTTTTCTTGCCTGAAAACTGATGAATCCTTTTTTCTCTTCTGAGAAAGCAGAATTAAGTTTTAACAAAAAATCTTCACAAGATAGTTTCCATTTTCAGTGGTTTCTGCATTTCTTCCTCTGTGTATGGTTCAAGCCCAGCTAACAACCAAGCCCCAGCAAGCCACTGGCTTGCTTCCCCACCAGCAGGACCAGGGAGAGAATCAGAAGGGTAAGAGTTAGAAAACTCATGAGTTGAGATGAAGACAGTTTAATAGGGAAAGAAAAAGCCATGCACAAGCAAAACAAGAATTCATTCACTGCTTCTCTTGGGCAGGCAGGTGTTCAGCCATCTCCAGCAGAGCCAGGCTCCATCACACGCAATGGTGAGTTGGGAAGGCAAATGCCACCACTCCAAATGTCCCCCCCCCCTTCCTTCCTCCTTCTTGTGTCCAGCTTTATATACTGAGCATGATGCCATATGGTATAGAATACTCCTTTGGTCAGTTGGGGTCACCTGTCCTGGCTGTGTCTCCTCCCAACCTCCCATGTACTCACAACTTCCTTGCCAGTGAGACAATATGAATAGCAGAAAAGGCCTTGGTTCTGTGTAAGCACTGCTCAGAAATAACAAAAACCTCTCTATACTGTCAACACTGTGTTCAGCACAAACCCAAAACACAGCTTCACACTAGCCAATGTGAAGAAAATTAACTCTACAACAAAAACCAGCACACTTTGTAAAAGACATTTATGTTTACACAGAAATCACTACATAAAAATAACATTCTTCAGCAACTAGAGTGCTAGTAACTGATAACTAGTTCTTCACTTGGGACTGTGTCTCCCAAACAAGGATAATTGCAGTATTACATGCATGTTTCTCCTTCTGAAACCAATATTCTTCTCTGATCTTTAATTTCTGTCTTTCTGATGGTGAGTCACCAAATTGCAGTTATCTTTAGTTATCTCATTGCACAGGATGATTTACGAGCAAAGAGTATGAACAAAACTCACCCCAAGAGCCCTTCCCTGTTTGTCGTTGGCCTGGGGAACCTGAGAGGACTAGATGTTCCCGGGTATCTACAATCATCTGGGATTGTGTGAGGATGTCTAAGAGAGGCAAAGTTTCAACAGGTTTATCTAAACTTCTTGGGGCAAATGCTTAGCTCATGTTCATTGTCATCTGCTCATCTCAGACAGAACTGGGCCTACGTATAATTTACAAGGCCTACGTATCCTCCTTTCTGTTGCCCCACACAGATGATGTCGTGAGTTATGACTCATGAGCATACAGCTTATACTCCTGGCATTTATGGGACTTTTCTTCACAGTCGTGAAACAGGAGTCAACTATGAGCAAAAGTACAGAGAAGTGACAAGGGTAAAAATCATTTGGAAGGATGCTACTGCAGATGTTATTGAAACAACTGTGAACATCTGTACAGCTGCTATCAGACAGTGTTTGAATCTGGTGGCACCGGCAAGAAGGTGGCAGATAACGTTTGTCCTATAAAGACCTCACAAACTATTCACCTCCTTTTACTGAAACTCAGTTTTAACTTCCAAACTCTGCAGAAATTTAATAAAATACAAAAGCAGCAGGTGGTGACTTCCTGTGTAGAAGCACAACATTTGAGTTAGAGTAGGCTCTACAGGATTCAACTTTACCTTGAGGCTTTTGGAGAGACTAGAAGTAAACCAATAAATACTAGATTTAGCCTCAGAGACTTCTCCATGTAACAGGTAATACATACACTTAGAGACAGACTATTTCACATGTCATATATAAATTATCCTACAGCATCCATATTCTGGTCATAACCTGCCAGTTACCACCTTGAAGTGTATTCAGGACTTTAAAACTACATTCTTCGTGGTTTATTGCTCTGTTTGATTCAGGGGAGAGCAAGGGTGACATCCAGTGGTGTATTCAGCATTCTGTACAGATGGACTAAGCCTTCAGTGAAGTGAGATCTCATTGAGGCCTTAGAGATATAAAATGTTACCTATTAAAGCATAGATCAACATGATACTGCATGGTTTTCCACACGGCTCCCAGCCTACATCTTTTATAAATAATTTCCATTTTTCCATACAACTTTGTTGGGAATTAGAAAGCAAAGAGCATTAGTAAACAATAGGACACCAAAAGATATTCTGTAAACTGGCTTTTGCTCAGATGAAATAATAATAAGAAAATGAAATAATAATAAAAAAGTCCTCTCTGAATTCAGCAGCTTCCATGGGGTGGGTATTCAAGCCAGAAATGTCACTAATCAATGTTATCTGTGAATGTGTCATTAATATTTGCATGGCTTCCCCTCCCATTTCACAGCAGGGAAATGGTGAGAACAACTCACTATTCCTCTGCTTTCTTCACTTTCCTGCTGGTTTCAAGGATTTCAGTATCAAGGCAAGTATTATACAGAGTATGAAGAAGATGGTATTATTTCAGCTTAAATCAAATTAAATCTTCCAATCAATATATTACAGAAGGCTACTGTATCAGTCATTCCACATTCACAGAGCTGCTAGAACTCAGGCCACTTCCCTGACCAGAGTTAGGCAGTCAACGTATTTCTGAAACTCACGGCAGCATGTATTCAACATTTGATTTTGGGACCATAAGTAAACACAATGTTTCTCCTGATCCATCTGCCTCTGAGCACTGTGTATGTCTCAGGGATAGCCTGCAACATGCCCAAGGCTGTTCAGGCATAGATTACAGTACAGACAAATGCCACACATGTGGTGCCTCATGCTCTACAGGGCATCTCCTACCTGCACGTCAGGTTGGCTTTGGGAATGTGCCCACTGAAGGTCCTGATAAGCCACTGATGAGCCACAGAAGACAGACTGGATATCATACAGGGGAGGTAGGTTCCTCCGTGTTAAGTAACTTCCAAAAATGAAGCCTAGGCATAAAATTTTGGTTTTATATGAGAGCCTGCCTTTTACTGAAATACAATATAGTCCTGTCCACATTACAACTCCTTAATGTGTTCTAATTGCCCTCCCTTTAAGAAAAAAAAAAAAGGCTTTTAAATTGGCTCTCAAATTGGCTTTGAAGAATTTATAGTGATATAGTGATTAGAGAGAGGTGTTTTTTTAAAAAAAAGTGCATAGCTTTGCAAATAAATTAATTACTAGAGAAAAAAGTCTGAAATATACCTGCCCATTCTAACATTTCTGTTTATCTCCCCAGTTCAGTTATGTCAGGATAAGATTTTCTATGACAAGTGGACTGACACCATGTGTCTTCAATGTACTTAGAGGTTAATTAATTCATGAAGATTTGACAGATGGTACGTTCATTCCCTAATCGTCTGGACTGCATTCACTTTATCAAAATGTCTTTTCTGGTCATATGACATCATGATACAACTTCTGATGCCAGGGTTAACAAAAACCAATTTTAATAGGGTCTGTAAAACCAAACCTCTAATAAAAAAAATGATTATGCATGCATCTTCAGGTACCATCTCTGTATGAAACAAAACTATTATGATTCAGATCAACAAAACCATCGCTGTGTACGAAACAGCCCTGTTTGGGGCAGGTAGGATCCCAATAAATTGAGGAGGGCCCAGAAATGAAGTAACATTTTTGTTAAACCGGCTGATGCTGTTAGAAGTAGATGAACTCATGAACTCATGACTTTAGACTAAACTCAGTGTTAAGATTGAGGCACCCTATAAACAGTAGCAGAAAACCCCATGGGCTGAGTGGGAATGTGCCTGCACTATACATGTTCAGTTGTATTATTTGAGCTTCTTTGTGAGAAAGTGTTACTTGGGGCTGACAGGAGGTGCCAGCCTCAAGTTGATGAGCTTGAGCACTGACCTTGGTCTATGCCTGTCACGCAAACCTGAGTTGGAGGAAGGAGTGTGCCTCCTCCTCTTGCATGGGGATTCCCTGGTTAGCTCTCCTGTCCAGCAGGAGGGACACCTGGGCTACGCTCCTCTTTGGTGCCTGAGGACACCTGAAGGTCGATCTCAAAGGCTCCAAGTGCCTACTCCAGCAAAAATGAAACTCCGAGTTACAAGAGGGAGACAAGGCTCCTGCCTCTGCTCTCACAAGTGTCTGAGTATTTCACATTTAGTGTTCAATAGACCTTGTGCAGGAGTCATGCCACCCCCATCCTTGTCCCCAGGCCACAGACGCATGATTTCTCTGCCCTAATAATTACTTAATTACTGCCGCATGAAAAAGTTTCAACAGATGGTCTGGAGCTGAAAAAATTCTATTCCTGCAGGCCAAGGATTCAACAAAATTTGGACCCCACACTCCAGTGAGCCCTCTAGCAGCTGAGCCTGTGGAGCTGGCAATAAGCCCTGAACCTTTTACCAAATTATGTACTTTGTGGGTGTTTTCTCTCAGTGCCCATCAAGACCATAGATAAAGGAGCACAGGGACCTGGGCAATAGAGGAGCAAGCATTTTAAAGACATAAGTTTTAGAAACGTATGACTGAGGCAGTTTGGAGGTACCTTTATTGATCTTACTGGAAACAGTTAAGGAGTGGGCATATTTGTAGCTTAAATCCAACTGATATTTAGGATGACTCTTTCTTACCAATAAATAGGCAAAGCTTGCATCATATCTAATCCTATCATTAGCTTTTTCTCCCACATTCCCCCTATCCCTCCTCACAGTTTTGCCCCTAGTCACTCCCAGTCCTGCTGCTCCTTCTCTGAGTCCTGGATCTACAACAATATTCTGCACTGGGGAATGATGCTATTCTCTGAGCTAAATTTTTTTCCTTTTTCTTCTCCCTTTTTTTTTTCTTTTTGAACATTAGTATCTGAACTAAGCAGGATGTCAATTAATAGATTCTAAACTGAGAGGCCATTATGATCAGCTGCTTTGAGCAGTTGTATAAATCATGCCAAGGAACCTCACCCAGCCCTTTCCACAAAGAAATGCATGGGCCAGAGATGTACATATCACATAGCACAGACTGATCTTCAGCAGCAACATGAGAATACCTCAGGAGGGTCTGACAGGACAAACAAGGCTGTGGGAGGGCAGCCCAAGCTGCCAGAATAATACTGTGTGGCAGATCAAACAGCAACATTTATTTTAGGACTAGCTTATATATCCCAGATACCCGAAAGAAATTAAATTTGTCTTACAGGAAATGATAGTAACCATATCAAGAAAGATCAAGGGCCTATCGTACACTTTAAGTACATTTTAATTGGGCCGTGATCTGGGGAAAGACAAGAGAGAAGGGCTTGATAGCAATTCCCGCTGGAAACACCTGTCAGCATATTCTGTCTCTGTTGGTGTCATCAAAGTTACACAAGATATAAGTGAATGCAACTCATTATCATCTGGAAAGCAGTGTGTAACTGCTACCCACTGAATTTATACAATATGTCTAAGGATAAAGAAGATTATTTTTAGTTGACCATGTGTAGCAAACAGGTCTAGAAACTGAGACTGAAATACGATAATGCATCATTACCCTGAAAAGAGAAATGCAGTAACTAAAACCAAACAAACACATGGTAAGTAATGAGAAAAAATTTAGGATTGACTACTCAAAGCAGGAAACCTTGATGTGTTCAAAGCAAGGAAGAGTTAAAAAGAAAATAATTTATTAAAATGAGCTTTGTATGCTGTGCTTGTATTTTTACAGATCATTAAAGAAGCACTGCGAGTGACTTCACACCATACCACCTTGAGATTTTCACCTCAAGTAGGGTTGCTTTATGTTTATTCTCCAAACCATTTTATTTCTAACTCCTTACATATGTTTCACAACCCAGTCAGGGATTAAGGTGAGGGATACTGCAAAACTTGTCCAAAGCTCTGCACTTGGGCTGACCGAACTTAGATAGATGTAGGGTGTGATTTTTCCTACTGACTTGTTGAAAACAAAACTTTTTAGTCCATGGCATGAAAACGTAGTGTTAAAGTGTCCCACCTGCTTCTGTAGCAGGTGTCTACATGGATTCCCCAGCATACTCGGCTACAGCCCTTCCCAGAGCTAAAATACATGGGTGGGATACTTGGCTCCATCAAAGAGACTTCTGCAAATGCCACTTCCGCAAGACGTGAGGAGTTTCACAACCAGCAGAGCAAAAGCTCTTTGCTGCAGTGGGAAGGAGGAGCAGCCCCAGGTTCTTTTTTCCGATCTGTGTTGCTTCACAAGCTTCTTCCTGGTAGATATTGCTCAATGTTTCACTGCATAACATAATTCAAAGTGCAATGTTTGGGGCAGGTCTATGGGCTGAAGCAAAGACATCTGCCAAAGCCTGCTTTGTCATGTGAGGTCTGGCCAGAAGTTGGGGACCGAAGGCAGGGCTGTGCCACCTCCTCCCGGGTCCCCATCACCCCATCTCTGGGCTCCTGCAGAGGCCCACTGGTGACAAGGCCATTGGACACAGCAAGGTGGGACTGCTCAAAACAAACACATTGCGCTGAAATGCTTGTCTTTAAAAAAACTCCTTCCACAAGAGGCAATTAAAAGAAAGAAATCTTTCAGTGCCTATTATCAGTTCAAACATTTGTGTTAACAAGAATCTCAGTTTTAGTTGTTGTTTCTGTGCAAAGGACACTTTCCAAATAAATAATGAAAGATAAACCATGCTTGTACAACAAAACAAAACATAAGAGACACTTTGGACTCAATAAACGCTCTAACAATAACAACAATAGAAAAAAGTTGACAGAGGAACTTAAGAATCATTGAAAGTTTTCCAAAGGAAGAAAATAAATCTGATAGGGTCAGCCTGAAATATTTAAAATCTAAAGCAATCAACTGAAGTGTGCTTTTTCATACTATAGATTGCACTGGCACATCTTTCCACATCCTGCTTAGAGCTACCTGCATAAGTAATGAGTGCATTAATTAGCTAGAGATAAATAATCAGCAAGATATATATATATATATTAATTTTATGTAAATTGTCTATAGCATACAGCTTGACTCTTGTGTCTTTGATCTGCTGATAATCTTCAAGTGTGGATTCCAACAGGCCAAATATTTTTTATCTCTGCTGGGAGTACTTTTGGCAAGTTTTCCATCAGTAGGAAATGAGCTGGAAAACTCTGGTGAAACTTCAAAGCAACAGCTTAAGGTGATCTTTCATTTCATGAATTTCAGACTGTCTCTGCTGTTTAACATCATACTGAGTTCTTTCTCCATAATACACTTTTAAAAACTGCGAATAAGATGAATTTATAAAAATCATACAGGAGATATGTGAGAGATCCTGTCACTTTGGAATATAGGGCATTTTAAAAATTATAGCGATATTAAGAGATAGTAAAGCCTCAAGTGCTGTCTTTTACTAGTGCATTCATTTGTACAAACAAATGGACTTTAAATCCTTTTATACCCGAGTCATATTTGCTAGGATGGGAGGTGCATTGGTCATTTGTTTGAATGATTTCTGCTTTATTTTTTCTCCCAGTTTTGTTATAAATATCTGTTCTTCTCCATCCCACATTCTATGATACAGAATTTATGCACTCTAGTAATGCCCTCAGGTATGTATCACATGTATTCAATATATTAGGGACAAAGCGAAGCCTGTTGTAACTCATACTAGGAAGAGGGGCAATCTAGCTGAAAATCCAAAGGGCACAAAAGCAATCTTTTCCAGGGCCGGAATTCTAAGGGAAGGAAAGACACAAGTGGATATAATTAGAGGCAGAATGAAAAGAAGTCTCAGTAGTCATCTCTTCAAAAATATCATAATAGGTCATCTGGACTCAGAGGCGAATTATGTGCAGAGAGCATTTAACTGTGCCTGCTCTTGAAGCAACTGATCCAGTTATTAATTGTCCAGTTATTAACTAGGGCTGTGCAAACAGCTTAACAAGCCAAGCAAGGTCAGAATATATTTGGCTTCTTGAACATTATTTGCAATTGCATTTCTCTCATTTTTAGTGCAATCATTATTCTTAAACAGTCTGCTTCGTTCTCAGAAGTCACTTCACAGCAAAAATGCTACTGAAAGTCACTGAAAAGAAGAAAAAAAAAAACCACAAACCCACAACACGTATATAATTATTGTTCCAATTCTTGGCTAAATACCTACAAAACAACATGACATAGAGTTTGAACTGTTTGGTCGCCATACCGTATAATCCTATTGCAAGAGAAAATAGAAACAAAAAAGCTTTAAAAGTAACCAGTTACACAAAGAAATTTTATCAATATGAACTATTTCAATGTTTATTCACTTGGTGATGGTTATCTTAAAGGAAAACCAATGAGACAATGCAGCTCTGGGAGACCATTTATTTTTTCAGAGCGCTGGAAGAACATGGGATCTATTGACCTGGAACAACAGCAAGAACAAAAAATCAAGGCCAATGACAGCGCCTCTGGCAGCAGTTAAAAGCTGATGTTTCAGGGAAGGGGGAGACCAGGAGCCAGCACACACAAGTAAGCTTGCCAGAGCCACAGCACAAACCAGTGACGGGGACACATTTGGGTTTCATCTCAGATGCTGCCTTGCTTTACAGCTGCTTCTACCGTATGGTACAGCATGGTTTCTCTAACCTGCACTTAAGTTGTGTGCCCTGCTTCTGCCTAGAGCCACCTGCAGACAGAGGAAGGATTTGCCCAGAGATGAGACTACCTAGTTCTCAGTTCGTAAAAGGCTGTACCAAAGCAATAAGAAGCAGGCAGATGAGCAAGGCAGGTTAACTATGGTCTGGTTAAAAGAAGCTTTGGCAAGGAAGAAAGAAAGGGAGGAGACAAATCAGAGCCCCAAGGCAGAATCTGCTTCAGCACCAACCAAGTGAAGAATAGAGCAGGTACCTCACTGACAATACATCTGTAGGTATCTTGTGTAACAGAAAAAATTCTCCACTCAAAACAGGAACAGGTCCAGATGTTATTCCTCATGGCTAAAGGACCACTACAGATGGTTCTATTGAACTGTCAGCAGCACCAAAGAAGTGAAGGACTCCAGACAACACTGGATGGAGAAATGGGCCTGGAATGTGACCTCAAATCTATGGCTGTGGATAGTCAGTAACTTAGACTCACCATCTTGGGTGAGAACTGACACTAAGGGCAGGTTAGTCTGCACTTGGACATGAGTGGTGGTTGGAAACGGGTGAGATCAGTCCTCATCTTTACATTGTGTCCCTACCACGACTGTACTGTAAATGCTATTGAACTCATTCCCAGTCCTGAAGGCAGCACACATTGTCACACGCCCACAAACTTGGAGAATAAGAAGATGACCAGATCGGCTGATGTAGGCAGACCTGTTGGCTCTGTATCAGAGATGGAGACTGAATGTAGATGTCTGGATTTCCTTCAAAGAACTGCTTCTCAGAAAAAATTCAGATGTAGCACAGAGCAGAGGAAATTAGCTTCTATTCCTAGTACCAAAATTACTGCTTCCAAAAAGGTCAACTTCTTCTTTTAAAAAATGCTTATCAGTAATGCTTCCACCATTTGTGGCTGCACATAAGTAGGGACACCCAGTAAGAAAATCCTGAAACTTAGTACAGTGTGGTCAGAAGCAAATTCAATTACCAACCTCTTCCTAAGCCTGCACTAACAACTTCAAAAAAAACCCTACACCATATTCTCTCTCTTCTTCCAATGCCTAAGATACAGCAAATTATAAGATCTCATGGCAAGCTGCAGTGGCTCAGGACTAGGAACAACTGGGAGGCACTGCCTTGTCAGTTCACCAGGGGTTCCATTACAATATGTTTGTACAACAAATGCTGTCATTAAGGGTAGGCCAGGTTTACTCACCTCTTACTGCTCAACCAGGAACACCAAATAAGCAAGTTTGCCCTCAGATGACTGAAACAAGGCATATTTGCCTGTGAATATAGTTTGCTATGCCTCCATGGCAAAAACAAAATAATCACAGAATGTCACATTAGTTTAAAAATTTTATGACACAGTAATGTTTCTCCAAACTTGAAATCCTTTTAAAAGTGGCTTGGAGAAAAAATAAAAGCAGCTTCCAGAGTGTCTCACTGGCACATTAAGTTACGCATTCTAAGTCCTGGAGGTGAAATGTTTTTAGCATTTATAAGAGCTCTGGGCTTCCAGTTCTCATGCTGAGACAGCTATTAATACTTGACAGAAAGCATCTGTGATCTACTGCTTGCAGGGTTCAAACCCCAAAGCATCCAGAAAGTCTGTGCATAATCTTTCATTCACATGGCTGATTGACTGCACCACACATAAGTCAATGTGATGTATATGCTCTGATGTGACAGGTCCAAAATATAATGTACTTTACAAATTATTTGATCCTAATTAGAACATGAGTCTTTTACATGAACATTTTCTTTTAGGAAAAGGCATAGGGCATTGAGAGATATTAATGTCAGCATCAGTCCCCATAAAACGGAGACAACATCTATTTTAAGACTTGCAGATATGAAATGCACATTAAAAATGGGATTATGCTATTTTGAATGGGAAAATGATTGCCATTCTAATTTCCCACTAAACCAGACTGGAGCATCCTTATGAACACAGCAGTCTTTTACAGGGAGAATAACAGCCCAGTCTTCTGTTGGAAAACGCCTGGTCCGTTTCTTTGATGTCCAGGCTTCTGTTAGACTCTGTGAGTGCACAGGCAAGTACACTGGTGCAGGACCAGGGCCAAGCAGCTGGCCTGAAGTCAGGCTGTAACACACCTTTCTGAATCATACAGCCTTCATCACATGAATGTTTCTACCCTGCACTGCTGTTTTGTTTTTTTTTTTACTGGAAGACTGGATCAAAGCTGTCTAGCTGGCAAGAGAGTTCAGTCACTTCAGTCAGCCTGGAAGTATGTCTGGTTTAAACTTGAATTTCGAGGAGGGAATATTTTCACCACTTTGGTCTTCTTGAGTAATATGATTACTTGTTTTCACCTGATGTGGCATTGGCGCCTGCTATCTAGCAGCTTTTCCCTGTCGGTGCAGTTCCTGCAATTAAGATGTCAAGCTGATAAGCAGGAAAATTATGTAAGTGGTGTCTATGGGAATTCTTACTGGATGAAAATAAAGGGAAAGAAAAAAAGGTGCAAAGATAGTACCTGGCAAAAGTATGCATCTTATAAGTAGAAAAGCATGTCTCTCTTTGCCAGCTTGTCCCAGAGCACTGCATGGCAGAACATCCCGTGCTCTCCAATGCTTCGCCCAAGGAAAGCTTCAGCAAGGTCTGCAGCGCAGCCTGTGAAGTGGCTCGTCACATTCCTGCCGCGGGGATGTATCCCTGCGGTGCCTCTTGCCTTTCTCAGCCAGCTGTTTGCATTGCGGGGGGTGGGCTTTCTTCTGTGGGAAAGCTCTGTATTAGGGAGAAGTGACTGCAAGTCTGAGCTGCTGAAAAACTTGTTTTGCTCATCTCCCTGAAGTCACAGTATGGAAACGTGGATGTGAGACCTTATGATCTGGAGAATGACTTTCCCAGGGACTGTCTTTCCTTGCATTTCAGGGGTGCTGACCCTGATTTTCCCAAATGCAGGTAACTCAACTGGCCTGAATTGTAGGGGGAGGGTGGGGAACTCATGCACAATCTTCCTCAAAAAGAGACAGCTAATATGCACAGCCATCACATGCCCAGTTAAGTGCACTGCACACACTGCAACACCAGCGGAGGGGGATGGGTTCCCATAACCTCAGCTCACCTAGAAAATCTGTGCATGTTCTCACATGCTGGAAACACACGATCTGAAACACATGACAGTACATCTGGGAACAGATCAGAAGAGCAATTTCCCTTACTGGCTAGATTAACAATTGTGGAGAACAGACACTCATGTCCCAGGATCTGATGAGGATTCACAAGAGAATTGTGGTCAGTTTTATCATGTTTGGGCTTAAATTCTCTAGTGTGTAGTCTTTTAAACTCACTTCACATGGAAAGAGCCCTTAATTTGACTCTTTACTTCCACAAAAACACATCACATTTGTTTACTTTCACCAATTTCAGTTCAACGCAATGCACAAGCAGAACCTTTGGGTTACAGCTTGATAGAAACGGCACCAAGAAAGAAAAATCTAAAAATAATTATTACAATTAAAAACGTGCTGGACTTAAAATAGGAAAAAATTATAATTTGGGCTTGGAGTGCTCAGACTGAGAACTGGGGTGCTACCACCCATGTGTTCAGTATGGCTTCTGTGTGAGCCAGAGGCCCTGGCATTTGCAGAGAGAAATGCACATCAATTCCAAATAGCACATTAGATTATTTTAATGCCTACAGTTATAAATTGCAATGGGCTGCAACTTGTCCTAGTGACAATCCACGCATCCAGTGCTGTCTGGGTATTTTAGTCTTGCAAATGCCTTTTTTCTCCAAATGGGTTGCTCAGCAGTAATGATTATTCAGAGAAAAGTGGCAGACAGGGTCAGGCAGCAGCAGAATGAAAAGTGAAAACTTGAAAGATGCTAGATGAATATTTATGCAGAGCAATCTTCACTCTCGAATTATGGGGCATAATGGGATCAGCAAAGCTAACGGAATTCACGCTGCGTGAACTTCCTCTGTGAGAACTTAAGTTTAATCTGCACATAAGACTGACAACCCGTGAACACAGAGAAAACGTTCAATGGCATGTAAAAACTTCATTGAAATAATGTTTCTGACTATATCAATGTTCTGGCAATGACAGAATAAACAACTTTTTTTTTCGGGCAGATTTTAAATCCACAGGCCACTTTTTTGAAATGGCATTCAAACATTGTCAAACCAGACTTTGTTCTTTTGTTTCATTGCTGATTTGGTATGTCCTACTGGCAACTGAAAAGCATCCATGGGGATTGAGTAATGAGGACAAGGATTTCAGAGCAGCCTGGCACTGACCACCTCTTAAAGGCTGGTGATGATGAGGAGCAGCCAGCCAATGTTCCGCTCTGATATTGCAAGATTTGTCGGGGAATACTTTTCATTGCAAAAACAAATGGCAGTTGGCTGACTTTGAAGAATCTGTCTTATTTTGCAAGATTTTCTTCTCGAGGTGTCCAAAACTCAGTGCACATGGGCAGTGAAATCCATCCCTGTGCTGTAGGGTCAGCACAAGAGCTGCAGATCAGTTTACTCCTTTAGGGGGATGCAGATTTAGTGTACAGATTAGGTCTGCATTTCATAGATTCTGTATTTTTTGTGAGCAGGTCACTATAAAGCCCAAGAAGCTCTTACAACCCATCACTATGCACAAATCCCAAAACAGCTGATCACCTGGGGGCTACGTACTCATATATTTAGACAGATAGCTAAACCTTTCATGTTTATACAAGGATCCTTAAAAACTTGCTTAGCAAGACTAGTTTTTTTCCTTGACAATTCTACAATATGCCGACATTGCTGCTGGTTTAAGTCTTAATTTGAAATATTAGAAAAACAGTTTTCCTTACTGTCCTTTAGTATTTTCTTTTCTGAACTAGAGGCCCTGCTTCATCCCTGTACTGAATGCTTCAGCACATGTCTAATCCTTCAGAATTCAAGGATATATTAAAATGCTCTATTGAATCCAGAACTCTGTGAGAAACTGGGAAAGAATGCAGCTCCAGCTATCTGAAATATCTGAACCCTCCAAAATACCCAGTGTATGTACTATCTATGTCTGATCTTTTTATATCTGATCTTTTTTTCTTCTCAACTTACACATCTATCATTATCCAAACGTATCAGAAGCACGTCAGAGATAGCTGGCTACCTTATGTGTGAATTGCACTAAATGAGAATATACAAAATAATCTTTAAAAGATGCAGTTTATCCCGTACCAGTAATCCCACCTTTGCCTTCTGCTGCTAATTCGCTCAAGAGGCCATGTCCTGCTTAGGTCGGGGCCCGCGGTCTTGAGCGGGCACACCAGCCACTTTGCACGAGGGCCATAGACGTATTTTATTCTATTAATTTATTTATTTTACATAATACTTTTCATTAGGAATTTTCTGATTTTCCTTAGAACTGCCTGAGGCGGTGGGGTTCCAGGTCTGGTTTTGCCCTCTCCTGCCGCCAGAAAGGTGCACGGCAGCCCGGGTGTGACGCTGCTTTCCCGCACCCTTGCCCTGGCTCAGGCCTCAGTCGGCGCCATCGCAGCTCCACCGCGCCGTGCCCGCGCTCCGGCCGCGTCCCAGCGAGAGCGAGCGCGCGTCCCCGCGAGAGCGAGCGCGCGTCTCCGCGAGAGCGAGCGCGCGTCCCCGCGCCCAAGCACACACCCACGCCCGAGCGCCTCTGTTTGTGCGTGCTAAAAATAGACGGGAGCGCCTGACAACTGCCTCTGATTGGCTGCCGCGGAGGCGCCGGCAGCCTATGGGAGCGCGGGGCCGGGGGCGCGGGGTCGGCGGGATGAGGAGTGGGGAGGGTGGGAGGGGAGCCGGCGATGCCGGCCTGTCCCCGTCCGCAGGCGGAGCCCCTCCGTCCCTCAGTCCCGGGCCTCGCTGCTTCCCCCGGCCTGTGGGGTCCGCTGCCCGCCCGCGCCGGCAGGGAGCGCTCCCAGCCGTGGCGGAGCATTGCCTTCCTCACTTCTTAACAAAGGCAGTGCGGGGAAGAGTTAACCCCTTTGCAGGAGGGTGTTACGGCGCTGTTTTCGTGTATTTTAATGCATTCTAAAGACATTTTGTGCACTTCCTTGTACAAAGTAGTACCTGCAGTGACAGAGTAAGAAATCGGGGAAACAACAAGTAGCTGAAAGAACAGATATTTAATAGAAATGGTTTGGTTTTTTTTTTCCCGTGGAATTGCCAAAGAACAGTGTTAAACCAATTGCAGTGGAGAGTCGAGAGAATGTACTGAAATCTGTGCAATGAAGGCATCAAATCTGTGCAATAAGTGGATGAAATCAGTAATTTCGCTGGAGAGAGGCATCAGCTTTGTACATTAACATAGTTATGTAGACATACAGTAAAAAATAAACTTTGCTAATAAATAAAATTGTGACTGCTTTATAGTCCCAAAAAGTGTGCCGGGGGGACTTGGAAGGTGGAAACAGGAGCTGATATCAGAGTGCTGTGTCCTAACGTATTCAAGCACTGGATGACACCTCTGAAACTGTCTTAAGTGGTTTCACTCTTTCATATCTCTTTCTCCAGAACTTTTCTCATGGATGCCACACATTCTGAGCATCACAGAGGTGTGAGTCCAAGTGTGGCAAAGGTAAAAACTGTAACAAAGAAAAGTGAAAGAAGACTTTCTTCTGAAGAAATTCGTTTCTTCTGATTTCTCATTGAGCTTGTGCCTTGGTTCGCACTGATAGAAGGAAGCAAGCAGTTCTGCGCTCTGGTCCATTTTAAGTTATATGATTTGAAACTTCTAAAAGTCATTATTTTCTGTTGCTTTTACATTATGCACAGGTAGCCTTCAGTACACGAGGATTATCTTGTCCATATGAGCTTTTGGTGTCATCTGGTAATTTACATACTAATTGCTCGCAATCTTTAGCAGTAGAAAAGTTAACTGTCCACAATTCAAAGGATTTCTTAATTATAAAAGGAAAGTACTTCATGACAAAGTGTAGCCAGTAATTATCTACTGTCAGGTGTCAAAACACATGTAAAATGAATGTTAAC
Source organism: Edolisoma coerulescens (assembly GCA_013397115.1). Taxonomy (NCBI): domain Eukaryota; kingdom Metazoa; phylum Chordata; class Aves; order Passeriformes; family Campephagidae; genus Edolisoma; species Edolisoma coerulescens. Next base: position 1,145,812 of record VWZW01002957.1, on the reverse strand, counting down.
TGCTGGGAACAGAAGGAAGTTGATTTCTTCTGTGGCAGTTTGAGGCCTCTAGTATAAAAAAGAAAATAATTGTTCACATATTCTGTTAGTTTCAAATGTAACGGTATTTTCTGTGTGGTGATGGCACTCAGGAGAAATAGTGTAAGAGCTCTGGAGCTGAAAATTCAGAGGTGCGCTAAGTTATGCACAGGGGGACCATTGTCTACATGGGTTCTGAGCACTTCTGAGGGCTTGTATCACAGCTTGCAGCCGGTGGGACTTCTCCTTTGTGCACACACTCACCCTTCATGTCTATGGGCAGCAGCAGAAATTCGGTGCGTTTTAACAAGTCCCACCACCTGATTGTAGCCTCTCCTGTGTCATCCCCTCACAAAGCCAGGAGGAAAGGGTTAAGCCTTTTTAGCAGGGTAAATGTTTATGTTTCTCTTGGATTTAGCTGGAGGATTTCTCATGAAAGTCATTAATGTGAAACTTCTTTAAATTTGCCCTTTTGCTGTATAAAAGAGTCCAGCTGGTTTTGGTTTTGCTGTGTGCAGCTGCAGATACTTCCAAAATTTAGAAAAGCATAATAACTTGGAGATGTGTGCCTAAAAAAGTTTATGCGGACATCTAATATGACATTTGCACACTTTTTGTACCACAACTTGACCATCTATTAAAACACTAGAAATAACTTTATATATAATTAGTCCTTCAATGAGAACATTTTCAGCTTTTGTTCTTTTATGTACATTGGCTTAGTACTTTTAACTTTCTGTTTTCAGATTTATCTCACCCATATTTTTTATTTTCTTCTTAATCTTTGTCGTGTATTTTATTTTCAGTACTAATTCTTATAATTTGGTGTATAACTTCAGTCTCTTACCTTTTATAACTTCCGAATAGCTATTTTGTGGTGACATGTCTTGCTGCATATGCGCTGTTAATGTAAATGTGGTATTTTGTGTTGATTAAGGTATAAAGTTCTTGAGGGCATCTGTTCAGGTTTGCATGTATAATTTCTTTTCCTACAATGTTTTACTTAGGCCTTTTCTGAAATGTCTGTATTATATTTTCTTTACCTTTCTGTACAGCGAATCCCTCTGGGCTGCTTTTCTGAGAGCTCTAATTATCATGCTGTCTGTAAGACAATTACATAATTAAGTGGTTTTCATTTTCATTCTGAATTTGGTAATTATAACAAAAACACTGAAAAGTGCATCAGCTGCAATATGAAGAAACTCAATCAGTAAAAGAAAATGTACCTAGAAGAGAAACACAGTTGAAAAGATTCTCCTAATAACCAATAAATGAAATGAAAATTTAAAATAAGTAGAAAGAATTGAGCTTTCTGGACTCTTTGAGACTGTTACTTTAAATTGTAAACTTTTTGTACCTTTGATGATTGCAGAAGTGTGATGCTCCAATGAAAATTTATAAATATAATTGTAGTAGTTAAACATTTCCCCAAGTATGGTATAATAGAGCGCTAAAAGGACAGGTGTTTTATTGTTTCATAATTTTCCATATTTAATATTTTAAAGATAGATTCTTGTTTTGCTCTCTATGCTTCTAGCACTGTGTCAGTCACGTGTGTGTACTTTTCATGTTTTATTGAAACAGATGGCATATCTCCTCTTTCAAGGCTTAGGCGGGGGGGCGTAGGAAATAGGGTAGGATTAAATTATTTTGAAACAAGAAGACATCTTTCTCATATCCTATTTCTCATACACCTGTTAGCCTTTCAAGCAAGCAGTGACAGTAAACACTCAGAAACAGGGAGTGTATTTTGGTTGTGGTGTGCTGAGAACCCTGCCCTGTTCTTCAGTATTCAGTTCCTATGACTACCTGTTTTGCAAAACAGAAGTCTAAAAGTTAGCAGCTGAGTTTGACAGAGCTCAACAGTAATACTCCTACCAGCCACAAAGGGAGCAGATTAAGCATTTCTTCCAGCTCTATTAGAAAACCTCTCCCCTAAATCCACCAGTCACCCAAGGCTCAGTGCTTTTGAGAATCAGGTCATCTCTTAAAGCGTATAAACATGAGCTCAGAAGCCTGATTTTCAGCTTTTCATTGTGAAGATGTTGGACAAACTGAGTTTGTACAGAAATACTACAAAGTCAGGGTTTCTAGAATTTAATATACGTATATATGCTCTGGGGAAGGTTTGGACTGCTGTGAGTAAAATGCATCTTTCTGGCCTCTGGATTCTGTATTTATCACACATCAATGTGTGAAAAATTATCCAGTGGCCATGCAGTGCAGGGCTTGTGACTGGAACAGCAATGACATGTCTGGAAGTCCAGATGAAAGAATGGCTTAAAGCAGTTAGAGTTCCTGATTCAGTCAGGAGTTTCACATACTGTTTTGCTGCGCATCGGTGGGTGTTCAGGCAAGTATTTGTGTTGTTTGATGAATTTCCATTGGATCCTGCAGGAATGCCTGTTCAAATGCATGCCTGAGGTACTTATATTTCTATCAGAGTAGTCGCTATGAGTATTTTTAATTTTAACATCTACTTTAATACTTACTAAATTAATACAGTAGTTGCATGAAATGTACAAGATGTTTATTTGGGGGCTCAGTCCTAATCGACTGCTGGTAAAACAGATTTCCCAGAGCATGGGGAATTCTCTGTTTGTGTCAGCATGTTTGTGAAAATAGCATAGAACTTGATCACAGAGGAAACCTGATCAGGCAATCATTTAAAATTATCCTCTTTCCTCATGTAAACATCAGTCATAGAATTAAGACCTTCAGGACGTGTTTTGAAATGTATTTTAAGAATGCTGTGATTCTAAAGCTATAATTCACTTCCAGATTTATGGTAAAAAATGTTAAGAATGAAGTGCCTGCAATTTAGCATTTAAATCAGTCTCTGAGTTATAGTGAAACTCAGATTGAAACCTATCCTCATAATCATGAGTGTATGACTTCTTCATGTGACCTGGGGAAGGATTAAATGGGTCAGGGGTCTCAATCAGTAAAACAAATCCTGTTTTCCCAGAGGTTTCCAGGGACCTTCTTGGTACATACTGGATTATTTTGAGACGCAAAGCATCAGAAATTTGAGCTGGCATAATGAAATGTATGTAGTTCAGAGCTGTGCATCTCTAACTCCACGGCTATCACATGGCTGTGATATGTTGCCCATAGCTAGTCTGTGGTGTTCTGTTAAACAACAAAAGTAGTACTGTTTTCAGTTTCAAGGCAGGGGAGCAATCCACAAGAAACTTGAAAACATTCACAGATATTTGACTCCAGAACCTGGGAAGTTGGTTTGAAGGAGTAAGTTCTTGTGTGATTTTTTGGGGGGGCCTAACATGCATGTGTCAGGTTACATTTCATATCAGAAATTTAATAACCACAATCAAATGTTTCTCTAGTTTTCCCATAGATACATTTTACAGCTGTATCATAGTTTTTCTGGTAAAACACACTTCAGATATCAGATTTTATTCAACATTCACAAGCCCTCATTTACCAGTCAGCTTTCAGTGAGCAGCCACTGCTGGCAGAGTGCCAAGAAGGTGTCAGTACAAAATCACATTTAAGAAGACAGAAGATCACATGGGCATGTTAAGATTCATTATTGATCAGAACTTTGTCTCCACAAATTCAGGTTATTATTTTCACTGGAGTCAGGAGTCATACTGCCTTGATGAAGAAGTAACTTGGACCTTATCCAGCTATTGATATTTCTAAAGTGATGATCTGGCTCTAAATCTGGCCGCAATGATGCATTGCCTCACCACACAGATCTTGCTACATGTGCCTGTCATTAGTAATGCTTCTGACTTCGACTTTTGAATGCCTTGAACAGAGAGTCTAGTGGGTTTTGTTCTAATAGGTTCTGTGTGTAAGGCAATCCTTTTACTCTTGTATAGTGTTTCCAGTGGATTGCTTACTACTGACAATCATGCAAAAAAGTTGCTGGATCTGCAAAATGTGCTGCTTGGGAGAACTATGCAGTACCAGAATACTTTCATATAAACAGGTAATCTACACTGGTTTTCACCACAAAAGTTCTAAATTTAATATTAAGTTCAAAATGACGTCATTGTCTTAAAAAATTCTAATTTCTCATATTAATAAATGTCTCTGTATTACTCAGCAGTATTATGGGCTAGTAAAAATTTATCTGCAGCACAGAGGATTCCAAAGTCAGTGGTTCAAAGTTGCTCTTTTCTTTGCTAGAGCTTGTATGAGTTGATGGGAATGTCAGTGAGGTACAAAATGAGTAATGAAGCCTGGATTTGGTCTGGTGTTTTTGGCTACCAGTGACTCAACCTCCCTCGGTTCACACCATGTGACAACACCTGTACCACAGCAGCAATACCTGGGTTCCTGCAGAGCTCTGGCAGAGCAGCCACTGCAAATCCACCCACACCTCCTGCACTGTGACGCTGAAATGCAACCCAAGCAAGGCCAAAGTGATGTTGCTTGGAGAACAGAGGTGGTCTGAAAGCCAGGGTTCCCTTTTTTATGCGCATGTGCTACCATCAGTTCAGTGCTTGTCTGACTGCTCAGCCAGCCTAGATAATAAGATGCCAGGTGATACTCCTTTTGCAGCGCTGAACAATATTTTAAGTAAAAGCTTGATGATTAGACTGCATGCATTTGTCCCTTCAGGTGAAATTTTTCTCACTAAATTCAGATACTGGCTTTACAGATGTCTATTCTAGGTCACAGCCATCTCATTTTACTGTACATGTCTGTGTGTAGTGTATTATTGTATGCTACACTATACAGGGGTACTATTGTAGATGTCAGTGTTTACCATTGTAGATACTCATATTGATAGTTTGAATGCCATATTCCAAACTAATGCAAAATATGACTGCATTCCACTTTGTATGTTACTTTACCATGAGTACTTCTTTTTTTTTTTTGATTCCCATTAATCTATTTGTCGTGAACAAGCCTGTTCAAGAGCTTGGTCTTCCAGCTCATTAGTAGCAAGAGAAGTACATGGGATTCTAAAACTAATTCTGTCTTAACACTTGTCCAACTTAACTCACTTTCAGGGATGTTGTTGAAGCCTGATTTTGGAAGAAATCTTTTTGATGTCATATTAATTCCATTTGGGATACATGTGATAATAAGAAAAGGACATTTATTTATATCATTATTTAAGGTTATGCCCAGGCTTTCTACTATGTATGTACCTCAAGATTTTTGTGTATTTTTCGTTTGTCTATTTGTTTTCAGGTTCTTGCCTCTTGCCATTTGCCCTGTGTTCATACATTTTTCATAAGTCAACTAGCAGATTCATTGCTGCAAATATAGTAATTTTTGCTTTTTTATTTTATTTGTCATGAGCAACAAAAGCCCCAAACATAATTCTAGCTTTATATACCTGCCTAAATACATTTTATGGATAGTATAGATTCAGTAAACCCTTTGGCCTGGTTGAAGGGATTTTCTTGTTTGTTTTTCTTTCATTATTTTAAATAAAGGTAAATTAATACAATTTAAAACTTTCCACTAAAAGTATTTATTAATCATTACTTGGGTGCATAATGACAAGAATCCCTCCACTTTGGTTTTATTTTTAATTAAAAGTATTGAAATATTATTTAGTTGAAACCTCAAGCAAACCAAATCATAGCAGTGCCTTGCCTCCCTGATCTTGTACTTCACCCACCACAGAAATTAGAATACGGAAAAATAAAAAATCTAATATGAATGAGATAAAACCAGCACAATGCAAAAGAAGATAATTCCATTGCTCAGCTATCACAAGGGCAAGATAAAAAAATGAAGTGACTCATCTCCCTTCACAGGCACAGCCTGCTCCAACATACATATATAATTATTTATTTGTACGGTTTTGATTCTTTAGCCAAATGTCTCTACTTTATAATGTGGTTTAACCACTTGGGGATTTTTGTTCAAAGAGTTAATTTATAGTTTTATCATTGAACCACAAGAAACTGTTCTGGGTTCCAATGTAATTAAGTCGCATGCAAGTGCTGTATATCATTAAATCTTACTCTATATGAGTACATGAGTTCAAAGACAGCTCTCCTGCAAAGATAAGATACAATATGCAGTGATCAAGGGCTGCTTTCTAGTGAAGTCGTATTCCTTACCAAACAAGTGTATCAGGCAAGAGTATGCTCAAGACCTAAACATCAAAACATTTTCATAGAGCATTGTAATTTTGACTTTGGAGGTAAGTGAATAATTGATTTAGACAATTTCTTAAAAGATAGGGACTCATATTTATAATTCATAAGTGTATTTTTGAGAGTTTGACCTATGATGTTATGAGCAAAATCTATAAAAATTGCAATATGCAAAAATGTTGTACAGGAAGAACACTGATATGGAATCTTTGAATAATAATTACCATTGATTTTAAAAAATTTGACAAAATATGATACTCCCACTAGGTGGAGAGTCTGAAATAAGAAAGAAAGGTTTTCAGGGTTGGAGATATACTTTTGTGGAGAATTTTTATGCAATCCTCAAGCTGAACAAAGTGTAACAGTTTTGCCTTATAGAGCTTAATGTAAAAGTTAAGGCTGAGCAAATAATATTCATGCTCATGTAGCTTTTTTTTTAATTTTTCTTTTTTAGCTGGAAGTTATTCCAGGTTTTTGGACAGTGTGTTAGTGGTTCATGTTTGCTGAAGTTACTTGGATGAATTTGAATTTTTGAATTTTCAGCCAGTGGGTTATTTACAAATTGTTTGCTTTGACTGTTTGCCCTGGTCTATTGGTTCATTCTATTGAATCTAATTAATCAGCGTAAATTCCAATATGTGGAATGACTACCAGAGCAAATGAGAGGAACTCTTTTGCTTCTCTGAATGGCATCAGGAGGTGCTTTGGCAAATCAAACTGCATTGGCACACTTCTGCATCTTTGTCAAAACAAAAATGAGGAAAAAAGATAAATCTAGTAAAAACAGATTTTTTGTGATATTAGTATGAAACCCAGAAAGCTACTGTTAAAACAGGAAACTTCCTCAGCTCTGTGAAAGTCAAACCATTGCAGATAGCAAGATTACAGAGCGAAAGTAACTGTAAACAAAAAACTTGCTGACTGCTGTCATTTTTTGTCAATCTCAGCAAATATCTACTCACAGACAAGCATCATGTAGTGACCCACTTCCTAGAACTGATTTTCCCTCCTTTTATTTTTTGCAAATCTTTTGAAAAATTAGTTCAAAGGGAATAAAAAGGGTGACACTATGGTTGAACTATCTGTAATCTAACTTGGCTGAGGAAATGTGGCTGTTTGGTATGAGTTCCCTTGCAAGTTAACGAAAGAAGACAAGCACTGTAAAAAATTAGTTCAGCCAGTGCAATAACAGGTTGGTGCGATAGGTCTTTTGAGGCTATGAGTTTGTTTGTGCAAACTAGAGATGCAAGATGAGCTTACTTAGATGTAGATCCTCAATGTGGATATGAGATGGTGCAAACGCCAAAAGACATTGGGAAACTGTCATGGGTTCAGTACAGACCCACTGATGCAGTCGGAGCAGCTGTGGGAAGAGGCTGAGGAGCTGGAGCTGACTCAGCTGGGAGCAGAGGTGTCTTTGCGTAGGCTTGTGAGGCAGCCATCAAGAAGATGGAATCAGGCTCTTCACGGTGAGGTAACATCCACAGGCTGAAACAAGAGGAACTGAGATGGAATATATGAGAAAACTTTTCACGCTAAGAACAGTCAAGCAGTCCCTTTCAATGTGAATCGTGATCCTGTTTTACTGGAAGATGTTACTGTCCAGGCCAAATGTACTGTTGGGTCAGTTGTTGGATCTCCACTGCTGTCTTCTATCTTATGAAGTCATGAAAATGTTAAAAAAGAAAGTCACACTGCTGCTGTAAAAACCATTTACACAGTGCACTACTGGAAGATACTCCATAGCAATCTATCTGGTTGAGAGCTGTTTATTGTAAGCTCATTTCACATAATTACAAAGGTGTGACATTAGAACATTCCTTTTTTTTTTCCTATATTTGGTGTGTTTAACATTTGACCAATATTCACCAGATTTCACTGTGACTCTTAAAAGCTTTCTAGTAAAAATGCTGAGCTTTTGCCTGATCACTTTTTAGTCTTTACACCTGTAGTACCATTATTCTCTCACAGGCCAGCTGACGCAGCTGTTTGAACACAGGTATCTTGACACGACTTGTTTCTTTTCTGCCTTTCTGTTTCTAGGAGTTCCCCTATTAATCTCTGTTCAGTATTCCTAAGATAATGAGTTTACCACCAACCCTGAAGTAGGTCACACATAAAGCAAAGCTCTTGTGGCCTCTGTGAATCATATCCCTCTTAAAAAAAAATAATTCTAAACCCAGAATTCTTTGTTCCTCACAGTACAGAACTTAACCCATCATTGCTAAAAAAAATAAAGTCAGTAGGTTAGAAATGTATCCAGAGACCTAAACTTGTTGGGTTTTTGTCCAGCTGGTTAAATATGCCATCTTATTTTTATGGTTTCCCTTGAGTTTCCATGTGAGAAACCACTGTGTGCAGTTTAGCATACAAAGACACTAAAAACAAAAGTTGAAAATCTCAGACTTCAAAAGAAGGAACAGAAAATGCCCTCTGAAGATGAAAATCAAAGTGACAGCTCAGCTGTGAGTAGTCCATTCCCACTTTTGGAAAGATGAGATTCTGAGGAGAGGTAAAATGCACTCCTACAGGATCAGCTTCACATACTTTCTGACAGCTGAATGGCTGATACAACCTGGGGAAAAAAAGAGATTAAAAAAAAAAAAACTTAAGGTTTAATTCCACCTTTCCTTTCAGACAAAATGCAGTTTAATTCTTGCTTCGTCAGTGGTGGGGTGGCAGGGGACACAGGAGGAAGACCTTCTTGCATCATTTTTTCAAAGACCTATGATGCCTGGGTTCTAGTACAACATAGTAGATGATGGATCACTGGGGAGGGGAGGCTCAGTCCTGGGTCTGTGAATAAACCTGTGTTTTACACAGGGCAAGTAGACATTTCACTTTGCTGATTTTCTGTTGCCCCTCTTGTAGTTTCCTTGTCTACTTTTATAGGAATACATTCAGGAAAGGGGTGGAGTCTTGCAGTGTGTTTGTTGAGACCCTCAAAGGTTCTCTAAAATGTTTGAAAATCCTATTTTGGCTATTTCAAAAAACTAAGAAGTCAGAAGGACAACCTGCATTCTCTGTGGCTTGGTGGATTTTACCGATACCCGTTCTTGATTTGGTTGTCTTAATTTCTAATCAATGCAAACATGTTCCCATCATAAATGATCTGTGCTAATTTCACACTATACAGAAAGAAAACATTATGAAGAAAGACTCCAAAATAGTTAAAATTTTTTTTTCATAATGGCTCAGAAGCTGCATTTTGCATAGTCCGTTCTCCTTTCAGTCCCTCCCTGGGAACTGTTGTGTTTACAGAACCATTTGCATGCTTTACGTGGAACAAGGCTCTTCGGAAAGCTGGCTGTGTTAATTATGCAGGTATTTGTTTTGCTTTGTGAGGAAGGCACAGAAAAAGACATTTGGAGTAGAAGGTGGAGATTACTGACTCCATATGCAATACTGAAAGCAAATACAGACTCAAACTGTGCTTTCCCTTACCTTTTGTATCCTACTATGTCCCAGTACTACCTGTTTTTTTGACCAATTTCATTCTTTTATTTCTCATTGCAGCTATTACTGGGGGCTATTTGGGGCTTGCTGCAGCACCAGGGTGCAACTGCAGTTTCAGGAAAAACTCCTTCATTAAAGTAACCAATGAAAGGTGACCTTAAGCCTAAAGGAATATGTCTGGGGGAGTGCTCACTCCAGAAGTAATATTTTGGAGGGCATACTATTGATGCTATCACTGCCTTTAGGCTCAACATCTACTGCTTTTTTTCTCATTTGGGGAATTATCATCTGAAGGGGTTCTTTGGGACACATGCTCCTTCACATGTGCGACGAAGGTCAGAAATCTACCTCTGCTATGCCTCTTCTCTGTGATGCAGTAGAGGTTTTTCCACAGAGCACCAGTCATGCAAAGTTAGCAGAGGAGAGTTTCTGCATGTGTGCTGGTCTCTGCTATCCTCCAAAGACGTGTCTGAAGGCAGCATGGCTGGAAGTGCCCTGTCAGACAGGTTCCAGTCCCACAGCCGTCCTTTGAGGTGGTGTACAGGGCAGCTGGAGTCTCTGAAGCCCTGTGGGACTGTCAGTAGGCAGAGGGATGGTAGATGGATGTCAGAAGTGGTGCTGGGATTTTCTATGAAAATTGATCCATAGCTGAGAGGGTGTAAGCCCTCCCTTCTGGCAGAGAAAACACTTCTCTGTCTCACCAAAAAAAAAAAAAAAAAAAAAAGAAAGGGAACAAAAAGTACTTTGAGATAATGGATCGCATTTCTCTCAGATCTGTGTTACCCTTTCCCAGGGAAGAGCAGAGTCCATGACTATGAATCATCTTGATTTTGAGAGGAGTGAGGAATGCCTCTTGAATCTACTGATGTGCATGGTGAGGAAGAGTGACACAGAACACTGAGAGATAGGCTTAGAATTATAAATTATAGCTCTAAGCTAAGACTGGAACTCAGATTTTAATTTAATACTTAAAACTAAATAAGGGTTTGTTTTAATGCTTTCTATTTTACTGAAAGAGAATATTATGTTTGGTAGCACTGGGCTTTAGAAATTAGGATTTGCAAGAAGAATTGCAAGAGAAAATAGAAGTTTTAAAATGCAAGTTGACAGAAATAATTGCCATTTTTAATACACATTTCTAAAGAAAACCTGTAGCCAAGAAATAAAAAGGCATTTGAATCAGTTGACAAAAAATTCTTTTTGATTAGAGTCTCCTCTGGTATCATTGCACCACCTATGATTTTTCATTGTATTCCTAAAACCTCTTTAGTTACCTTTCTGTAATGATGAATTTGAGGGCATGGTATTGCCTTTACATCTGTCTTGTTCTTCAAATCTGTTGTAATGACCTGTTCCAAAGTCCAATTTCATGTCTATAAGGTTTCTGAAAAAAAAAACCAACAGAGAAACAAATAGGGAGATTAAAAAAAAAACCCACCAGCCTTAATAAGAATTACCATATAGAACAGCATGAATGCACTATTCAGTCAGGAAACTCAAGGGAAGAAGGATCGCAGAGAATGAAAAAGGAATGGGCTAGTGTGTGATGTCCATGTGTATTACATATGGAAGGTTTTCCTAGCATTACCAACACTTATTTTTTAGACAGCCAAGTGCTTGACATTACAAAATGCACTATTCAGCATTTAGAATTAGCCAGGCATACTGAGTTTTTTTATGCTGGGTGTCTGCCACAGTCTGGGAGTTTTCTTTGTTTCCAAATGGTATAGCTGGTTTTGTAAAAGTTGTTCTTTTTGCCTACTGTTTAAAAATCCATCCATGCTTGAGTGTGCTATAAACCAGATAAAATTGTTTACTTGAGCCCTACCAGACATTAAAGTACCAGGGGGAGGAGGGAGGGCATAGGGGGGAGGGAGAGGGTGAAATGAGTGTCTGTTTAAACATTTTTCTTGTTCTCTATTATGCCCATGGGAAGAAAGCCATTCAAGGTGGATGCCAATGGCACAGAAATGTGATCTAAATAACTGGGGCAAAGAAGATGAGATAGAGAAATTGGGACTAGACATTGTTTCTGCAGCAAAGAAAGGCTAATTTTGAATGCTGGCACTTGCTGAGAAGGGAAAGACAGACAGGTAATTGGGAAGGAAAGCCGAATGATACTGGGAATCGGTGATGAGGAGAAACAGATACCATACAGATCAGCACTTGGTGGAAAACAAATGTTTAAAATTGTTAAAGTAATGCCTGATCCCATGGAATTACGGTGTCTCATTATATTTCCTTAACCCTTGTGAGATTTAAATTGTGCTGTTAATGGTCTATTAAAGGCAGTTAAGTAGGTGTAGCCTCTCCAGACATGGCACTTTAAAAGAGCTGTGTTTTGTGAGGTTTTACCCATATGTGTGTGAATTGTGTCCTATTTGTCCACTTCCATCATCTGAGCTGTAAAACCTGGAGTGATATTCTCTACCATATTACACAGCTAAGAGTTAAGAAAATATTCCTAAGTATTGGCAGTGGTAAGAGCGCTACAGAAAAGTGCTTTAACAAAACCATTTCTTCTTATTTCCAGTGTGCATTTCAGTAGAAAACTGGTATTCCCTCCAAAATTTTAATGTAAGGAAAGAATGCTACAAAATAATTAAATCATTAGCAGTACATTTGGAAAAGGAACCTAAATGATTTAAAAAGAAAGGAGGAAGAAATATCATAGCAGCCTTTTAATAATCTCAAATAAGATACAGGGACTAACAGATAAAAATGTCATGAACTTTTCTGGCTACAGAAATCCATAAGAAGCTCAGAAACAGTTGATGTAATTTGTTTAGTTTGTTCATGTTAATGAAGACCTCATTTGTTTCACTAGTAAGAATTTTTTAATTTGCTCAAATATGCCATTTGTTTTGACTTTGTTTCACATGCTTAACTGCCAAAGAGCGTCTCAAAGTTCCGTTCCTTCAGAGAGGAGAAAATGTATTTAGAAATAACTTCTCAGTTCTTTCATGGCAGTATTGAAAAAATCTGGGTACAATGGGACAGGAAAGTTAAAAACCCAAGACCTCACTATGCTTCTTTCACCCAAATTCAGTCATTTTGTCATATCTGAGGAGGGATTCCTGAATTCACAGAATCAAAAAAGGTCATTTTAAGAAACTCTGGCTTATTGGTGTACTTTTAGATAATATCTTCTGAAAAATAGCTTTAATCCATTTGTATAATGCATTATGCTTGAAATAAAGAGGTGAAGAGTAAGTAGTCCATTTCTGTACAAAAAAAACCTTGATGTCCGCATAACTTTCCCTACAATGCTCAATCACTTTAATCTTTTACCAGTGTTTCCTTGCATTTACTTCAGAGTTTAATTCAGACATTACTGAAGTCTTCAGAATTCACCAATAAAACCCTTCTTTAAAGAAGCACATTTTCCTGTGCTGGATACTCACAGCACTGAATATCCCCTGCAGTCTCCAGGTGGACCCATTATTGAACTTAAAAAGTTCTTCTGTTGAACTTTGGGCCTTTTCTAGCCCAAACCTTGAACCGCTTCTTTCAAAACCACTGGTGACCAAGTGGTTAGCAAACACAGGGCTAGCAAACTCTACCTGGTTTATGATAATTGCCTTACTAGTGTTTACTTTTCCTGGTAACATCCCTGATAAAGTATTTCCACTTGTTTTAAAACAGGTACAAGACCCCTTTTGTAAAAGTAATCCACATTATCCACCTAAGTCTCCTGTGCAGCTCTCTGGTGGTAGTGTCAGGCAGGAATAATCTGCAGACTCTCCTTCCAGCTCTTCTGTAGGATGCCTGATGCCTCTCAGTTGAGCCCTTTACATTGTTTAATGCTCACGTTTTTATGTGGACAGTGGAAAGGGTAACTTATCTTTCCCCTTGTGTCCAATACTGAGGGCTCGTTGTAGCAGGGATCACTTGTAAAAGATAGCTGAGATAACCTCTTGTAAATCTCGTGGATTTTATCTCTGGTCTCTATTGTGGTTTTCAGCTATTTAGGGATAGAAGTGTCATCTTTAGCCTTCTTTGAATCAAAACGTAATGTGCTGAGCTCAGAAGTGCTAGATATCACTATTGCTAAGAAAATACTTCCAGATAGCCAGTGGTTCAGTCACTGTGAGGTAAAAGTACAGCATATCCCATCCTTCTCTTTGAAGGAATCAATATGCCTGTACTTCCTTGACCCAGTGACATTTTTTTGGCTTTTTCATATTAAGCCTTGAGTGTAAGAAATATGAGCAATATCTCTCCTAGTCTTGAAAGGTCTTGTAATACATGCAGAGACAAAAATCATATTATTCACAGCAGTCTTGGTGCTTGTTGGTGTGAGGAGAAAATCTGTATCGTTCCAGCTACCAACATTAACACAAGAAAATAAGAGAAAAACAATGTTGTGTGTTAATCTTTTTAAACTGCAAACTGCTTTCTCAGCAATCAGAGCTGTACACTGATGCAAATCAGATGCTTACGTAATGCTTTATGCAAGGATGGTGACAAGAGCTGCAGTGATTAAAATACTTTTGCTTTGTTCAGACTATGTTGTCCTTTCACTTCAAAAAAAACCCACTGACAAATTAACTGCTTGAAATGGATAATTCTAAAGTGACCCAAGAGTCAAACACATCTCTGTACTCTTGCTGACTTTTCACCTAATTCTTTTTTGTTGAGTTTTTTGTTTTGGTTTTTTTTTTTTTTGATCCCGAGGTGCCTCATGGAGCACACCAAGATGAACATCCCCTTTTCGATGGCACATCTTGGGACAGCTTTCTCATGCTGGATGTGCATGCATGGTTGTGCAGAGTGGCACACGGCTAAGATTAGGATGTGGTCTTTAGCTGGCATACTGATGAAAAGGCGACTCCTAATCTGAGACGTGCTCCTGCATCACCGCACATCCTGACTTGATACAAATTATAGCATTTTTGTCTGGCCATGCAGTAGCTCTTTTTCAACAGAGCCATGTCAAGAATCGGATTAGAATCTAATCTTGATTCTTTTAGTTAGTTAGTATCAAAATTAGCATGTGTATACGTAACACATCTAGTTCTGGTTTAAATCTCTAGAGAGATTTCTTTCCTCTTGCTTGTTTTCCTCCTCCATTATCCCTTAGCAAAGGTCTAGTCTGTGGCACATGAGCCAAAGAGCACATAAAATATTGAAGACTTTGTTGAAAATCAACTTATTTAGAACCAATAAATGTGATATCCTAATAGAAACTGTATTTGAAGAAATCTGTATGCCTTTATCAAACTGCATTGTAAAAATGTAGTATGAACTTTTTACATTGCAGATATTCAGTGGTATTGATGACAGAGATGGTGGAACTACTGTGACCAACAGATTAGAAAGATAAAGATATATCCTAGTAACTCTTTTTTCATTGCTAGATGGCATGCATAAGCATCAAAGCTGTCTCAATCAGCCTTAATCATTTTGAACTGATTATTTTGTCCATGCTTCTTGTCTTAATCTTACCATAGTATAAGAGAAGGCAAGCAACATTTAATGCAGAGTGAATTCAGTCAAAGTTAGTAGCAAATTGAAATAAAAGCTTATTTGAAGCTTTGTGGTAATAGCAGAAACAAAAGAGACTATATTGAGTTTAGGGAAAAAAGGTGAAAATATTTTTATACTAAAAAGTATGTTAGTAAGGATATTAATATGTAGAATTTTTTAAGTGCCTGTAGCATATTCCTTTTTAATAAAATATTTTTACAGCAATGTGAATTTGCTGTGCAAATAGTATAGCTAAGGCCAAGTTGTGAGCAGGGCAGAATGTGAGATGGTAAAGAAGAAATTGTAACAGGAATTTGGATGATCTCCTTTTCCTTCCTGCATATTTCTCCTGGAGTCACCAAAAGCAAGAGTTCAGAGTTCTTTTGCTGCAAAGAGTGATGAATGAAGCACCATTAGCTGCACCAAGCCAGGAAAGGAAACAGGAGAAAGAAGACAAAAGAGAAAGCAATGGTTGAAAAAGTACCAGATATATTTGTCCAGAAGTTTATACTCTCCATATGTCAGCGGTACAGTATTGGGAATATTTGCATCATACTTAGAGATTTCGACTGAGATCATGCTGTGTTGGCTATTTTAAAAGCACATAGAAATGTGTATTTGTATCTAAAATATTCTGAACATTTGAGACAAAGAGGGTTTGGAAGAAAAGCAGGTGTCTGACATACCTTAGATTCTGGGTTTGATTGTGGTACTGATCTGGTTTAGATTGTGGTCTGACTGCTGGCGAGAAACAATATTTTTTAAATGTCTATTTATATGTGAAATGGTTCACCCTATGTCAGAATTCTGATCAGTGATTGAGCCAGGAATAGATACATGTTACCTGGGAAACTAGTTTATTTCCTTATCCGGAGGTTAACTTAGTATATATAATATCGTCATAAATTAGCTGAATGAAATCATCTCCTACCTCCCTTCATTTTAGATATTTGGTGGCATTAATTGTATTTCCACATTATCTGACTTCCCATAGTTATTCCAGTATATTAACACTCTCACCAGATAGTTTAATCTCTTCCCCACAGGAGAGCTCTCTGTAAAATATTGAAACAAAACCTAATAAGAAATGGCAAGTAAAAGGAACTTGGTAAAAACTGTCATATCTTACGTCAAATGCATCCTCTAACTCATAATGCCATAAATAAAACATAATCATTAATGAGAATTATATTAATTTTTCAAGCCTGCTGCTATTATAGGTGAAAATTATATGGAAGACAGTCAAAAACTAAAGAAGTAAAGACATTCCAACCTTTTCTGAGCGTCTACTACAATCACACATTCAATTGAATTGGGACACTTTAATGTAGCATTTGTCTCCTTTTATATTTACTAAAATATGAAAAATAGATTTGCTTTCTTACCTGAAATCTATTCAATAGTGGGATGCATCTTAACACAAGGTACCATTGTGTATAGCTGTTCTTTTTGGTATGCTATTGCTCAGTCCATGACTACTTGGAATATATTGGAAAATGAGTAAACACAAAAGGTTTTGTATTCATGTCTGGAAATGGGAGGCAATTAAGTACCAAGAGCATGGCAAAAAATGCCATTTCTGCATTATTTTGCAAGGCTGCTTATTTTCTGGTGGGGAAAAAAGAGGTTATCCTCAGAGGAGCCCAGCTTTAAAAGCTGGAGCATAGCTCTGCTGCCTTAGAGAGCCAGATGAGCTAAATGCACAACTTGAGCTCCTCTTTCAGAAACAAGAAAGGGTATTTGGGACACTGATTTGCATCAACATTAAGTCCTGTCTCTGTAGTCATTTATTCCAGCTGGGTATCACAGGTGGAGCTGAGATATGGCCAGGAGAGGAGATGTCATAATTTAAGATTTTGACCATTTCTCTAGTACTGCTTTTACTTCCTGTTCGGAAAATCAAGATGCAATATTTTGCTTGGGAAAAATTTCACATTGCCAAGTAAAAGCTTTTGCTTTTAACTCTGTCTGCTTCAGCATTCAATATTGTGAATCAAGGGTTTACTGCACACACTGGGATCAAGGAAGATGTTTTGCACTGATTTCCGGAATGATTCTATGTGAGGTTGTTTGCTGATGAAACCCTGTCACACACGCATTTGCCATGACACTCCTGTCAGAGATACAACATTGATTGGAAAGAGGTTTCCCCTTAATTTTCAGGAAAATTTTGACCCCCAAAAGGATTAACTTTATTTCTAGTTTCCGCACAGCTGCAAGAATTTCATAAAATGGGTTCTGTTTTTTGATGTGCTTTTCTGTTCTTATTACTCCCTCTGTCCCCAAAATGAGTCTATAATAAGAGTCACTACTGTTGTGCTGTTGCTATAACTCATTATACACAGACAGAAATGAGAACTGACCATGGCACAAGATTAATCCATTCCCATTCCAGCATCTTTAACTTAATATGAATGGAAGACAGCAGCATGTTTGCTTGTTCAGGCTGTGACAGGAATGAGAAATGGGACAAGAAGGCTCAGTTTCCTTCTAGGGATATACTTTGAAATGTTTAAAGTGATTAAAATCTCAACCAGTAGATGGTTTATATAAATTTTTCCAATTGACCATCTTTTAAGCTTAGATATTAACCAGGGGAAAACCTAATTATGTTTTTCACTACATCTTGATCCTACAAGAAACTGGCAAACTGCTTGTGGAAACAGTAAAGGTGGCAGCATACAGAAAAGACACCCAGCACATGGGAGTCATTCACATACAATCCGTAAAGCTTTCCATTCTCCAATATAATGTTGGCGAAGAAGCGTGTTGGTGTTATTTATGGTAACAATTGTCAAAGTTGGATTGAAAAAAGAGTTCATTGTGTGAACTTGGTCCAATGTGTGAGCATGATTGTAAGGATTTTTGTATGTCTGCACCATCTCCAGATCATTGCATTCCAGTTTGAAAACTTCCCTGAGAGGCCACACCTTTGGGAAAAAATTATATTGCTAATTTATAGTTGCTGCTACTTCAAAAGTGTTGTCCTAGATTTCTTGTTCCTTGGCCGTCATCATGGCACATGCCAATATTTGGTGACAGTCCAATCCACATAGCTCAGCTCTGTTCCCTTCACGTACTGCATGTTTCTGTGGTGTTCTTTCAAGAGCATTACATAAAATGAGCTGATAGAAAGACATATGATAATAAGCATACATGCCTCAGGCTTCGTGGTTGTAAAATGTCATGCTTACACAGAGAGCATTGTTTGTTTGAAGTCAGCAGTCTCAATAACCCATTATGGCTTTGTTTACTCAAGGGCACACAATAAGCCCTAGTTTCAACTCCCAGCCAAACGCTTCTCTGCTGAAACACACAGTACCCCATCTCACACCCAGGCTGCCATTTACCTCACAGGCATTATTTCAGCACATATTTTTTATAATATAAAGTTGCCAGCCCAAAACCAAAGCCATTTTGTGACTCAAGGGCACAATTATTTCATTACTTTGTTCTTGGGTTAAGTACCCTTGAAGTACCATGTTTCTATTGCTCTGGATCGAGTGAGCGCAGTAGGTGCTGTGCTCTGCCATGCAGAAGGGAACTGTGAGTAGCCACATTCCCAGTACTGCAGAGGCTGAAAGACAGGAGAACCTCAGAAATGGTTGTGGGAGGAGTGAATTGTGTGGAATAATTTTGGTAAAGCACTTGTGCACAACATATTCTCACATATGGAAGGGAGGAGGAAGGAAAAACAGGAATCAAGCAATCAAGCTCCTTTGTTTCTTCACCCTTCCTATTTTCAGCATAAAATACAGCTACCAGTAAAAAAGACAGGTGAGAAAAAGTGCACTTTTGTGCTGCTTTATACTCTGAATTCCAGTCCATGTATGGGACTGTCTCTCCCCTGCTTGTGCTGGTAATTGTTTCAGTTGAGTCAGAAGTCAGCTGCAGTTTCAAAAGTTTTGGTGGAAAGCATTCTCATAACTGCACTGATATGGGTTTCAGGACTTTTTTGGCACTCCAGCCTCTAATTCCAGTAACTGTAAAGTGGCATGTGGCAATTAAAACATTAGCAGAATTATCTCAACCTCAGATGATGTTTAGTGTGGGTTCAGACCAAGTTTCGGGCAAAAGTACTATTCTTATTTTGTAAGAGCTGGTTTTATTCTCCCTGTAGTTTGGACATCGACTGGAGCTGTTTTTCCTTAGCATATGCTAGATGTTGGATAAATATAATTCAGATTATGAATTTCGGCTACCTTGATCTTGGCTGATGTTTGAAGGTAATTTGTAGTTTCTTCATTTTCATAATTAAGTTTTAATTCTGTTAACTACTAGAGGGAAAAACTTAGCTGTGTAGGGATTGGGGTTTTGGTTTTTTCTTTAATTTTATTAAGCTGTAAAATGAATGAATCTCCTTCTCTCTAAGAAAATTGGAAAAGCAGGGAAAAAAACCTCTTCTCCTACTCAGCTGGGTTCTGTAATGAGCGAAGCAGTTTCGGGGCTGCCCATGGTGCTCCTTGGGGACATGGCAGTTGGTCACTTAAATCATGGATGATCTCTTTCTTGGGAATGCTTCACAGTTATGTTTTAGGAGCACGTTTGCCTGCAGTTGTGTTTTCATGTCTTTGCCTGTTTTGGCAAGCCTCTCAGTTTCTTGTTTCTGTTTTGTATCTCTAGTACAAGTTTTCCCTCTTAGTAGCTTCTTTTCAGTGTTGAGTGTAACAGAGAATCTTGTAAAGCTTTTGCCATTTTCAAGCAAAACAAAATTAAGCACGTAACAGGAAACCCTGTGCCAAAGCAATTTCCCTGGGCAGTAGTGAGTGGCACTGTGACCACCTTTCCTCCTAACCCACTGGGCATGCTGTAATTGCTCCTGTTGCATAGTCTGCATCTTTCAGCATGTTCTCTCCTTATTTTCTCTGAAAGACAGTTATTTGCCTCTTTTATTCCTGCCCTGCTCCTGACCTCTTTTTCTGGACCGTGATTGAAGCTGAGCCACATTTAGTGATGCAGTAGCTTTCCTGCACTCTTTTTTTCATTAGAAATCATGGTCTTGGTTCTTCTGTTTGCTGAGTGTCACTGTCATTTCTGTCTTCTTTTTTCCAACATTTAGTCTTTTTCACTTGTGTTATCACTTGAAGTTCCAGGTAATACTGAGGTTTCTGTGTAGTTGTGTGGGTCTTTAAATACCCAGTTTGAATGGGACCCTTCCACACTGAACTTAGAATTTAATGCTCATTTTTTAATGCTGTTGAGTTTGGCTTTGTGCACATAGGTAAACATAGCAAGAGACATGGCCTGCCCAAGATGCAAACAGTACCAGCAGATGTGTAGAGCAGACAAAGCTCATAAGGAGATAAGCAAAAGAAGTAACTCACTCCATTGCAAAAAATAACAGTATTTATTCCTTTATTTTTCTATTTTGAGATATTTCCATTTAAGACCTACTTTGGTCTTAAAACGTTTGGAGTCTGTGTCTGGGAATCTGAATTGTAGGATAGAAAACACTTGGAATGTAAAGATTATTCAAATTTATGCTATAGGTATTTATGGCTGAGAAGTGGTCTTCTGTTGCCACCAAGACGTTTTCGATAGCAAAGTAGTTGAGCAAGATGTCATTATACAAATAAAAAGCTTCCCCAGGCTGGGCAATCAAAAATAGTATGTTTCCAAGCTACTGGAGAAGCTGTTCCTCTTTATAAATCAGTATGTCCTACTGAATAAAACCAAAAGCCAAGGCAACATTGTAGCCTGAGAATGATGGCGCCCAGAGCAGCTGCCTGCAGAACAAGACAAGAGACGACTTGCTTCCTGCCATGGAGTGCTCTGCCAGCCCCTAGTGGTTTGCAGCCCAAGAGCTTTCTGTGTCTTTGTATTCCCATGACTTTCCACTGCCAGCTAAGTGGCCAGACATTATTGCGGTGGATTTAGATCCAAAGCAGCCCAGAGACCAGGGAATGCTGAGGGACACTGCACCTCATTGCTCAGCAATCGGCAAGAGATGAATATACTCGCTCTGTTTGGGGGTGGCAGGTGACCTCGGAGTCTTTTCTTGAGCTAAATGTTTTATGAGCATAGCAGAATACTGATCCAGTGCCCTGTTCATCAGAGTGTGAAAATAAACACTAATTGGTAGGGCGTGTGTTTAATGCACGCTATGGTTCACCATCTTTTGAAAAGCTATTTCTTTGATCATTGAGTTGCCAGCACATAAAATGTTAATTTTTTATTTCCAGAACAGTACTGAGGAAAAGAAGAGTTATTTAAAAATAACTAATTCAACACAAAGCTGGGCTGATATTGAATCTTTCCGTAAAACATAAACCTAATTCCTCTATCTGACAGGGGCACCAAAGCTTGGCTGTGTGTCACAGCTCACTGGGTGTGACATTCTGAAAACAGCATCCACTCCACTCCCGGCAGTCATTTTTAAAAAACAATTTGCACTTTATCTCTGTGGCACCGAGAGATCACACATCAGCCAACACAGTCAGGTATCCCAAGTGGATCAATGGCTGGCTTACCTCCCAAGGTCTGTCACCTAGTTTTATTACTGCTGACAGTGGAGCCGCCAGTTAAAGGGCAGCGCGAGGTGATCAATTTGTAGATAACACTAGATTTCACACACTAGCTGAGCCTACTGGGGCACAGTTTCCTTTAGAGTAATGATAGTATCAAAGAACTTTCAATATAAACTTGCAAAGAAGTTTTCCATTTTTATCTGCCACGTGAAGGCCCATGAATGCTTTCTTAAATAGCAGGATAAAAGACAGCAACAATAAGAGTAACAAAACCAATAGATATATACAAGAAGCAGTGTATCAAAAAAACATGCTTTTTAGCAATCAGAGGCAAAACCCCAACATAAACACATAAAGTGGGTATAAGGTATGTGGTAGTGGGATATAGTATCATATTTTCCATCCTCTTTAGGGAAGGCCGCACATACTGTCTGTGAATGGGAAGCAGCTGGGAAATAATCTTTATCAGCCTGAAACATATACTAGCAATCTTCAGAGTAAGCTATATTTTGCAAATTACGCTACTTGAACTGCCAAGTGGAAAGATGTTTAATGTGAAGAATTCAATAATGAAAGGATTTTAAGATAAAAATAAAAGTTCCATCTTAACTCGTTATTCTCTGATATGGGAACATAAATACTTGTTAAGGACAGTTGAAGACTACCCCTACTTATAAAACTGTAGTGCAGTGGCTTTATGTGGTCCTATTGAAAGCAGCACTAAATCCCATGTCATGTCTCTGCATAGTCTTCCATCGGCTCCTCTGAGTGGGAAATTCTGCCAGGACTTCTGTTATTTCAACCATTTTTTTCATAATTTACTGGATTTTGTAGCTCTCTATGACTTGTACTCATCTTTGTTTCCCACTTGTTCTCTAGGTCTCATGATCTGTTTGCTTCTTAAGATTTAAAATTATTCTGGAGTTCTAATCCTGAGCATTAGTGAGGAAAGAAATTTCTTTCAAATATTAGTACAAACTTATTCAGTCCCCTTGCTGGCCATGACTTGAGAACTCATATTAGTCCCACATGTTTTAGATGGATGAATGGTGTGGGTGTGAGTTAGCAGCACTTTAGTGTTGACTGTTAGAGATCAGAAGAAGAATGTTCAGCCAAGGTAAGTTAAAAAAAAATAGGTCCTACAAAATCACTCAGCTTTTTAATAATACCTTGGACAATGGTGCTATATTTTCAAGAGACTTTGTATTTTGATGTGAGTTGCATTATTTCGAGTTCAAGGAGAAGAATGTCTGCATGTTAGTGCAGCTGTTTTTCCTAAACATGGAAATTTGAAGGATCTAAGGTGAAAGTGTCTATCACTCTTCAATCTACAAGCCCATGAGTTTTTTATCTTACCCTGGCTTTAGCAAGAATGGCTTTAAAATAATACTTGCAAACACAGAAATAAAGAGTGGCTGTGACTGCAGCTGGCAGAGCCTTTGGATGATTTGTCAAAGAGGGGTGGAGGCAAGCTTTGTGCCTTGCCTGTGGTATTACCCTAAGCTGGACAATCTGAAGGGTACGAGGAATAGTGATGGGGTGTTTGTGAAGGGCAGGGGACAGAGCTTGGGAGCATCTCAGTCCAGCACTGATAGACATTGCAATATTCAATGGAAAGGATGTCGTCATCCTCTCCCTGCCAACTCTGTATGTCTAATTTTGCTCAGTGTATTTACATTCCCTTCTTCTTTCCCCTATAATTATTGCATTACCTGTCTTCTGCCTTCCATACAGTTAGCCTTGGATTTGACAGGAAACGTCTGGTGATATCTGAATATGAGTCAAAATCCATCCAAAAACACAGTTTATGTACCATATTGATAGCCTTGGGCTTTTGCAGAAGTCTTACTACCCATTGTATAGAACCGATTTTAAAGCACAATGTTGCTTTAAACAAATTTTAGACATAAAATCTATGCCAGCCTTCTTACTGAAGGGCAGATAAGAGGTTTGCTCATTTCCTAGTGAAAATTCATTTTTACTGGTTGACTTGATGATTTGAAAAGGAAAATTTAAAATATCAATAGTGTAGATAATTATGCAGTTTGAGTCCAGGAACAGGTTCTCAGCATTAGACAGAGTATTGTTTAAATGCTATGGATGACAATGATTAAGGCAAATAATTGATATCCTCTTTAGAGTTTTGCATCTGTAGCCCTGTGTTCTCCTTGGATACTGTCAGGTGCATGCTAATGAGGAATTGCTAATAATTGGTGGGGGTTTTGAGTATATGGAGCTGTGAAGACAGGACTAGGTACAGAAAATAATTTTTTGAGCAGTCCATATCTGGTTTGAAGCATCAGATATTTTATTTACATAAACTAATTTCCTGGGAAACACTGGGTACCTGTTTATAATTTTTCATCCCTTTGATGAATGGTCAGATTCTCAGGCTTCTTCGTTTGTTTGGCATTTGTGTAATACTCAGCCAATCCTTCCTTACTTGGTACCCCACCTTTTTCATGTAGACACACTTTTATGTACATATTTGTTCACACTAGAAATGCACATAGATATTTAAACTCTTTACCACAGTTCTAAGATTACAAGATGACTTTACATGCAGTAAACTACTGTCTGAAATTTCTGAGTTTAAAATTAATATAGTTTCTTTCAACGGTGTGTCTTTGCTGTTATTATGCTTGTATATAGAACCAACCCAATGGTAAGCATAAGGTGAATCTACTGCTGAACAACATCAAGGTCTTCCACCCTAAAAATCTTGAGCAACACTCTAGGAGCTACAAGAGCATCAAAAATGTACAATTATTTACAGGAGTGAAGATGACAATGATGTTTCAAATAGAAATTTCACTGTGCAAATATCAGTGCAATGTGCTCTTCTAGAACAGAATAATTAGAAAGAACTTCAAAGCTGTTTTAAACCCATTCCAAATATCTTCTGGATGCCCTCAAAAGTGAAAGAGCAGAAAGTGGGTAGGAATTCACACATTAGAGATAAATAAAAAAAAAACCCCAAAGACATGGCTTAGTTGGTAATTCAGTCTAACATATCAGAAGCTGCCTTTAGTTCTTTGCATACAGTCTCCAAGCAATCAATTTTGCTGATGCCTACAAGAAACTGGGGGTCATTCTGTGCCCTCAGAACGGGCATCTCAAAGGGAAATTAGTACTTGCTGTGCAGAGGCCACAAATGAAAAGTTTGCAAAATGTTCAGTGGAGTTCAATCTGGGCAGTAACCTGTCAGAGACAGAAATTTAAACAGCACTGAAAAGATCTCTGGTGCAGAATTCACATTTTAATTAACTCTGCAGAATCATAGTGACTAAAAAAAATAGTACTTTCTAACTACCTGTTACAATGCTCTTGATATTTTTTTAAAGGATACCATTTTATTGATGGGACTAAGATTACACAAATGCCCAAAGCTACCCTAGATTCTTATCCCAGAAGTGTGGAACCTGTGCTCAATGCATTTAGAAGAAAGAGCTTCATTTCACCACACACTGAAAAATATCTCTATGGCTGGGGATGCTAGAATTCATCACACAGCCTTTGAAGGATGTCTGTCAGAAGTCTAGAGTCCCTTTAGAGACAAAAGAAAGACATGATTTCTCTCATGCCAAAGCAGGTCAGATTAATAATTCCCTAAGAGTACATATTTCTCTCAATTTTCTATAAAATTAGCTCATAAAGGAGACATTTGGATCATAGATACTGAAACTTTTGTGAGATCAATCTCACCCAGACTGTATTGGCATGTTGGCATATCACATAGCCTCAATAACACTTGTAAATGTATTCAAGAGGAGTTTTGGGATAACAGTACTATGCTGAGGTACTAAGTTAATAAAGTTATTAACAGCCTTATGAATGCAATTAATTAATGATTACCTTGAAATTAATAGCCTAAATATATATCCAACTCATGGTGCAGCCTAAAACATTAATTGAAAGGTCAAGATTCTTGTTTTCAGTTACTTTCTCATATGAGAACACTGGGGGATGAGGAAAATTAACAATATTTTTTGGTGTTGATGTTGATGAAATTGGAAACTGAAAAATGGAGAACTAGCAAAAAGTGACACCTCAGTTTCATAAATCTTTTCACTGTGTTTGAATTCACTGTGATGTGGTAAAAATATTTAGAAGTGTTAAGAAAAAGTATAAAGGAGAACAACTGTCTTTGACTACAAAACTGAGGGGGTTTTCCATTTATATCCGTAAGGTCTATTTTTGCAGGTAAAATTACTATAAAGGTGTCTGTTCTTTGGAGTTCTCTCTGTATAAGTGTGTAAATTTACTCTGTACCTTTGACAGGAACATCACCAGCCTTTTAAATTTTGATTCTTGGATTTAATCTTTTAATGTTGAATCACCATATTGCCAGGAAAAGACAAATCCAAGGTGAAAAAATAACCCAGAAGGCCTTGCCTAAAGTGGACTTTTCACTAAACCAAAACAAAAGTGACACCACCCCCCACTCTCAAACCATCATGAATTACAGCCACAAGTTTGACTTTCCTGACTCAGCTTGGCTTAATTTTGCATCCTCATATTTTCTTAAGCTTTATATAGTTTGATTTCCTTTCTGCTGTCAAGAAAGAGAAAGAATCATGTTTCCACATTAATTCTTTTCTAGATTCTGTAATGTGAGATTTGTTTAATAAATTACATAAACAGATACTCAAAGAATACCTTGTCCACTGTTTTTTGGCCTGAAGCACTGAGAATACTGTTTTCTCTTGATCTTTCTGCATAAAAAATGTTAGATTTTCAGTTCCACAGAACAGCACATATCCAGTAACTCCATTAGTAACAGAATAGTTTATTTTTCTGGTTTGAGACCTCAAGATCCCATTGAGACTTCCAGTTCTGCGAGGACCTGAGCTATGTCTTGCCCCTTGTGCACGTCTGCTCTGCTGTCATGCCACCCCTGGCACAGGTGGCCAGCCCAGGAGGGAGCCACCTGCAGAGCCCTGCTCAGCTCTGAGAGATCGGCCTGGCCGGTGGTTGGGATCACGAGGACATTGGGGTTGTGGTGTAGAGCACATCTTACCCATAGTCTAGATTTTGCCTGATCCTGTGGGATCTTTTACTTTAGGGGTGTAAGTTATGTCTTGGATCACAGTGTAGATCTCTGCATAGAGGATACAGAGCCACAGAAGATGCTCTTCTTTTGTGTGAGATGGTGGTTACCCAAGGCTATAGTTCAACTGTGCAGTGTGAACAGATAGCAGGCTAAAATGAATCTCGTACCTCTCAGAGATTTTTTTTGGTTGTAAAACGATATATCAGTCACTGGTGAGTAAAATTAGCGGCCTGTAAATCCCACAATATAAATCACTCGTGGGAAGCGTTAAAACATGTAGTTGTAAGCATCAGTATTTCATCTGAGGTAATTGAATTAGTTCATAAATAAAAGAAAGATGTGCGACCCTTATTGATTTTTTCCTCTTTGAATATAATGGCTACAGAAAGGAAGGACAGAGGAGAGGACAGGAGAGAGGGAGAGGGAGAGGGAGAGGGAGAGGTTTTATGCAGGCTCGAAGTGGGAGCACCTCACAAGGACAGCAGCAGGGAACAAGATACTTAAGAGCTAAACAGAATATAGGCAGTTTAAGAATTTGATCACAAGTTTGCTCTGCTGAATGTTTAACAAGGTAGTCCCAGCTTAAAGCCACAACCTGGTTTTAGGTAATCATCACTAGTGAATTCACCCTGTTTTAACTACAGCATACTTAATTATCTCATACTGGTTGTGTCTGTGCTGCAAAGTGGGTACACTTTGAGCTGTGCCATGCAGTTCTGTTTGCTGACTGAAATCTCCTGGAGTATATCAAAGCCCCATGGGCATCCAAATTTCCTGCTAGAGGACACGGGGATACATGGGGATACACTGCAGCTGGAATTCACAAAGAGAATTCATTCACAGAGATCCACACATTGCCCCATGGCATAAGCCCAGCTACTCTATCATGCGAAATAATATTCATGATTCTTTTGCTCCTTCCAGCATTTTAGAGACAATTTATATATCACATGTGTACACTCAGTAATAAGAAGGGAAACTTAAAAAGGTGCAATTATTTTTGGAAGCCACTCCATTCTGCAACTGGAGTTTGGAGAAATATGCATGTTTGTGGGTGTATTCAAAATCTAATATGGTCACACCACTTGTAAGTTAAATTGATATGACAACCTATCCTGATGGAAATAGTCTGTAATCCGGATTACCTTTTATTAAATGAAAAGACAGACAATTTAATTCATTTCTGTAGTACAAGGAATTTTCTGACTAGCAGGTTGAATTTGAGTGGCAAATCCCATTTTCCTCCTACTAATAGATGTTCTCTGTATTCCAAATGAAGTAATTAAAACTTAGATTAGTAAAAAAAATGCAGTTTCTGGTACAGATTTGATAAGGGCTCTACACTGCACTGATCAATTCTAAAACATATTTTAAAAAACTCCTTTCTTGTTCTTGTTTCTTCTCACCTTTCTGTTTATCCCATTCACCATTTAAACTGTCTTTTCACATGGAATTCACCTAACTTTAGCCATCTAGAAGTTAAAAATCTAGTCTAAGTGAGAGTCAATGAAAAGTAACAAAAACTTTCTGAGGGTGATAAGAGTTTATCCTAAAAAAAGGTATCTTAGCCAGGTTGGAATTAATTGCTCTCTGGAAGTGGGCTGCCCACTTACCTGTTACAGGAAATGCAGTCATCTAACTCGGTGTAGAAGCCCAACTACTATGTAGGTAAAGGTAGGTGAATTATGTCTGTAGAGCAAAAACTGTTTGGGGAAGAAAATCTTGGCCAAAATTTAACATTTCCAGATATTCCTGTACATACCTGTGGGATTTTTAAAAAATGAAACCAACAAACCAACAAAAAAAGCAAACAAATAAACAAACAAAACCCTCACCAAAACACATAAGCAGACAAACAGAAAACTCCACCATTCCAAACCAATAAACCTCCTAAAATGATACAAACATGTCTGGTTTCTACCAGAAATTTTCTGTTGACATCTTCTTGAGTTATCTTGAGAATGCTGGAAAAGCTGTCCCTTTATATATGGATGGTTGAATAAGGCATCAAGATATTGGGCCTGCTTGAGACCTGCTGGAGCTACCTAGAAGTCCAATCTTAAACTTCCAATGTCCTGCACAGTCCCTGTGAGCTAGAGCTCTTCTTATGTTGCCCTGCTGAAGTTTATGGTGTGCATACCTGATTTTTTCAATCTGCAATTATTTTTATGTAGGAGTGAAACTAGAGATTTTGCATTGTTACTCAAAGTGGCTGCTTCTTGGGAGAAAAATTGTTTTCATTACAAAAAAGGAAGAACTTTCCTCTCTGTGTCCTATACATGACATATTTTAAATACATTTAGTTGAAGAACATGAATCTTCAAGCAGTACCTTGAATTTTAATTTTTTTTGGTAGCAAGCTTTCTGAGTTTATCAACATGTTTATCATCTGTATTAGCCAAGCTGCTTAAGCTGTCATTGGCTGAACACTTTGACTTCCCTAGTCATCTAGCAGCATGGAGATTCTTTCTGGAATTGAATTTCTCGTCTGACACTGTTGAGGTCACTTTTCCCTGCCTCAGAGATATGAAACAGTTGGAGAGAAACCAGGAATCTGCTTCCAAACCATAATGTCTGCAAGAATGATGGTGAAAAATTGTAGTTTATCTCTGATTATTTTAAAGGAAGGTTTCCTTAATCCAGAGTTATGAAGTTGTTGTTCTGTAGCATTGTTATAACTGATGTTTACTAATTATTCTTTCAGGACTGCTTCCTTATAGATTCTGCAAATAAGAATTAGTAATTTAAGAACAATCTTCACTTAAAACTACCCTGATTTTGTGCATTGAAATGTTTACTTTGATCCTCAAAAGAAAAAGAAATATCACTTAGTTACTTCATTTTGTAGAGAACATAATTTAATCCTTCGTTAAACAGGAACCTTTGCCGGAGCAAGAAACAGCTACTGAAGCCAAGAACAGATAATAATAAACATGTTTTTGTCAGTCGTGATGAACTCTACAGCCCACCAATATGTGCTTGTTTGCTACACACGGCTGGGAGGCAGCCAGGGGCCGTGTGTGGAGGCTCTCCCACACAGCTCCTCCGGGATCTGCCGCAGGGCTGGCTGCAGGAGCACCCTCACCCCTCGGTGGAGAGCTGGGGACAGCCTGTGGCACAGGCATTCACTCCATCACAGTACTTCTGTTCCAGAGCGCTGTGCCTTCCAAACCTGTGGTCTTTTTGAAGGGCTTCATTAAGGGTCTTAAGCAACAAAATCAGCTTTGAATATCACAACTCCAGATCACTTACTCAGCTATTTTGTACTTCTGTGCTTCTAAGGTTTCCTGGTAGCTAAAATTCTGTTTTCTATGGGACCATGAGCATTGCAGTTGGATCTTTCAGCATCTATCTTCCATCCAAATGTGAAGGGAGTCCAGCAACATGGCACTTCTCAATGTGAATCCCCTCCAGGGAGCGATCTGCTAGCTATCCTCATGACATGTCCAAAGTAAATCAACAAGATGTGACTCCATGAAAGGTAGTTGCAACAGCTTATCACTACAAATTACTTCTAATGCTACCACTAAGCGGCAAGGGCACTTTTCTTAGGATGTTTAGGATTCCTGGCCTGGACATCTCCTCAGACTAACAAAGTTCAAAGGCACAGTTCTCCTGAAGTTGTGGCCTTTGCCATAAGGCTGTATGAACTTTTGGATAGGGCCAGGTCTCCACAACTCCTTCCGAAGATGTTACAGCCAAGATGCCAGAAGAGGATAAGGAAACAGTACAGAGAAGATAAATTTGCACCTTGGATATTGAGCTCTTGTCTTTAACTGCAGCGGCCTGTGGTCCTCATGTTTACAAGTGTCGTGGTTTGACACTGCCCAACGCCAGGCACCCATGAAAGCCACTCTATCACCCTCCCCTGCCACAGCTGGGCAGAGGAGGGAAAAGGAAAAAAAAATTAACGAATGTTTCATGAGTGAGGTAAGGACCGGGAGAAACACCTCAAGGGCGAAACAGGCTCAGCTTAAGTTGCGAAGTGAATTTATTACTAGCAGAATCAGAGGAGGATAATGAGAAGTAAAATTAGCCCTTAGAACACCTTGCACCCCCCCAGCCCCTCCCTCCTTCCCACCGACAGCGCAGGGAGATGGGGCGTGAGGGTTTGGTCAGTTCATCACCAAGATTTCCTTCCGCTGCTCAGGGAGAGGAGCTTTCCCCTGTGAGGCCGTGGGGTCCCTCCCACGGGAGACAGTTCTCCGTGAACTTCCCTGATGTGGGTCCACTCTCACAAGCAGTAGCCACACCTGCTGCAGCGTGAGCCCCTCCCACGGGCACACAGTCCTCCCAAAACTGCTGCGACGTGGGTCTCTTTCCACAGGGTGCAGTCCTCCAAGGACAGGCTGCTCCAGCCTGAAAGCAAGGGCCCTCTATCTCCACCGGGTCTTCCACTGGATCACAGCCTCCTCCAGGCATCCGCCCCTCCGGCAGGGACACCTCCCCCACAGGCTGCAGGTGGATCTCTGCATCCCCCGTGGACCCCCATGGGCTGCAGGGGGAAAGCTGCTTCACCATGGTCTTCACCATGGCCTGCAGAGGAACCTCGGCTCCGGTGCCTGGAGCACCTACTCCCCCTCGTTCTTCACTGAGCTTGGTGTCACCGTGTTGTTTTCCCTCACATGTTCTCACCTCCTCCCCTTCTCTGACTATCTTGTGACTTTGTTTTGATTTTCTTCTTAAATATGTCATCACAGAGGCGTTACCAGCCTCTCTCACTGGCCCAGTTTTGGCCAGCAGCATGTCCCTCTTCAGAGCCATCAGCCATTGGCTCTGCCAGACATGGTGGGAAGCTTCCAGCAGTTTCCTCACAGGAGCCATCTCTATGGCCCCCTGCTACCCAAAAACAGGCTGTGCCAAACCAATACAACAAGTCAAAGTTCCTAAATTAAATAAAACAGAGAAAAAAAAATAAATCCTGGGATCAAAATGTAGCACCTGGTCAGAACCACAGCCATTAGTCAGGTC
Source organism: Edolisoma coerulescens (assembly GCA_013397115.1). Lineage (NCBI taxonomy): Eukaryota > Metazoa > Chordata > Aves > Passeriformes > Campephagidae > Edolisoma > Edolisoma coerulescens. The sequence continues at coordinate 1,114,286 of VWZW01002957.1, read as the reverse complement.
AATTTACCATATCAGCTTTTGTTCTATCTCTTTTTATTCCTCTGTCTTCTTCCAGCCTTGGGACTTCAGAGACCAGATTTAAAAATGTGGTGATACCTTTTCACAATGCATGTTTACAGTGTTGTTTTCCATAATTACAGTGGGAAAGTGCTTAAGGAAAGGAAGAAGAAGAATGTTTTTGGAGAGGAGAAAACATTTGATGAAATCTGAATGCTGTAGAAATAGAAACCCAGCTTGACTGCAAGCAAAATTAGAAGAATAAGAATGTTTTTGAGAGGAGAAAACATTTGATGAAATCTGAATGCTGTAGAAATAGAAACCCAGCTTGACTGCAAGCAAAATTAGAAGAATAAGAATGTTTTTGAGAGGAGAAAACATTTGATGAAATCTGAATGCTGTAGAAATAGAAACCCAGCTTGACTGCAAGCAAAATTAATGGATGAAGCCGGGAGGTGGAAGAGCTGTGTTCCTCATCACAACTCTGCCTCAGAGGTCCTGACAGAAAAAAACATTGACAGCTACAGATTTTTAGAGCTGAAGCTTTCTTCTGAAAGCATCTCTGGTATTTTCTAAATGTAAGAAGTGTATGTTTTAGTTTGGGATTTTTAAAGTATAAAAGTTACTGGTAGACTCATACAATGTTGCACAAGTGATATCTTGACACTAAAACTCCTGAACAATAAATTTAAACTCAAAATATTGGACCATTCCTTGGCCTTAATTATATATTCATTCACTCATTGCATAATTAAAATTGACTTACGCAGAAAAAACTTATATGTTATGAGTAACATATTTACATGAATCCCTCACATCAACTAACGATCCCATATACCACATATTCGTCTGTTTTTCAGACACATCAGTGTTACTATCACTTTTGAGCAGAATTTGTACTTTTGAGGTTGAGGGTGATTGAAGCAATTTCTGAAATGACATCATCCCAAACCTGGATAGGCCAGTGGAGACAGACATTTTAAAGCAATACTGTTTAAAAGCAGAGCAGTAAAATATTAAGAACATTTGTCAGGTTAGAGGTTCATAAAAATAAATACAATGCTCTTCAGATACAAATTACTGGATAATATCAAAAGACTATGACTTATGAAAATATGATCTGCAAATTTTTCTGTCATGTACTGAATTCTGCTGAAAATCCTAAGATTATTTACTTTTTCTGACCCTGTGGTGTACTGGGGGCTTTTCTCCTATTTTGCTTACTGTCACAAATGTTGTGTCTTACAGAATCATTCATCCTCAGAGTGTCATCTGTCCTCTTTCCCACAATCACATTTGTCTGTGCTAAATTGCCCACAGAAAAGCACCCCACCCTCCTTCTTTCATGCAAGTGCCATAAGCAACCTTCTCACATAGGGTGAAACACAAACACATGCTGCCAATGGAAGGACTTTTATACTAAGTAACCCTAAAACTAATTTTTTCCTTTAGCTGATGATAAATAGGTGACTTCAGCTGTGCAGACCCTCAAGCACAATTGCCCAAAGCAGTTACAGGCTTGAGCTCTTAGATACATTTCTCATACACTAAAACATCTGTGTATGTTCTTGCAGAGTGGCACAAAGATTAATCTAAATAAATTTGTGAGGCTTTTGAGGAAGACTTGATTTTGATTGAATTGCTGGTTTCTGCTGTTAAACAAGGTCTCCTTCTTTAGCGCCTGGCTAAAATGCTCTCAGGTAAAATCCGTCAAGAATCCCACAGCTTATACTTAATAAGGTTTAATTATTTTACAACTTATCTCTTTTCCATTAGTGCTCCCCCTGCATTTGCTACATCCAAAGGAGCGATCTAAGTGCTGAATTATGAAAAATAATTCCAGTGTAGAAATACGGGTAATAACACACAAGGTCAAAAAACAGGCAAGAGTAATTTGCAACAACTAAATTGCTTGATGTAATACTTTGGCTTGATAGTCTTTAAGAGGAGGCTTTACATAAGTCAAAGGTCTTTGGAGTAATATGCAAATCAAAATCCTACTACTATCTTAAATCCTTTTAATCCAGCCGTTAATCTCAATAATGACCTAGTTTTTGGAACCTTTACTGTGTTCAGCCACTTAATCACATTACCTAGTTTGCCCTTTGCAAACTTTTAGAGGAGAAATAAATGCACATAAATAGCATCCTGCTACAATGTAGCTGAAGCTATCCTGAACAAGTGCAGTTTTGTAGCAGAAAATGCCGTAACACCTGCTGACATTTCATGTTGCCTCTCTGTTTAACCATAACTCTTAGATTTTAAGACCTTGCATAAAACAAAGGAAGAAAGAGGTGGATACCAGATTCTTATACTTACCTGACAGTGGTTAGAGAAACATCAAAATGAAGACTGAGAAGCCATTACACACTCTGGATCTATTTTCTCCAGTTGCTGTGCATAGCATGATCGCTGCCATACCTGGTGTACAGTAAAAATAAATAATGGAGAAAATCACTGGATTCATGTGAGTTTTGAAATTGTAGAAGAAAATTATCAACTATGAAAACACACACAATAACTTTTTTACATATTGCTCTTACGGAGAGTAAGAACTGGTTTAGATTTAATGGAAGACACAGTAAATGTCAGAGTTCCTCAAAAAGGGAAAGCACAGACTGGCTAAACCATGGCATGTACAGCACTCAAAGACTTTCCAATACCAAGCACATTGAGGCCTGAAGTTCACTTAAAGCAATTGCTTGGCTGGCAAATAGGTTCTGTGCTTTGTGTCTGGGGAAGCATGTCAGAAGAGTTTTACAAAAGAGGATGATGCACTTCCTGTGTCATTCCACCGAGATAATCACATACCTACCTGATTGTCAAATATCTATCAGACAGGCTAAGCACACTTTCAGGTGATCTTGTAGAACAAGATGGGTGGATTTTATTTTATTTTATTTTATTTTATTTTATTCCATTCTATTCTAGTCTATATTATTTTATTCTATTTTTATTTTATTTCAATTTATTTTACTTTATTTTTCAAAGAACATTCTTATACCAATCATATTTTTAAAAACCCTAGCTCTTTTATCTCTGAATTTTCATAGCCATCCTGCACTTGACTTGAAGTTAAATAGTGTTTTTAGCAGTTATGCCTCAGAGAGAATACCAGAGAGTAAAAAAAGAGCTGCACCCCCATCAAGTGTGTATAAAACCAGACAGTAATGTATGCACGCTCCATAAGGAGCCACAAAGGCTAAAAGCATTTGCTAGTTCTCTGAAGCCTAAAAGAGCACGACAGATGCAATGCATGCTCTAGTAACTAGATGCAACAACCCTGAATCGAGTTTATCATTGTTGTGTTTCATTTTCTTAAGCCAGTAAAGTAAAAGAAAGCCAAAAGTAGCAATAACAATAAAGAAATGAATGTTAGCACTACTGTTGAGGATCTGAATGACGTGAGGAAGCCAAGCATCTGCTATTGAGAAGGAGTATGGCTTTACAAAAATTTTACTAGGAATCTTTCACCTTTAAAAGGACATTAAAATCTTTGCCTAGATTTTCTGAAGCATTCCATTCTCAAATCTGTGGAAGTGATATAATTTTCTATTGTATTGCATGGCCTGGTATAAAAACCTTTCAGCAGCTTAGCATTTTCCATCACATTAGTGCATTTTCCAGGAGTTTTGCCTAAAGGATGATTACTCTAGCTCATAGATCCCACTATTATTTTGTCTTTTTAGCCTTTATATTACTTCAAAATAATTCATAGAATCATAAAATCATAGAAACGTTCCAGTTCAAAGGGATCTTTAAAGGTCATCTGGTCCAACACCCCTGCAAGGATGAGGGACACCTTCCACTAGTCGGCTTGCTCAAAGCTCCATTCAAGCTGGACTTGAACATTTCCAGGGATGGGAAGCCACAGATTCTCTGGGCAACCAGTTCCACTGCCTCACTACTCTCACAGTAAAGAATTTACTCCTAATATTAAATCTAACCCTACCCTCTTTCAGTTTAAAACCATACCCCCTTATCCTATCACTACACACCCTTCCAAAAAGCCCCTCCAACTGCCCCATGTCCTTCCTATGTTTGGGGCCTCAGACCTGAGCACAGCACTCCAGGTGGGATCTCATGAGAGTGGAGTAGAGGTGCAGAATCCCCTCCCTCAGCTTGCTGGCCACACTTGTTTGGATACAGCCCAGGACAGCCTTGGCTGAGTTTATAACCATGCCAAACCAGTGTTCCTTGTAACAGAGAAACAGTGAGTGGTTAAGGTTGGAACGGACCTCAGGAGATCATCTACTGCCAAGTCCCTGTCCAAAGAATGGATCAGCTTCAGCAGATAACTCTCAGCTGTGTCCAGTGGGGTTTTGAGTGTCTCTAAAGATGGACAGTACACTGGGGAACCTGGTTCAGTGTTTGATCACTCACACAGTAAAAATGGACCTCAAGATCCTTGTCTGCAAAGCTCTTTTCCAGCCAGATTGTGTCCAGCCTGTACTGGTGCGTGGGGTTATTCCTGCTGAGGTGTAGGACTTGGTGTTTGCCTTTGTTGGAATTCATAAGGTTCTCGTCAGACTGTTTCTTGTACCTGTTGAGGTCTTTCTGAATGGTAACATGCCCATCTGGTGCATCAAATGCTCCTCCCAGTTTTGGGTCATCAACAGACTGCCGGTGCTACATTCAGTGTCACCATCCAGATCACTAATGAAGACCTTCACCAGTATTGCCCCAGTGTCAGCCTCCAAGGTGCATCACTGCTGACTGGCTTCTAGCTGGGCCTTAACTTGGCAGCTCAGCCAGTCCACTGCCCCCTTATCTGGCCTGTACTAAAGCTTATAAGACGTTCCAATTGCTCTGCCTTCTCATTCTTTTGAATAAAAGATGAGTATACGTACCAAGGGTAAAATTAGGCACACATATATAGATATATTTTTATGAGAAGAGCATGTAGAGTCTCTTCATGGTTAGCATTCACAAAATTGCATGTGTTGGCCTTCATATAGCTGAAAATATCCTTCGTACTGAATTTATGAAGCTAAGTATATTTAACTTGGTCCTGCAAGGCTGCAGATTTTGTCAGAGGCTGTATAGGTTTCTACCATGTCTGATAAAAATTTTCCATAACATTTAACATCAGCAATACACCTTTGATCATTTGAATAACAGTAGTAAATATAATTTGTGTGGAGTGTAGTGTAGGAGAGGGCAATGCTAGTGTATGAAAATTACATCAAGGTAATATTTCATTCTCTATAATGACAAACGGAAAAAACAACAACAGCCTTCTGGCATTTTTAAGGTGGCATTTTCCAGCCCTACTGCCTCATCCTTGAGGCAGTCTCTGAACATTGACAGATATTGCTCAAATGGTTACCTTTCCTTTTCAAAAATTGCAAGCCACTGCTGAGGCACCAAAAAGAATGTCTTTTTTTCAATCATTTTCAAGATGTTTTCTTGATGAGCATAGAAAAAGATTGCAAATAATTTTATTTCTGTATCAGTGGCTACTGCAAAACAGAAGTCAGCTAGAAAGATAAGGGATGTAGCAGTATGCAAATGTAGCTATTGGAATGGAAGTTGGTAAAACCAAAATTTTAAAACTTTTGAAACTTTTGCAGAGATGGGAAAGGTAGGATAGGGAAAAGACTAATATCCGCATATATATACAGCCCTGTTCCATGAATTTGCTTAGTTTTATCCATTCAAATACTCATAGCAAGATCAGTGACCGAGATCATCTGCAAATATCTCCAGGTTCAGTACTATTGTAAAAAGAGGAAGATTTTGGATGAGGGGTGGAGGCAGAGTACCTAAGCTAAAAGTACATTGAACCATAGAAAGACTGAGGTTGGGTTTAATTGGATTCTCCAGTATGACCTCTAGGCTGAGCAATTAGCAATGCCAATTTCAAAGTCAGGTGAATTTATTCAGGGCCTCACCTACAGCTTCCCGAGGCAGACTGTTCCAGTGCTCAACCAACCTCATCCTGAAGAGGCTTTGTTCTGTAGCTGGATTTCCTTCCTTGGGACTTTCCACTGTTGCCTCTTGCATATGTCCAATATTATCCATGGGGAATGCCATCAGCTCTAGAAGGCAATCCAGTGCACATGAGTTGGAGCTTCCTTCTTGCATTTCATGTCTTTCTTCAGGCAAGGAGATTCAGGTGGCTGTTCTTCTGAGGCTGAACTTATCTTCATTACTGCTCCTCCTCCTAAGGAGGAATAAGTGAATTACATGTAGGAATTTGGCTGCTTGCTTATGCACCAGATTTCTTTATCCGTTTATCGTGGAAGCAAAGGCCTGAAACAGATCACAGTGTCATTTTTGTCTTTCCCAACAGGTACATCACCTGTCAAAAGTGAGTCAACAATGTCTGTGCCAGTTCTGAAGGACATTAGAGACAGTTTTGTTCCTTTTACTAACATCCATTCAGTGGGAGACACAGCATTCCCCACTGTGCAGCAGGTTCTGTGTCTCCACTGGGTATCTGTGAATGAAGATGTCTCTGGCAGAAGAAGAAATGTCTGGTTAAGAGTGGAGTAAGTCTGCTGTTAATTGATAACCTGAAGTTCAGTGCTATATGACTCTAATGCAATCTGGCAGATCAAGAAAACTGTGCTGGCTCGTAATTCAAAAAGATGTGATTCAGATGTGGAAAAAAAAGAGATGGGGGAGAGGGAATCAATATTGGGAAATCTCATCTATAGCTGCCATCTGAATCCTCCAAAGATTGAGCCCTCTGTGCTTTGAGATATTAATCTGGATGATCTGCAGAGGTTGGCAAGATGAAAAGGGAACACCAGATAACAGAAAGAAACCTCTTAACACTTTTATCAGGCCCAGTTTTCACTGTCAAACACATAAGAATTGAAAGGGCAAGCATAAAGATCTGCAGCCTTTCAATACCTAAGGCGTTTGAAGTATGCTTATGTTGCTCTGGTAAGTTATTTCACTTGATCAGCAAAATAATGGTCGAGGGAACCTGAAAGGATAAAACAGTTATCAGATGGATCCTTATGAAATCCCAGTATGAAGATACTGGTGATTCCATCATCATCAAGAAAATGCACATAATGGTTCAATTTTGATTGCATCAGGATTGTTTGTGTTTTATGTAAAAAATTATTTTCTTTTGATTAGTATTCGTCTGTCCTCTGCACATCAGCTATAAATTACAGTATAATAATGACAAAGTTGGTTTTGTTTAAATGCTTATTATAATTCCATTTTGTCTCATTTATACCCTAATCAAATAAATCACACAGAAAGTTATCCAAGGGACAGAGCTAAAGGAAATGACAGTAAATCAAGAAATTATTGTCCTGACATGCAAAGTTTTAACCTTTGTTAAAGGATATATATTTAGTCTGCAATGAAGAAGTGGAAAAGATTGAGCTGTCTGAACCATTTTGAGACTGGAAGCACTTCCTCTGTTGCCTTCAGAGTCCAGCATCAGCCCAGGACACCGGCTTACACATAAGAAAGGGCATGGCTCATTAGGGCTTACAGGGCCAGGTAATTTCAGAGGAATAAAATAAATATTTTTGTAGTGCTATCTACCATTTCCATTCTTCAGTTGTGACAACTACTGCTGGAGATATAAAATTACAAACATGAATATGTGCCTTGAGGTTCTCCGAAGAGCAGACTGGTCCTCTAGTTTCTGAAGGCAGCACAGACCTGTAGCCATGACCTTGAAGTTGCCTGTAGGATCATCTCATGTGCCTAAGTGCCCATCAGTGAGTAAGCAGGCAAGAGTGGGTTGCATTCCCCAAAAGACTTAAATTACTCAGATAAAAATTTCCCATAATAAATTAAACCTCAGGTTAATAAGATCTTTATGGGTTTGGTGGTTTGTTTGTTTGTTGGGTTTTTTTTTTTTTAATGCAGAAATATGTGTTAATCACAGAGGTTAATGTTAAGATACTAAAATATCACTGAGCATTAGGGCTGGATAGTTCTGCAAGTGGAAAATATCCTGAGGTAAGGCTACTTTCCCAGGATCCCTGGGAGGTAGATGTTACACCATATGAGTGAAGCCCTAAAGTAGTCCCCATTGAGCCAGGCACTATACACGCACACACAAACGTACCTGCCTGAAAGACGTTTCCATTGCTGACTCCTTGTCCCAGAACAGATAGAGGTACAAAAGGATATTTGGGATGAGATTTATTTCACTTGGCCTCAGACCTCTGCAGTGCAGATCCCATGTTTTAGTCATGTGGGAGACTTTGGCTGCCTAGTAGCAGCAGCTTGGAGCCTGAATACTTGATGCACCTCTTCTGATCTCCCTGCGGTGTCAGGTCGCTGGTGGTTCTTACGAGCTGGCACTGATCTCTCGGTACCACGTACTTGCCTTCCTTGAAATTACTTATTTCACCCAGGACAGGGAATAAAACATGAATTACCTTCCTCTGTACTCAAGCCAAGATACTTATATATGATCACTTAAAATGCACCCAGTGTTTGTTTTCATTATATACAGCATGCAAGAGAACAAAATTTATTTGAAAAATGGGCATTAAGCAGTGTGTAAGAAGTTAGTCAGAATTATTATTTTTATACTTAGGCAATTGTGTTTATATCCTATCTTTTTGTAAATAGAGTTGTCTGATTTTGTTTTGCCTGTTTGTTTTCTTTTTTTTTTAAGTCTAGCCCTAAATATGAAGAGACATGAAAGTTAAAATAAATCTTGATTGGATGTACTTCAGGGTATATATAACTCCTGTGGGAAGAGGCAATTCATGTGAATGTAATGGGATGCCTGGCAAAACTGTAAATTCTTCAAGGACAGAACAGAGCAGCAACTGTGCATCAGTGCCATTCAGCAAGAGCTAGAGAAATGCTTCCACGAGGTTGTTCAGCAGAAAAAAGAGTTTCAGGACATTTAAATTAATTCATTATTTTGGTCTTGGATTAACTAAGTCTTATAAGGAATCAGTAGATTGATTCAGATCAGCTGTATGGAAGGTGTTCACACTTTTTAGGACAAAATTCCAAAGTCACATTTTAGCCAAGTGCAACTTTTCACCCTCTACCAAAATTTTTTTCCCTTTATTTTCTTGGCTTTAATTTTGTCATCAAAACAATAAGTAATTTTCATAGCCCTGTTGCTATGCTGCTGTGCACTATCACAAACATGTTTCTTTGGAAGTTTTAAAAAAGACCAGGTTTGCTTACCACTATCAGGCTCCATTCCAATATGTAGGGGAAAAAAAAAGATATTAAGTATAGAACAAAATTACTATTACTATAAAGTAGTATTTCTCAGTGTGCCAATGATTTCTTTGACCTTTCTGGTGATGTTATGATGTCACAATTCTGCAGCTTTGGCCTATTTTTTGCATAGCCTTCACTGGGCTAGACTTGCTGGAAATAAACATCTTACATAACAGTCCGGCTGTGCACTCAGCTTTTTTCCCTTCTCTATTTTTTTTTCCTGAAGGAGATTTTCCCAGCATGAATTCTGTATGTGCAATTAACATTTGCCAAATTTCATCTTCAAAATCTGTTAGGGTTTATAAGAAGATTAAGAGACAGAGCTGCTGTGTTTCATCACCCTTCCTATGTAATCACACAGCTTTACACTAGGAAAGAGAGCAAGAGGCAGGTTAAAACTGCAGTAATTCCCTTGAAAGGAGAACTGAAATAGAGGGCTCTGAATGTGCGACTTTGTACTACTGGGGTTATTTAAAACAAACCCTTTCAGGAAAGAGCAAAGATCAGATACAGATTACACTCACAGACATAAAAAATACTCTGACCTGATAGCTTTTGCTATTATGTTAATAGCAAAGAGGATGAACAGTATTGCACAGCAGAATCTTTAACTCTTTCATTTCCTTTTTCTTGTATTTTTTTGGCTGACTGTGTAGCAGGTATGTATACAGACACAGACTGGACAGGAAATCTTCCTAAAGAATGAAGGATGAAATACAAGTGCAGAAATATTTTTACCCAAAGTGAATACAGAAATAGGTGCATATATACCAAGAAAAAAAAATGCTGGAATATGTACCATAGATTGGCATTAACCAAGTTGCATATATAGGTTTTTAAGTAAGGAGAGTTTGCAGACAAAATTTTGCAAATCTGTCAGAACTGTTTACTTTCTAAAGTAAAGTTGCAGGAGATACCATCAACCTCTGCTTTCAAATTCACTGAACAGTTTAAAAAAAAGGCAATTAAAATGTATTATTTTTGGTTTTCTTGTAGATAATCTTCTGTTATTCCAGCCTTATGCCTTGAAGTCACTCTATTTTTCTCCATAAAACTAAGGCAGGAGAAAAAGTGTACTTAAAAGAAAATGAGGAAGCTGAAATTTATGGTAGTCATTGGGTACTTAAGCTAGGAATAACTTTTTCTTTAAATTTATGGTACCAGCTCTTCTCTCTTACACCAGTTTCACCCCCATATCTCTGTTGGCGTTAGTGGCATGACGTGATGAGGTAAACAGAATCCTGAATGATCAGGCCTACAATTACCAAATTAGTAAGTAGTGTTAAACCCTCTGGATTAGAAAATAAATATTTGATATGTCACAGTGGACATGAAGCAGCTCCTTTTCATTTTTAATAATTAAGTACTACCTAAGTCTGTGTGCTTTAATTAGCCTAAACACTTGTGTGCTTGTAAGAATGGTCGTAGTGCTACAGACCAGAATCAGATGAAGGCTCACCTCCACCAGGTCAGGAAGACCCTGTTTCCCGGTGCAAAGACAGGATGAATGCAGGCAAACTTCCTCCGCTGGCCAATCTACTGCATTAACAGACATGTAATCAATGTGCAGCACATAAAAGAGGTTTTTCCAAGCATTGTTGAAGTCAATACCTCTATCAGCAGGACATGAGACAAAAAGTTCACTACTTTCTGCTTTCTTTCAACCTTTCTTTTTCACCATAAACTACATTCTCACACGGAAGCATTAGGAATGATACTGGAAAGGGAATCCTTGCCCATATCCTAAATGGCCTCCCAGTTTTTTGAGGTGATTCAAGGCAAAGAATTGGAAAGGCAAAAAAACCCCCAAATTTTATGTTATCTAGCTTGCCCTCAAGTTGCATGAATTTTTATGCTCATAAAGCATGAAAACAATAATGTAAAGGTTTGTGTAATGGATGTTGGTTTTGCTTCATTTATCTCATGCGTCTTGTACTTCTAAAGTGAGAACACTCTGGACTGACTCTTAAGAGAATATGTTTATTGCATTGTATACAAGCCACACTCCAAATCCTAATGTTACTATATAAAATGCTAAACTACAGACCAGTATGTCACATGAATTGAGAATGTGTCACTGAGCTTTAGAGTTGGCTCTTAATTCATGTTTAATTTCAAAGGAACAACAGTGAAGGGTCCCAAAAATAATTAAAATTAAATGAAATCCAGGCAAGCAAAAGAGCATTCACTGTCTATTAAAATAAATCTCTTCCATGTGCCAGAACCTTCCTAGAAAATTGGTGTTGCAGAAAATCCTTGTGAAAGACAACTTGCCGAAACAGAATCTTCTAATTGGTCTGCAAAGTAGGAATAGGGGAAAAAAAAACCTTCTAGTGGTGTTTATGTAATCACACCACACTGTTCAGTCATATTGCCTCCCTTGAAAACCCTGATTTCATTTCTGCTTAGGAGCCTGACTTGTGCAATTGACTTCCCCTTGAGTTTGCATTCCTTGTAAGAGTCACAAATAAAAGGTGACAAAGTGTCATGACTTGAAGTCAGGACCATGTGCTGGAAATACTAGCCGAGGAAGAACAAGCCCTGCAGTTCAGTGAAACATGATCATTGTCCCAGACTGCAGCTGAGAAACACAGCTACTCCTTAAAACAGGAAGTCAACCCCCATCCATATGATGAATATTTGAGTTAAAAATGCATTGATTATGGCATTCAAGAGGTAAAAAAATAATGGGCATACAATCATTTCTGTCTGAAATGGAAGTGGAAGCTTCTAATTAAATAATTTGCATAAATTTCTCATGCTTCAATGAAAATCTCTGTATCTAAACTACTGCAGTTTTACAAGGCTTCAAGCAAACAGATTTAAATTCCCCGTGCAAAACCAAGTACAAGGGATCCACATAACAGATTACTGGACTGTGTATGTATGAGGAGCCCAGAAAACATGGAGAAACTGTAATACTGGATTTCCATTTAAAGAGAAAGGGTGATGTTTTTTGGCACTCATGGCTAACCAACAAAAGGATTTTTCACTTCACAAGAATAAAAGAAGTGAAGTCTTAAATCTTTTAAAACATCACCTAAATTTAATATAATTAGAAGTCCAAAATAGAAATTGCATCAGTCCCAAAAGTGTTATCAGACATAGTTTTACCTTAAAGAAGTGGTATCTCATTTTTTATGAAAAGTTTTTAAATTGATCTCTTCACCCAAAATTTTTCAATATATAAAAATACTTCAGGAAAACATTGAAAATATATGAAAAGATATGAAAATATATGAAAACATTTTATGAAAATGTTTTGATTTTTCCTGACAAAATTGATGAGGAAAACGTTGAGTTCTCACAAATGTCAGTAGTGACCTCTTTTCTTTCACATATGCACTAAACATCACACTTGTACTTCAGTAGGCGGATAAAATATTTTCTATGAGTTGATTGCAACCAGCACTGCTTCTATAAAAGAAATGTCCTATTCATCAAGAAATAGTAAAAATATCATTATATATTAAGGTGGATACTTACCACCAGTCCAGGTTGCTCAAAGCCCCATCCAATCCAGCCTTAAACACCTCCAGGTATATGGCATCCACAGGTTCTCTGGGCTACCTGTTCCAGTGCCTCACCACGTTCACAGCAAAGAATTTCTTTCTAATGTCTAATCTAACCCTACTGTTTTTTCAGTTTAGAGGCATTCCCCCTTGTCCTGTCACTACATGCCCTTGTAACAAGTCGCTCATCAGCTCTCTTGTAGGCTCCTTTCAGGTACTGCAAGGCCACAATAAGGTTCCCTGGAATCTTCTTTTCTCCAGGTTGAATCAGTTAAGTCTCAGAAATTATGGTCAGCCTCAGTCTGTGTGTTAAACCCTTCTTGAGATGATAGAATGATCATGTCCAAGATATCATCCAAAGAGGTTCTTTCTCCATCTTCAGACATCTGTACTGGTTTGGCTCTTGGGTGTAGGACTCTAAAACTCACAGTCATTAACATTTTCTAAGAGTTACCTAAGATATGAGAGAACTGATTAAAAAAAAAGCAAAAGCACAAAAATATAGTCTTGGTGCACAAAAATGCTTGTTGATTCCACAACTCTGCTGGAAATCAGTGGCATACAGAGTTCTGTAACTCAGATTCAAAATTCCATGGCTAATTTAGGAAAGTAAACCTTTCCTTTCATCTTGTCTATATACAGAAATTTTGTTCTTTTCATCACTATAATCAATGATAAAAGAAAAAATCTATCATGCTTAGTAATGCTGAGTTTCTAACAAAATGAATAAACAGATGCAATTTGTGATTTCTTCATGGAAAAGCAGGTTCTAAAGTTTCGTCTGAGCTTAGTCGAAGTAACAGCAAAAAATAAGTGGAAACTGTATGCCCACATTATTTCAAGCCAGGTTTCCAGAAGAATTTATGAGCTTCACGAAAATTGCAAGCCATGGACGTCCATGCCTTTTCCGCTTAAACTGATACATTCTGTGTATGATTTATGAGAAACACTGGTTAAAAATTGGATGCCAGTTGAATATGTTCCTTAAGCCAATTTTATGTGCATCTATAAAATTGACAGATACAAGATACAATGTCAAAACAGAAAGGATAAACCAACCAAAAGTATTAACAAGATTTAATGCATCACCTCCCACTACTTCAACTACTGTTCAAGAGAGGAGGAAGACACTGAGAGGGTGGGGGATGGTCTGAGATGTCATATTTTAACAGCACTCACTTTCCTGTGACAGCATACAGATTTGGAATTTATAATCACGAAGGGAAAACACAAAAACATCTGCTCGTAAAGTATCATACTTTAAGGTGCTCCCACATTAGCTATTACTTAGCTATTGCTAAGTTACATAAACTCTGATGTTACATGAGGATTCTCAGTTAGATCTGTCACTGAAATGTGCAGACTGTCACACTCAATGGCTTTGAGCAATAAATAAACAGTAAGAGTCCCCAGACATAATTTAAAAGGTTTTCCAGACCTAAAAGATATCCTTCTTTACCTTGTGCTTCTCAGTGGAACAAAGTATTGCTCAGTTCTGCATCCCTAACTACATCCTCTGCTGTACATACACCCGCCACTTCAAGGGCCTACAAGGACTGGTCCAGACAGAAAACTTTTTCCTGCTTCCTGTGGCACTCAAGCCAGAGGAATTATCCTCCCACAAAAGCAGAGTTTTAGCAATTCCTACATAACACCTTCTGCCACCTCATCCCTTTTACATGATGTGAAGTGGATGGACTAGCATGAGGGTCTAACAATAAATCTTCAACATTAATTGGATCAACATTCTGATTTGTTCGCTCTCCTGTTATTCATGGGCTTCCTTCCTTTTTATGCCCTGTATTCATACTCATCACACAAAGATATTAATGAGCAGGTAAAACAGATGCTGTCACCCTTCTTAATCAATGGAAGTTTACACAGGGAGTGGCTTTATCAGATGATATTAAAAATAAAACCTCTTTGGGGCTTGGTGGCTTTAGCATAAAAGTTGGTGAATTTCCTAGATTCCTTGTATTTGCTTTTACTTCTGCAGGGACCTAGGAAATATTCCAAGAAAAATTATGACCCCAAATGTAGTCTTTCTGGAAAATAATTCAGAATACATAGGATAGATACAATTATACGTCTTCCTTGTGAAAAGCCTAATTTTCTACTTTCTTGACTGCATGTGCCCTTGACAAACATTTGCCTAACTCTAGTTCACACGATTGATGGTAACCTGACTACTCTTGAATTTTCAGTCGAGCATGTTTTTGGACCAAGATCTATCTGACTGTATTGCATACTTTTGTTGGAATATGGGAACAGGGGGCTCAACAACATCATCTGAGCCCTGCAATCCAATTCTCTCTGTAAACATAGTGTGTAATGTTCAGATGGGCCTAGAAAGAGGATCTAATTCCTTATGTCATGGTGAGCAAAAAAATCCCAAAGTCCAGCCAGTCTCACCCACGGCAAAAATATTCCTATGACCACTGCTTGTATTTTAGCCAAAAAAACCAGTCAAGAGGTTTTAATGCTTTTAGCTAACTGTGGTACAAGTGTAGTGCTTCATAGAAAGGCAAGAAACCCAATAAAAAACCCAACCAAAAAACCTTCAAATAAAACACTCCAAAACTCCAATTGTTGCTTATATTCAATAGAGCTTCATTTTGTCAGTTAATTAAAAAAGAATTAATTGGACTAAAGGCAAATGCCTACTTGTATGACATCATTTGATGGTCAATGGAAAGAAAAAAAAAGGGCAAATTTATTTCTTCCGAAAGTAGATATTTTAAATGGTTTGGATTTTTGCACCTTAAAATTGTTTAGTTCACTCAATTTGTTATAAACTAGGTCTAAGATAACTAGCTCCAAGGTAGGTGCTCACACTGCAAGCAGTAATTGAATTAGATGAATCCCATGCTTGAACTGTAAGAAATATTTTATTGATTTGAATTGGAATTGCTGGCTTTTTTCTTCCAAAAACATTCTTGCTTTTTTCCTTCCACTCTGAGTGACAGGCAAAACAGATACATATCCTGAGCACACATATATTTTTTTCTTTCTCATTCCAAAAAAGTTGAAGTAAAAGACTTCTAACTGAAAAGCAATGAAAAATGATAACTGAAAATAGTATTTACCAGCTGTGATTTGAGCCCAGATTCAACTGTCAGAAATATATAGAAATTGAATTTTTTTGAGTGAAGAAGTGATACTACTCATTATAATATATATGATTAACGTGTGATTATTTTGAAAGGAAAATATCTTGTAATACCAGAGTATTTTCTCCAGGTTCATTGTCAGGCAAATTCTTAAAGCTATTATTTGAAGTTTCCCACAGTCATCACTGAAAGGTCTATTCAGCACCAAATACCAGCACATGGCTGAACAAGCTGCACTTAAATGTCCATTCCCACAATCCATCCTCTGGTGTTTCAAACTGGAATGCTACTTGCATTAATCTGTAAGGCAAGATTCTTTCTTAGTAAAGCTGCTAGTGTCGTATCTCACAGAAATTTAGGGAATTGTCCTACCGCATAATGTAAATGTATGCAGGCTAGACAAAGATAATTCCTGGCTTGTGCAAGTACAATTTTCATGTACAAAATAAATAGTGTATTTATATACAAAATTTATGCACTGGTTTGGGCACAAATCTTTCTCATTCCCATACAAGCAGAAGTCAGTATTAGCATGGTGGGATCTGGAGAGCAGAAGAGACGATTCATCACTGGTCCCTGCAGCTTTATGGACTCCTTCCTGCATATCCATGATCACATTCTATGTTGTCAGTGGTACTGAGAACTTTAAAATACTTAAAACTCCAAAGTTTTACCTCTGCTCTAAGTATTCAGATCCTTTCCCACCAGCACCTTCACGTGGTGAATACTGACCTACTCCTGCTTGCCCTTTTACCTGCTGTGAGGGAAGCATCAGGATGGGTCTGACCTGTTTGCTAAGAGAGAATCAAAAATGGAAGCTGCTTGTAGTTAAAAATTATATATCACCGGTAGATTTCCTGCCCATGTACACAACTAAAATGAAATAATTCAGTCAGGCATCTGTGTACCTATAAGAATATTTTCGGGTTTTTCTGTTCTTCACCTAAAAAGAGGGGATTGTTGTACTTTCTGCTGATCACCCTGCATACCTGGCTACTGCAAGCTTTGTCTGCCTTTTTTATTTTTTTTAATTGATATTTTATAAAAAGTCTTTACAAGTCTTCCTGTTATGCTTCAATGAAATTTCAGTCAAAATACTAGGTAATAATCCCCATTATTCTGAGTCTTATCTAAGTATTTTTCAGAAGCATTGCTATTTTCAACTTCTGAGACATTTAAGCACGTTCCTTAGATGAAGATTGTTCTGCAAAATATTTACAATAAAACCCAACCCCCCTGTATTCTTACAAAATTATTTTCTTGTTTTCAAGATGCTGGTTTGGATTTCTGTCCTTTGCATTTTGCATTCTGAACCATAAAGCTAAGCTTTTTTGGGACAGCTGAAAGATTTAGTTCTTCTGCATTAGCAGTGTGATGCTTAGCAGTAAATTTCCCTAACCTTCTGGATAAAACATGTTCAGCCAAAGAAAAAGAGTTTTAGAGTTGTGTTCCTTTTAACACAACAGTGACACCTCTCAGATGCTGCAGCAATAGAAATAAAACCAGTAGTCATTCTTTTGCCAAGCTTAGACTGAAGTCTTAGAAGGGACTTTTTTTTTTGACAGAATATTTTATAAATATATAAACATCTGCTTCCTTAAAATATCTTTGGTTTATCCCTTGGCTTATTATGTTCCTGCTTGGCTTTTTCTTTTCTGGCTTTTCAAGGTTAGGAGTGAAAATGTAATGCTTGAAATTGTTGGTTGGCACATGCTAAGTCCACACATTTTGGAAGTCTAGTTTTGGCGAGGCAGTCTGCCTTTGTTTTACAGTAAACTTAAAGCTTAAGGGACCTTAAACCATGCTTGATGGATTTAACAATAGCTTAAAGACATCCATTCTGCTTACAATAGGACTTTAGCACAGTGAAACAGTATTTACTAGGAGGACACTTTATTGTTAAGAGTATTATTGGTGGTATTCTCACAACCTGATTCTAAACATCTAAGCAGGTACCCCAAGTCTGAACCTGACACTAATCCCTGTGCCATTAGTGAGACAACACATCACTGTTGTTTTTCATGTTTCATTTCCCTGGAGAGTATGAAAATTAGAGTTTCATGAATGAGAAAATATTAAAAAGTAATAAATACAAAAATGAAAGCAGCTTATGTTTTTAGGTCTCTAGGCCAAAATGGTCTTTTGAAGGATATTCAAGATTAGAAAAACACGCTTATCGGTGCAGTCCTGTTTCAAAATTAAGGTCAATTTATGTACTCTAAGATAACAACCTAAATCTACTATGTTGATTCATGCCATTAATTCATATTTGTTCATATCAGAACTGTGTTTTTGCAACAGATTTCCCAGTCATCTCACCTAAATATGCTTCGGTCTGCATATTGCTGTAATCTTGGAGCACCTAAATTAGAATCCTTTAGGATGAAACTAAACCAGCAGCACTCAGCACTCTGCTGAACACCAACCCTCCAGCAGCAGCACCCCTACTCCATGCCAGCTGCTACTGGGTGTTCAGTCTTTGGGAAAAACTGACCCCAAGTATCACACACAGCACAAGCTTCACTTACCTCTGTATCTGTGTCTGGCTCTGTGGGTGGAGAGCCATGCACATCCCACTTCATGCACCTGTGGCCTCTGTCATGGAAAGAGCACGGGCCTGAATCTCAGCTGCTGCTCAGCGCAGGTTCTTCCTTTAGCATCACTGAAGTGGCACTGTTTAATATGGCTTCAGGAACAGGGTCAAGTGAAATGTTTTTGAATGGAATATATGTCAGAGAAAAGATGTTACAGACATTGATCTGGCCTTTTTTTTTTTTTTAAGACACATTTCTTACTCTTCAGATGGCTAAAAAGTAACTCCAATGAAAACCACAAAGCAGGTGCTGCTCTGCTCAAAACACTTCACTGCACTTCAGTCATTGCAGGAATACTTGCTAATCTAAAGCTGTGGTCCTTAAGAACTTAAATGATGCAGGTAATAAAATCAAACAGATCAAAGCCGTGTACAGAAAATAGAAAGAAAAAGGTATCTAAAAAATTTACTTTATTATATAGAGCAAGGCCTTGGCCATGCTGAAAGACCTTGGATTCCTAAAAGCCTGAGTTGAGCTTGCTTTCATTTTATCATCAGACCAATCAAATACAGAATCTCGGCTGACATCTGTGTGCATAGTTTTAATTTAAACACTATTGAAAATGTAGTTTAATGTAACCACCCAACTGCATACAGAACCACTGCTGAGTTTTTGAGAAGAATGAAATGAAAGAAAATCAAATATATTTCACTTGCTTCTGGTATTAATCATTATTGTTATTATTAGTGACTGGCTTGACATTGTGGATTGAATGCAAAACAATTCATATTCTGCTTGATAGTGGTAAATAACTTTTAGGTAGGAAGCTTTTAGAGTCCTTACACTGTTTGTTTCACATTTGCTTCCTAAGCAAGCAGGACTGGAATCCTCCGGAACCCCAGCCATTTTGTTCTGCAGATCAAAGTGGGAGATTGCAGTGCACCTTCTGGCTTTAAAATATGTTCCCTGTTTGTATTACAACACCATCAGGACAAAATCAGCTGTGCCAGGCCCAGTAAAAGATGTGATCAGAGACAGTCTTTGCCCCAAAAAGATTCAGCATCTAAATAAATACAATCATTTTGTGCTGTAGAAATCAGCAGTGAATTCCTCTGAGGCTAAGCACAAAATAGACTAAAATTCAATTATTGTGAATTGTTACATAAAACAGCACTGGATAAATGTGAAATGTCAACATGTTTCAGGTAGGTTTTGTAAGGATTCTTTTTAATTTGTCTCTTCTTGTACACCACAAACATTTTCCAAGCCATTAAAATACACCTGGTACAGCCTATCAGTGTTGCAGAATAAAATGTGCATCTTGTCTTCAGCATTATTCTTCTACAAAAATGGGTTTTCTACCAGCTATGTGAACTGGATATACATACTAACAAATTTTCCCCTATATTCCCTAATTTGGAACCTGAACTGATTAGGTCCTTGTCAATCAATGTGATGGACTTGTATAACTAAAGTGTTAGAAAGGGCTTTGAAATGGGTAAACAAGCAGAATATGTAACTCTAAAACTGATGGTGTCCATCAAATTTTCCAGTAAGGCATTTTTTCCATGTATTAGACTAATTTATTGACCATTCATACTGTGTATTACATGCTCCTGCCAACTAATGCTAGCCAAAATTTTCAATTAGAAATGTAGACCATCTGAAGAAAAGGCTTTTTCTTTTCACTTCCATTTTTTACTCATTTATTTTTGTATTTATTCAAGTCCTCTGGAGAACTGCAAAGACTACATTATGCCCAGTTAATTTACAGCCCTCATTTTTATTGGGTTACTGTGAATTCCAGTTTTTAAATCAGCGTTGCTATGTCACAAAAAGACATGTGTACATCTTGTATGCAAGGCTAATTTTGTATGAAAGTAAGTGCTAGGATGAGGTGCTAGAATGCTAATAGCATATTTGTGAGTTTCATAGCAGCAGAGCTGACAGGCAAACAGATTCTGGCATGTCATTTCAGACTATTTTGTCACAAAATTAGCTTTGTGAAAATGTTTTTTAGCACTTTTGATTTTTTTTTGTTTTGGTTTTCATCTTTTATTTTTCTAAAGTCTTCTAAATTGCAATTAATTATGTTAAAGTTTCAAGTTCTAATGAGTCCAAATAATTTTTTCCTAGTTTTCTATTTACAAATGTTTTCTAAGTGAAGAACTTGGGAGGCCAAGATCAAATTCACAGTACAAGATATTTGATGTATTCATTTGTTAATAACTTGTACTTTATTTCTGCTTTGATTTTGCCTGGTTTCAGTCTCGAGACACTTTCCCCCCCCACTTTGTCTTTGCAAAGTCCCATTACCTTCTTCCTATGCAATACACGATGACTAGTCCTTTGGCAACTATGAAGATTTCATTCAGTTATTAATTAATTTTTCATCTATTAAAAAGCCCCACCCAGAGTCACAATGTATCAGGTAAAATACTTTTGGCCTGACAAAAGACAGACAGGCACTTCATAGATATATTAGCCTGAGCCTGGATGAGCACAAAAAGCAGCAAAAGTCCAGTCACCTCAGCTATTTTATGAAGCTCTCTGGGGTCACTGAGGAGTTGTATCCACACCATTATTTTGAAAAGTTGTAAGTAAAGACACAGAAGCCTGCATAATTAAGTTCTGTTTCAGAGCAAAGAGCAGAACCCAGGGTGATGTGTCTTTCCTCTTGCAGATAACAGGGAATTTCATGTTGGCTTCAAGAGGGTTCTGATGTCTCCCCTGGCCACCTGTTTCTCTTTCCATTGAATTCTTCCCTTTCATTGACCATTCTACTTCACCCAAAATTCATGGGATTCCTTTAATTTGTACCAACAAATCTGATTTTAATCAGGTCTGGGCAAAGGATTCAGGGTTGGTTGGTTTGCTTATCCTTTATCAGTTTGCTCAACACTGGTCAAACACAAAAATAAAAATTCAATAACTGACAAATAGCCCTGACTCTTTCAAACCACAATTACACAGTATTAGCAAAGTTGTCTGAAACCATTTTCCAGGGGGACACAGGTTCCAGCAGCAAAGCTGGCTTATGAAACTTCATTCTTCTCCTACCCGTCCTGCCGCTGATTCCTCTCCCTCACCTCCTCGATGCTGTGGAAGGAGTAGCTTATGGGTCCATACTGCATGTCACAAGAATAGTTAAAAGAAAAGTCCTCTCCAAAATAAGCCTTCATTTCAGTGCACAGGTGCTGCTGAGCCAGTGGAAAAACAAACCATGTAGTGGTGGTTATGGCAACGAGCAGCTCAGGGAAGCAAGCCAGTCAACAACCTCTTCAAAAGGCTTCTCCTCCCTCATCTGTGTGCCGTGGACCGGCCCTTGCATGAGAGCTGGACTGTGCCTACTGAAAGAAAATAGAATTCACGCATAAAAAAATGAATAGCCAGTCCAGAGATTACCGATGAGATAATAAAATAAGAAAAAATAAATTTGTGACGGTTTCATAGAAGAAAATATTGCATAGGAACAAGGTCTGACCTCTTCAGGGCATATTATCAATATTTCATGAGCCTGTGAGGAAAGGAAACATTTAGCAATGCAGCATTAAATTTCCATCTGAAAATTTCCATGTCAGTGGCAGGCAGCAGAAATAGTAGCTTGGACGCTGAATCTGTGGAGTTTTTCAAGGAATTCAGAAATTACCTGTTGAAAACTTGCATAAAATTCAGTCAGGAAAAGTAGTGATTATCATTACTGAGTGGAGTTTTATTAAGTAAAAATTCTTCAGTAATGGTTTAAAAAAAATTCATTTAAATAGGTGTCTGACAAGGAATGTACACAATGTACTAAGACATATTATAAGCATCTCTAAGTTTAACCAAATGAAATGTGTCTGGGACTTGAGAATTTCCCTCCACGAAGAAAGGATTGAGAATTATGCTTTTGGGTTCAGCAAAATATTGAAGAGAGGTGCTTAAAAAATGAGGGAAAATGTTTCTATTGGAAAACAATTTCATTGAAATTGAAACACTTTGAATGAATAAATCGGCTCTAAAGAAATCTTCTGGGGTAAATCTTTGCAAGGAGATGCTCTGATGACATAAAAAAAACCCCCTTTATTTTTACTTCTGATTCCTTTGTTTAGGCTTTTCAGTCACTTTAATGAATCAGCCTCTATTCAATATGCCACAATATAACATGTACTATATAAATTAAGAAGACTTCTTTTTCCTGGAAAATAAATGCTTCAGTACTATTTTGTCAGTATTTATTTTTAAACTTCTTATTCTTCTGGAAGTTTCTGATAAGAAGTCAGGCATATATTAAAACATTAAAATTTCCCAGAGAATTTCATTTCATGACCCCCACCATCTTTGATTCCACACTCCGTCTTTCCTTAGTAGTCTGAGTGCCATGCTGTCCAGGATGAAGCCTGCTGAATTTTGTAGTAAATGACTCTTTGAAGAAGATACCTAGCAACATTTAGGGGTTTCCATCACTAATAAATGGGACTGGATGGGGGGTGAGAGGGCTAAATGAGAACTCAGCCAACTAAGATCTTTATTTGCCTGGGAACACAATTAAGCAAACACATTGCTCATGATAATGAATGGATTAAATAAGTTTTTTTTCCCTGTATGTTCACATACTGGTATTTTTACTGATATAGCCTGACCAGGATGGTCACATAAATATCCCTACTCTGTAGTTTATTCTCCTTCCAGTATAGGAATTTATTTTAGTGATAAGTATGTAACCACACATATAATCATGTTCCCTCAGTGCTACTGTAACCCTGCCCAGGCTGGAAAGCGCTGCTGCATTACTTCAGTCCCATCACTGCACTGTCATTTGTGTCCTATCTGGTTGCTTTTGTAAGAAAGTGGTGAGAAGAATGAGAAAATGTCAGCTACTTAAGCTACTGTCTAAACTGAGACCAGTGTGTTCATGATTGATAAATGGTGACTGATAGAAGACGAGTGGATTCAATCTGTGCCTTTGGCAGATACATTAATTCCTGTGTGTTCTCCAAATGTGAGGAGGTATGACCATTACCCAAAACTCCAGCCGTGAACAGCAAACCATCATAGCAATATTTCCACAAGAGAGGGCAAACCTGTACATAAGGAGTGACCATTTTGTGCACGTGGCTAGAGGCTCATGCAGGGGCAGCTGCTGCCCTAGGGCAGGCAGAGGGCTGTGCAGAGCCAGCTGTGCTGGCAGAGCACAGGTCCTGCCCTCCGTGTGTAGCGCTGCCGTGAGGAGAATGGACGGCCTCATTTCCCACCAGCAGTTCTCTGCTGAGGCAGGGCGTGGGAAGCCCATAACAAATTCAGTGATAACTAAATTTGTCTTCCATTTTGCTGCTCAGAAGATGCACCCAGTTGAAGAGAAAAATAGGGAAGAGAAAACTTTCCTAGTCTGTTAAATTAGGGATTTGTAATTTAAAGCAAAGAGAATAACATACTTTCATTTTCCTTGGCATAGAAGGTGTCAATATGTACTTATCAAAGAGTGAAGTAGGTAAGGGCACAGGAGAAATATAGCTAGAAAGCAATGGGATTTTTCAGAGTAATTTCTCTTAAATATACGTTTCTTGCCTTATTCATATTTGCTTAGTAACATAAAGTATGCTAACTGCTTATATCAAATGACTTCATCTGAAAGCACTACCTTGTGCATAAAGCCCTTAAGCTCTGATTGTGCAAAGATTTATGTATGTATTTAACTTAATGTATCCTGGGTCTTTCCTAGCTAAACTGAGGCCTTTTTATATCATTGTAATGAATGTAAGTGCATTTGATGACTACTTTCTAACCAATCTCATTACAAGACCATTTTAGAGAAACCAGAGAGTAAATAAATTATAGATTCTGTGAGTAGGCCAATTGATTTCAATTACGCCATTCACAACGGGTTGTGTAGGTCTGTGTGCATGTCAGCATTTATCCATATGCGTCTCTCTGCAGAATCAGGTTACTCTTACATGTCTGACCTCTATTATTGACTGAACCTAAGTGAGAACTCTTACCAATTATATCTCTAATGCTTCATATTAAGCATTGTATAATGAGTTGTTGCTCCCCTTCTTCAGTTATTAGGGATTGTTATTGTCTCTGGGTTGCATGATGAGACAATTACTTTTTATTCTGAAATCTATTATGTGTAGTCATTACATGTAGTATTAGAAGCCCTGGTAGTCTGCCACTGAGTATGGATTATCTCCTTCTGTGCCTAGATAACTGCAAAGGTTGAAGGCAATGTTCCCCATCTGTGACTCTGCAAAACACTGAATACACATTTTCATCTGCATTTCCAGTACAGTTAATCACATTGTGGAAGATATTACACTAAATATATTATCAAGACCAAGCCATTAACCAAATGTCACTCAGATGTGTCAGTGAACAAAGGGTGGAATCCAGAATGATGTGTTTAACAGACCCTGAGCATTCAAGTCAATAGTTATTCTGATTCTTCCATCCATCAATATGGGCAAATGCTGTATTTCCAAGCAAAGCTTAGATCTGACAACTCAATATTTATATGTGATGAGAATTGTAATTAATTAATTTAAATTTTAATTAATTTATTTGATAACTGCCTATTGGGCTTGTGCTCCATCTGGCCCAGTTTCATGTGTCTTGATAATATTTATTTGTGGTCCTATGATGAACGCCAGGTGTGTTTATATGCTTTGAACTAATGATGGGAAATGTCATTCTTTAGAATTCCTGAGGCAGACTGCTAGGTATTTAATGGTGGGTCTATTAATTTCATCGTCTGAATCTGTATTTCTGTTATTCTTTACATGTACAGTGAAAATCTGAGTCAAGAAGCTTTCCCATATATGCTAGCACACATGTTTTTTTAAAGCATCATGGTCAGACTCAGATTATTACATTAAACGATTTCCACAGTCTTTTGGAGAAAGCAAGGCATATGTGTATTAGTTTAGTTAGATAAAATTCAGTACAAGTGCAATGGGCTTCTGGGAGGAGCAATCTAAACTACTCACACATGACTGACTTTTAAATTAATGGCAAGCACTTAGGAGAAGTTCTGGAGTCATTGTGGACAGCTCAATAGAAACATCTGCTCAGCACAGCATTGGCAAAATAATGAACAAACGACCATTCAAGCCAGCTCCCCACCTTTCTGAAGTTGCAGAATTGAAATGGGACTCAGCTCACTAACCTCAGCAATTTAAAAGTTAGACATCCTATGTAAAGTAGTTACTGAAGCTCTTTCTGTGGTCAATGGAGAGAGACTAAACTCTAGAGGACAATCCAGCTTGCTAAAGTACGTCTGCAGTAAGCAGAATTAAGTGTCCTTTTGAAGTGGCATCTTTCCCACCAGCTGTAGCAAGGTAAAGCAGTTGTTTTAAACTCCAGGATAGCTTTTAAGTAGATGAAGCTGTGGAGGATGTTGACATCTCCCTGCCTTGCTCTCAGCCCTTAATATTGCATTTATTTTGCTGAAAATTGTGGATTTTGGCTGACAAGGTTCTTGGCAAACAGGACCATATATCATACGGATACTGCACTTACCAGACTTTCCATGCTGGGAATTGTAGCTGTCTTCAGAAACTGTGCAAGAAGTCAAGAAACTGTTGTGGTCAACCCCATAAGCTTGGACTCTCCTGGCTGAGATGTTTCTGGCTGCAGTACACTTTCCTCTGGCAGCTGGCATTCCTGTTTCATTCACATTTTCATAGTTTAATCAGTGGAGAACCTGAGGACTGACTCATTTTTTAGTTGTTGTGTTTATTATTTGGCATAGTTGTGTTCCTGACTCCTCATCTGATCTGATGGCCTGAACCAGTAGTAATTCAGAAACAGTATGCAGTTTTGTAAGCAGGGGAAAAGAGTGCTCTTGGTGTAGGACTGTTTTAAGAGAGAAACTTCCTGTTGCAAAATCTAATAATAATATGGATCATGGATTGAGTCTTCTATATTCCATTCCTCAGTAAAAGTTTCCTTCAGGATCAGTGTGAGCTCCTTCCCCCAATGGTGATGTTTTCTCAGTAGTTCCCTGACAGTGAATGCAGTGCTTAGGATTCACCTGTTTTTATTTGGAATATATGCTATTTAGGAGAAGCTTTGTAAAACTTTGAAGCAGGTATCTGGAGAAACTTGTCCAGGAAGTGAACTTCTTTGTTTCTGGCTTGCCCATTCCCAATATGGAGAAAAAGATTTACAGGGTTCACAGGAAATTAGATTAATAATTTTTTTTTAAACTCTTAGCTATCCTTAGCTGTTAACAAGTGGGATTTGAAGCTCCTTACTTTTAACATGAAGTGTGAATATACTGTAAGTACGTAACAAGTGACCCACCTTGTGAATTTTTAAACCTAACACAAATAAACCCAGTGGACTGGGAATATTGACAAAGCTAGAATTTCCATACCTGAGGATCAGACTATTTGTTCTAGTTCAGGTGTAAAAACTATTACACAGTACAGCCATTAAAATCACTCTTCCAGCTGCTAATGTTTGGTTTATCTACAAAATGTTCTGAGTGCAGCCTGTTAGAATTGATAAATGCACAACTCAGCAAATTCCATCTGGGTATTTTCAATAAGTTGGAGGGCAAATGCAAACAGGAATGTGAATTTCAAGTCATTGTGCCTCCCAGTGTCCTCGACAAAGGAACACCAGATTGTCCATTTGCAGACATTTTCATTCGCAGAAGGCCTTATAAGTACCCACACACTTCGTTTAAAGTTACAGTGTAATGAAAAAAAAAAAAAAAAAAGCCAACAAAAAACAACCTCCTCCCAACAAACCGACAAAAAAATCCCAAAAACAAAAACTCAAGGAAGAGAGATAAATCTATGTAGTTATGGGCCTACGGTCAATTTAAGATAAATATCATATAACTAGGTTTGAATCTGATACAAGGAGAGGAAACTTTCATGAAATATGTACAATTCCACTCCCACAATACAGGAATGCATACTGCACAGGGACATGGCTCAGCTACATGGGACAAACACACAGAAATATCCTGTCAGATGAATTCTAATATTATCTGAAAAAATATATAGGACAGCAGCACTACAGAGTTTTGCAGATAAAAATTGGCTTTTTTTTTTCCCTGCAATGGAATTTCTTTGCTATCTTCAGAGAGATACTTAATCAGCTCTGAAGCAGCTCCAAAATAGCCTTATAGCAAAATTAAAAGAGGTTAAATTAGAACTATGTCTCACAATAGAATCTTTAGTTGAATAATTAGAAATAAAGTAAACAAGAAGGACATCTAAAAGGCTCTGCTGTCAAACTGCTTTTCAATACTTTTTTGTAGGATGACAGAATAAACTTACTTTCCTCCCATGCAGAAGACCATGGAAATTCAGATTCACCACACAGTATGTAATTGTCAACTATTCTTTTTAAGACCAGGATCAGTAAATATGAATATAAAAACTGACTGCTCATGTGAATCCTAGTTCACTTTTATTCACATCCAAAATCTGACTCCTCAAGAAACATCCCGCCTTTGTTATTAATATTAAGCAAAATCATCCTTCCTTTTTAAGAAAGACTAAAAGCTGTAGATGAAAAACAATTCTTCTTTAAGCACAAAGGCAGATTAGTTCTGGAAAACCCTAGTGAGCTTTACAGTTAGCACATCCCTCTTTTCACTTATGACTGTAATTTTAAATGAGGTTTGAAGGAGGAGCACTCTGCCATATCAGCCCTCATCTGAGTGTCATTCCTCTCATAAACTCCACATGGGCAAGAAAAGATCCAGGTGCCATTGTGCTAATGGTTTCTCTAGTCTCCACTCTGCTGCAAGCTCTTAAACAATTAGCTTAATTTTTGTAATTAGTTTTGATCTGGGGTCTGGGGTCTGCAGAATATTAGGAACTGTTTCAACAGGCATCTATAAAAGGGGTAAGCAGTGTTACAGCTGAAACTCATGACTTAATTAATTTTCTCTCAGAACACCTGGAATCAATATTATCAGCCAGAAATATGTTGTGTCCTGTATTTTTTCCATTATCTCTAAATTGTGCTTTATGAACCCTGGGTGGTATAATGATGAATATTGTGACAGGAAAAGGGATTTTCTACGTTGATGTGACACTGTACACTGATACAGACAAATCTTTTGTGTGGAGCTGGGATCTATTTGTTATTCATTCATTTATTTCTTTTACTGAATCTATATGCACTGGAGTGGTATTGCATTAAACTTTAGCCCCTAGTGAACACTATTTTGACGACCATTTCTAATCAGTGAAAATAAACTGGACCAAAAGCCTCTGTATTAGAAACAGAAAGTGTATCACAGCAAGGCTGGACGCTTCAGTCACAGAGAAAAAGAACAAAACAATTTATGAGTTGCTGGATTAACATACCAGCACATTCATAGCTCACTCAGGATGGTGCAGTGCTGGGCACTAATCACAACTGCCTTCATGTGAACTGTGGTTGGGTCAGCAGCTATCAGCCCCCACTTTATGGCACTGGCCCAAAATGAAGAGGTGGTTGGTGCTGTATGTAGGACGGGTCTGTATCACAAACACCTGGTGGTTCCAAGCCCAGAGGAGGTATTCAAATGCTTGAACTATTGCACATGTGTTCACTCTAGAATTAAAAACATTAAAATATTTGAAAAAAGACCAAATATTTTATTTAATTTCCCATATTTTGCTACCACACAAATCAGTTTCCTAAAAAAGTAGGGGTAACGGGAAAGTGAGGAATTTCTTTCCCAATTCCTTTATAATGCTGTAATTTCAAATCTGTAAATGTGAGAAATTCCCAGGCTTTTAAAATACAAAGACTTTTTGGACATTATATCAGCACAAAAATTCATAGAAGAAAATCAAAACAAGAAACCTCATTTGAAATCAATTAACAACAAGATCTGAAAACATTCAACATCATTTCAAAATGAATTACTAAATCTACATTAGTACTACAGAAACACAGCTGTGGACTTAGTGCACTTGTCTGTCTCACCCAGAAGCCATTCTCCATTAAGCTCTTTGGATTCATTAGTTATAGCAATGATAACTAATGCTGTAGAGAAACACAGGATTTGGGATGATTTGGAAGGTATTTGATGAGTACACACATTTAAAAAAAAAGTGAGTGTTTACACTGAGCCCACCATTTAAAGAGTTGTAATAGCATTACTTTTTTGAAACCTATTTGTTTTCTAAAGCTACAGGTAGATATTTTTAGTCCATAATGATGAATATATCAAGCCTGCTTTTAATTACGTTTGAATGTGAAAAAATATTTTCAAGCAAAAATCAAATCAAGTCTTCAATCAAATGTGTTTTTCCAGTGCTTTAATATGTCAAACACACTTAGCTGCATGCTGAACATGAACCATACCATGGGTAACACGTGCCTGTTCTAGAGTTAGCAAACACTAAACATACATGGATTTACTTCTAAATAGAGTGAAGTTACACTGCCATGCCTGAATTACTTCTGAAGGTACCCTAGTTGTGGCTTCCAGAGAGAGAGGCCCATCCTGAGAGTAACCCCATCCTTACTAGCACTGTACAGCCTCAGTGCTGCCTGCCACCACAGGGCAGGGAGGACCACGTGAGTGCTCTCCATGATGTGAGCCCACTGTCATCTCTCAGGGCTGCAATCTCACGTGGGTGCTAGCTCCAATCACATTGCCTGCCAGTTCTCAGAGCCCTGATAAGAAGACTGAAGGCTCCTGATGTTCATATCAGCCTTGTTGTGTCTTGATAGTAGCCTAAGTTTGCCTGTTGGCCTCCACGTCAACAGTGGGTTGTTATTTTCCAGGTACAAGATTCAGGAGTCTGTTCATTCAGCTTTTCTTCAGGGGTGGTATGGGGTACAGAGCAGTAGTTCCTCTGTTTCTAGGCCCAGTCTGTGTCAGAAATCAGTATCACCCTTTGGTATTTGGTATGCCAGACCTGTATGGGAATAGATGAGCAGTTCAATACTCAAGTACCCAAGTCAAGAACCTCCTGTAACTGAAATCTTGAAAACTCTCCCTGACTTGTCACTATCCATGACATTCCAGTTACCACCACTGGGTCCTGAAAAAGTGAGGTGTCCAGCTGTACTGAGATTATTAATGGAGTCTCTCACAGTTCCTGTGATTATTGCAGCTGTAAAGGTGCTATTCCACTTCAGGCACATGAGCCTCAGCTTCAGTGAATATATGCCTAACACACACCTCACAGGGTTCTACCCAGTTCTCTTGTGGAAAGCTGAGCAACCATTTCACCACTCTGTTCTTCCACTGGTGATATATACTGACATCCATGGCATCATCAGCAGTGACATTAGCCTGTGCTGCCACAGGACCTTGTGGGCATGGCCTGACAAGCACAGAGCATAAAAGAAGATCCACTGTACTCATCCATCCTCCAAGCTGCCTGTGAAGGGCACTGCCCTCAGAGCAGGTTGGTGGAGAACTGAATCTGATGACCTTCACAGTCTGCATTAGAGAGAAAGTCTCCCTGAAGGGCCTCATGCACCCTCCCTCCCACACCTCAGGCAGCATCTTTGTGGTCATTTGTGTCCAAGACATTTACCACTTACCAGGGACACGTGCTCAGGGGTGGTTTACCAGCCCTAGCTCAGGTTCTGTGCAATGGAAGCATTGTCACACAATGCCCCATCAGCCAGCTGTGGTTCAGAAATACAGATCGAGCTGCCTGTGACTTTTCAAGTCTCCCTCTTCACCTCTGCATCTGAACTTGGCTCTGGCCATTCCACTAACCATAACCACACATTGTTGTCAGCAAAATTCTGAGTTTCATTTTCTTCCTACAAATATTTACAAAAGTCTTAAATGTCTTCTGAGCCCCAAGTAGCTCCCCTATGGAGAACTGACACAATAGAGAAATCACCCATTAAGTAAAGGATAATTACGTTCTCTTGCAGTTCCCAGAACAAGGATTTTATGGGGAACCAGCCAAAGGACCGAAAAGGAGAGTGGGCAACATGCTGTAATCTCGCAAGCCCAGAGCATGGGACAGTCCCTAGACAGATTCAGAAAGCACTGTAAAACCCTTCTGTGTATCCTCTCCCCGTCCCTTAGGAGGTGAAACACTGAACCTGATGCCAGATATTGTTCCAATTCCCTCCAAGCAGTGCAACTGGTGACTGTGTGTTCTGCAGCCTACATTCTCCATCAAGTATGCAAATTGAAGTTTAGAGGAGACTTTTGTCAGAAACAGGCTCATCCTGAACTTCCCATTTGGTTTCTGAATAGCCTAATGAAGAAAAATTCAGCAAAATGCCATAGGGTAATATTGGAGAATAAAGCTGTGACAAAATAACATGAGTGACTCACAGACTGCAGTGGGAGTTCTGTAATTTTTTTTTTCTGGGCTGTTGCATCCAGGCTCTGAATACTGCAGAACAGTCTAAAGGAGCAATGAAACAAACTGTGTATTGAAGGTTTTGTAGTTCACTATTAAAAAGCTCCTTCAAAAGTCTTCTTGCTGTTAAAAGCAGTGTTGGGGAATTGGTACATAAATGATATACTGTAGAAATAAGACAGGCCCTAAGAATCCAGGTCAAAACTCTAGATTCCAGAAACAAAAGGATAGCTCACTATGAGTAGCTAACATGCTCAAAGAAAAAAAAATCCTTTATGTATTCTTGACCTACATTCAAGTAAAATGGTACTTTTCAACTGCTCTTAAATCTTTTTTTCAGCTTTATTCTAGAAAGGGTATTGCAGTTTGTAAGAAGCTTGACTGCTGGAGCACATCTGCTGCTTTAGTTTTAAAAGGGTTTGATTGCAGAATCCTAGATACTTGACAGAAATTTCTGTCTTAAATGGTAAAAATATTCTTAATCTAGAGGACATAAATATTTGCTTCAGTTCTAGAAAACCTGATAAATACAGAGAAATTATTTGCATTTAATATCAAGTATTTCTCTTGACACTTTAATTACAGTACCTTTTTTTTGCTTTTCCTTTCCTGATTAGTTGGGCATTGTTTCTTTTTTCCCTCCTGTTGTCTTTACTGGGACTTTGTCACTGGATCCAAATTGTTTTCTTTGAATTCTATATGTTCATTCCTTTCCATGTTTCTAGCTTTAATACCTTTCGTCCAGGATTCTGGAAATAAAATGGCACTTATTTACCTGTAAATTAAAAAAATCCAACTAACAGAAATTACTTTTCTTAGGTTTTCTTAGGTTCTTAGGCTGAATCTGAATGAGTTATTTTCTCTGATGCTGAGATTTCTGACTCATTCACTCTTTTTTTTTTTTTTAATTTACTTGGTATGACTTTTCAGAGTCACTATGAATTTATCACCACTCCTGGATATTCCACATTTAATATTAATTCTTCCATCCTTTGCTGGACAGAAAATTACTTATTCAGAATCACGGAGCAAAGTAATTATTCAGCTGTGAGGGAAACATGAGGACCCAAGGCTGCTAACTCTCGTAACTGTGCTGTGAATCATGTGATAACGAGTAGCTCTTTAAAAGCCTCTGTGCTTCAAGTCTTGTAAATGTGTGACAGCACAGATCAATGAGACTGAACTCATCTAGGGAAACACAAGTGAAAGAGCCAGATGCCCAAATGTACTTTTTACTGCATTTATCAGTGCTGTTTGAAATCAAGTTAATTATTTTAGGGGGACCTGACAGACAGCATTCAGGCACCAGGTGTGTGACAATTCTGGTGGTGCTGATTTCAGTTTCTTCTACTGTTGAGACCTTCAGTGTCTGGGAGCCAATGGCTTTACCAGTTCTTCTACTCCACATTAGGATGTGCATCTGTTACAGGAACTGTGGGGAAAATCAAGACAAATTCTCACTCTTTAATGTTTTCTGTTTGAACTTACAGCATTTTATTGCTTATTCTTCATTTGGGTGAGGCTTTTTTAATGTTTGGTGATGATTTATGAAGCCACAAAACCATTCAGCACAGCAAGCAATAACTGATGTAATTAGCACATTTGAGGACAGTGAAAACTGCAAAATAAGAAAGCATCACTAAAGCAATAGATTGATTTTTCAGTATGTGTTCCAGTGATTTTATCAATACCATGTGTTAGTGCTTTTGGACTATGTCATTCTCCATTCTGCTCTTTGCTTACTAAATGTCAATAGAAAGTACAATATCTGAACTTATTAGTGCTTTTAAACAACTATAATAACGTGCTACTGTTGCCAGATACTATTTGATGGTCAAAGGATAAAGCAAGCATGGAGAAATGGAAAAGGTCATGGACCCAGATTATATATGAAAAAAAATAATTTACCCATTTCTGGGCACTTTTTCCTTCTTTTAGAGGTGTCTTCCTTTCACAAAATGCCTGCTTTCCTTCCCTAAAGGGACAGACTACACACATACAGATAATTTCCTCAGCTTGCACTCAAACCTGTAAAATGTTTTCTTTGAGTTTTCCAATCTGCTCCACCAAGACACAATAAATATCCTCATATCTTCTGCTCTGAATATTTGAGTTATGTCCCCTATTGTCAGTATGTGGCTAAGTTTACCCAAACCTAAACAGGAATTGAGAAACTTGAAATAAAATTCTGCAATACATGAAGCAACTAATGTGAACATCCATCTGTGTTAAAGTTCAGGATGGTGGGGGTTTTTTCTATGTTAAGATTTGAACTGTTATCACAGAGAAAAGCTGGATTCAAGGTCTTCTGTAGGCTATAAACATTTTCATACTTTGTTTTGCTTAAATGCGTCGTCTGTGAAAACACAGATGAGTGTCTTTCATCCACAGTTCCTTTGATGCCTGTGGACTGCTGAAAAATTATCCCAGGTAAGGAACATGTAGCTCATTAGCCGGAAATCTACTCCATCGAATGTGAAGAGAGCCGATCCAAAATTGTGATAGTACATGCTGGGATTTTTCATCGAGTGAAATCCACAACTTAGGACAAATACAAGATGTAGGCAACAGACTGCTAGAAGTCTTTAAATCAAACTGAAGTAAGTAAAAACCTGTCTTCACAACACAGAGCTTTTAAGTTGGTCTTCACTGCAGATAATTCTTCCTATGAGACTTTGATTTTCTTGTGGTAACTTTCCAAAAGCATGAGTAGGCTTTTTTATATACCATGAAGTAGGCTTCAAAATAAGTAATAGTGTTGTATAAATTATTTTTAAGTCTGTGAATTATAGCAGCATTTATTCCATTTCCATTTAAAAAAAATAAACAAAGAAAGCAAAACCTACAGATTTAATACATGAAGATCTAGATAATAAATGTCACTTAAAATAGACCAGCAATACTCAAAACACATTACTGACTGACTGACTGAGCCAAAGCACTATTCTCAAGAGAATGTTTTGCCCTTTTAGTAGAATTAAATAAGTAGTGGAAATAATATTTAGAAAAAACTATTTCACAGCAGAGCCAGAAGATGACTTTTGCTTGGTAACTGTTTAACTAAGCCCAGCTGCTGCCATCACTTGGGAGCTGGGTTGTGGGAGGGCAGCAGCAGCTTTTCTCTCAAGTAAGGCCAACCAGCCTCGATGGGGACATCTGTGGTACTCAACAAACCCTGAGAGTGCTTCAGGGTGGCTTAAGCTTTACCCTTATTATACCAGACCTCTACCTGGAGCTATTGGGGGGTTCCTGAAGTAGCTTCTGTACTGATATTTAATCCACAAATGTCAGGCAGATGGTGTTGCTCGCAATGACAAGGTTTTCTCCATTTTTACCTTTTACGTTTATGTTTTGACATATAGTTAAACTAAAGGCTCTGGTGCTTGGATCACCTCACTGGTTTTTATACCTAGGATAGCTCCAGCAGGGAAATTCTGGTCCCAGGTGAGGTCCTCCATGGCTGAGTTTTGACTGTGCTGTTCTGCTGGGACAAAATTGCAAATCTATCAGAGAAGATGGACCCTCTGACAGGCTCTGTCGTTCAGTATTAGGCAGGAGAGGATGAAAATACAGGGCAAGAGAAAAGCTGAGGTCAATGGCCAGGTGACTATGGCTGGGAGAAGTGTAATATAGCCTGTGAGTGGAGGAGAGGGAGTTGATGGAGGACTGTAATACTTTACTAATTTGCTTCAGGTGGACAAGGTAATATTCTTATCATTTTTGTCTTTACTGAGGAAAAATATGAGTGAGTTTTGACTGCAAGAAAGGGGTTTGGCTCATGAACAGCACCTCTCCAGTGTTTGTGTGGGGGGAGTGCCCTGTGACTATGATGTCATCACATGGGTTGGTCACAGCCCGCACCCCAGCTGCGAGTGGCAGTGAGCTACTGCCAGAGGAAAGTCTCAGTGACAGCACTCAGTTCGCTGAAGGAAGACTCTAGGTGTCCACCTGCAGAAGGTGTGCTGCTGTCCCTGAACAGAGCTGTTTCATGGAGGCTGAACAGACTGAAGGAGAAGGAACAGTTTCAGGCACACGTCCCAGGTGTGTGCCTGAAGAGTTATTCTTACTGCCTAGCCCTAGGCAGCGCAGTATGTGGGTTTGATTGGATTGCCGTTCTGAGTCACCTAATTCTCCTTTTTTAATGATTGCAGGCATCTAATTCTGTATTCTCAGCTAGCAGCTGGTTGTTAAATGCAAGATAACTCAGAGACACCTCTGTTCCGTATTGCCAATGAAGCCAATGAAAAGAGCAGTCCTCGACTTCTAGTCCCTGTGGGGAAGGCCAGTAGTTCAGCCATGCAATTCATTTCACAACCATGTAAAGCACACCCCTGCTGGGCTTATTGTAGACTAAAAGCAGATATTAGTCTTAAACTAGCTTGCCCAAATTTGACCATTTAAACAGCAGTAGGGTTTTTATTGTTTTTGTATTTTGCATCAGTCACATATTTCTATGGTTATAAAGGTTTTCTAAAAATCTTGACTATGATCTGTATTTTTACTTTAAATTCTGCAAGCCTGAAGGATAAAGATATTTGAAGTATTGTGACTAATCTATTTTTCTGAGGAATCCTCTGCAATTATGGCATTTCTCCTAGGGATACTACCAAGAATTTTTCAAAATTGGCCACAGTGTAATATCAGTGAACTTTGTACCAGCACCATTGCATTCTCTGTGGTGGTGATATTGAATCTTTGCTTTATTTATATTGACTGATACCAGAATGCTGTTTTCCATTGTTAGTTTCTCAATGCAGGGAGAAATTAATCTCTCAACCTATTTGCATCCACTAGCAATAAAGCCCCATTTTAATGAGAAAATGAATATTTGGACTTTACACTTTGTATCTTTTCTGGCAGCTGTGCTTTTTATTCACTCTGACTGAAACAGCTTCAATGAAAGCAGCCAGGATCCTCCCCTTCTGTTCAGCTTTTCCATAAAAGGTAAAATGAAATATGTCTCTAAAGATAGGACAGTACTATTTTGAGTACTTGCTTTTTCATGGGATTATGCCAATAAACAAAAGAAAAATACTCATTCCCAACATTATCCTTTAAGAGCCAAAGCACTCTTTCAGGAATATCAACTATTTCTTCCTACCTGTTTGTTCAAATTCACATTCTCCCTCTTTTCTTTTTATTTATCCTTCTTGACTTCTTTTATCATGCAATAAAATAAATGTTAGCTCTATGTTAGATTAGGTTAGTTTCAGAAACAAAAGTGGCGTTTATTTGTTCTACAAGGTTTTAAAGCTAATGGTCCAACTCACAGGTAGAAAAACAACAGTGATTCATATCTTTCTTTGTAAGCAACATCACCCGAAGGGCATTATGCAACTCTGGCTTTTATAGGGTTTTTCTTTTTTTTCCTCAGGCATAATGACTCCAGAGAGACCAAACATAACAGTGATCAATTGGGCTGCTTTCTTTTCCATTCCAGTTTTACACAACAAAGGGATCCGTTGATTTTATTTGTCATTTATTTATGCTTTAAGCAAGCATGGTTTGGAAAATATTGGCCTGTCCAGCAGGCACTTCTACTATTGGTGCCTAAATGTGTTTTTCCCCTGTATGAGATTACAAGGCAAGGTCGTCCATGGTATTACAGCTCTGGAATAAGCAACAATATTGAGAGCTGTAACCTTTTCTAGTCAAAGCTAGTGAGAATTTTGTTGCTGGGAGCTGGCTATAATGGGATACAAATCAGAGTTGACATGTTACTTGTTGACTTTGAGCCAAAACTAAAATGTGCACCACTCCAGAACTGCAGTCTTGAAAAGGGCTTCCTTCTGTGTTAGCCTGAAGTGCTGAGATTTCTTTTTCCAGGTGGATGCAGCTGGATCAGCTGAAACCATGAGCAACCATAATGTGCCTAGACCCATCCAATCAGTCCAGTGTGTGGGATCGGGCAAGGCCACGTCCAACTCCTCCATCCTGTAGATGATATTGGGGTGAACTGAAGATTTGTGGGCTGATTCCTTGTCAAAAATGAAGCTGTGATTCCCCTTGCCTTTAAGACAGAGCCAAAGAGTGTGGTGATGATCAGTCTCTGTCTAGTGGGCATATTGTTAAATTACCTTCTCAGCAAATGGATGTCCTAAGGCCTACACTCTTTTGTCTGCCCAGGAGATTTAAGCCCCTTTTCCAAATATTTCATGTGAGTGCCCCAATCAATGATCTAGCAAACCAAGAAAGAGGACTGTTAGATCATTATGCCTGAAAGGGGGACACCTGCCTCTGATACCTTCTCCCAGAACTGTAACACTAATGACATTTTGAATAGTATGACAGGATGAGTGAACCTGGCTTGGTTAACGAGAAGAGAGTCGGGAGATACCTGTTCTTTGGAAACTCCTCCAGGTCTCTGAGCAGCCTGTGAACCAAGAGCAAGCCATCCTTGCCCCATGGTGGGGGGGCATGTTTGAGAACACCCACATAACGCAGGGTACAAGCTTCAGCAGTGGCTCCTGGAGTGGCTCAAGGCATGCTCCTGCTCTGAGGCTCAGGGTGTCTCCTCCGAGTTCCACAGCGTCAATGAGCACACTGGGAACCTTGGTATGATCCTCTGCTCTCCACGGATGCCAGAACAGTAAATAGTAGTTATCACAGTGACCAACAATGTGATAGCAGGGCAAAAGGGTGCCTGTAGCTCCCTCACCCACCAATGCCGTCTACTCACATGCAGCTGCAGAGCCCCCTGCCCATTACAGCACTCCCATCCTGTCCTGCAAAATCCTAAAAGCCAAAACATCCTGACTCATTCTGGCTTTGTCCTCTCACCCAAAACATACATGGATTTTTTAAGCCTTTTGCCTCGTTAAAATCCTGCATGTTAGTAGCACAGGTCTCATTACCACATATTGGCCACAATATCCTCTTTATAGCTACAAATATCTCTGGTGTAAGAAGCTTTTAATTGCCTTTATTCTCTGTGGTGAATATGTGAAGGCAGTGACACATACATAATTACCATGCAACCTGGAAAAGAAGTTTGGGACAAATGTGTTGCTGATTTTTCCCCTCACTCCTTAAAAGGGGTCTTCTAGTTCACAGCAATCACAAGGTGTGTATTATGTATCTAAAAAGGGGACAATTGTGAGTGTTTTACCAATTATTAAAAAAGCCTCTAACATACAACCTACTGTTCATTAGCTGACAAATGAAGGTTTCTGTTTCAAGAATGGTACAGTTCATTTAGGATACTTTTGACCTAGATTTGTACTGTACTGAATTGCTTCAAGTGAGTAATACACAGTCTATTTATAGGATCATTATTAAATTAGCACTTGCCTGACTTAAATCCCCTTGCAACAGATTCACAAGGGAGACTCAGGCACTCTTGTCACCCATTGGGTAGCAAGCTTGGGTTAATGTTCACAGGAGTGGTATTCTGGACTAGTTTTCTGAAAGGACTAGCTGATTTTTGAGATGCAGATAGAGCTTGCTGTAAAATGGAAATTCATCTGACCAATTTTGGACGACTACTTTTGGGTGAGATGAAATATACCTCTAAGTACCCCTTTTCCATGATTCATTTTTCATGCTGGCTTATTGAGCACCGTAGGTTTTCAATATCTGTAGCTATTTTATATAAACCCCACCACAGGACCCGAATATAACCTAGGAAGATCATCATTAAGTATTGTGGTAGTGTTGCAATGTTGTGGCTCCAGTTTGCTGAAACTGGCAGTAGGTACTTGTGCCAGGGCATGTTCCACTGATCATTTCAGTATATGAAGTTTTCTACCTTTTTTTAAATCTGGTAGTCGCTACAGCAGCACTGCAAACATCAAGGCAAGCTTTCTGAAAGGTCTGTGAAGACTACTTCACTTGGAAATGTTGGGAGCTGGGTGCTTAACTTCTCCGAAAAATTACGACATTTAAAAAAAAAATGTATAGCTGACTATTATTATCAGATGTAAGTTAGGTGTCATGAAATTTGCGAACTTTGGCTTCCAAGGCAAAACCAAACAAAATCAAAGAGACAACTGACATACATGGACTTCTCAAATCCTAGGATAGTAGCCATAAGAAATGGAATTAGCATGGAATGTACAAGTCCTGACTTGGTTTTGCTTCTTTTCTTCCTTCCACTCTACTTTTACTTGTTAGCTGCATGGGATGTTGTTTAAGCTGGGAGCTGTGTTTCATGTCCACGCTTTGTGGGACTTGGTGTCATGGGGTTCCAGTCTTGATTAAAGCCTTCCCACTGAATCATCACTTGTGAAACTAATGGCCGTACATAAAATACCAAGTTCTGAACAAGATATTTGCTATTCTAGCTTTGCCTGTCACTTCAAATCCCCTTTTCTATTTGTTTTGCTTCTCAATGTCATCTTTAGGTTTAAGTGCATTTTTCCTGCAGCTATGCAGCAATTTCAGTGCATTAACACATTTTTCATATGAAGCATCACAAAAAGCAGATTCAGAATGAATCCCTTAGAATAAAATACTGTATAGGTCAATATTGTTTTGGAATCTTTTTCAAGGGTGTATCTAAATCCTTAAGGGAATGAATTTGAATGACCTTTAAGAGGATCCTAACTCTATCAAGAATAAGGTCAGCCTCAAGTATCTTGTGCTCCAGTTGTAATTTGAGTGTGCTGACTTATACAGTGGAGTTAACAAAAAGATTTTAAGTTTTATTATTACTGATATTATTATTCATGGCAGTGTTAGAGCTGTCCCTTGAAAGTAAAAATGCTGCTAAACTGTGTAAGAGCAGACAGAAAAGTTGTTAGCATAATGTACATACACACTTAGAGGCATCCACTTCTTTGCCAAAATTAAATCCCTAGACACTTTTATAAAGATGTAAAAAAAAAAGTATTAATAATAATAGTATTAATAACAGTAATTATTATACAATAGCTACATTTTTTCAATCATAAAATCCATTTAATCAATGTAGAATAATTTGGAGAAAAATATATATTCAAGGACTTGTTTCTTTGAGAGCTAGGAAATTTTGAATTGAAACAGACAGGGAAACAAATGTCCAGATGGACACAAAAAAACCCCCCAAATCTTCTACTTCAGCTTCTTCATCAGTGGCAAATATGTATTCAGAGATGTCAGATATTTGTTCCAGCACTGTCTTCTATGAATGGCCGGGATTTATTTAACGTGCCCAGGAATAACTGACTTGGGTGAGGACCTTCTTCCTTGGCCTACAAAGTCTTCCAAGGCCTAAGATGGGATATCTGTGACCTCATTTAAAGGCAACTATGTGTCTAATGCAGTTTACATTCAGCAGAAGTCCAAGGGATAAAAATAGGGAAAATGAGATGCAATTTTTCACAGTAAAAATGCAATCACTAATATAAAATCACATTCCAATGCATTCTGAAAGTTCAGTTACTGGAATTCTGGTGTGAAATGGCTTTATATTGCTGGGAATTCTACTCTTCTGTCCAACAGGAGTCTCAGAATTGGACGTAGAGACAAGCCCAGCGTCTTGTCTTTGCCCTTGAGTCTGGTAATGTTATTGCATGACAACAAGTATTTAAAAAAAACAGAGAAAGGGACCAAATCAATACACTAAAGCAGTGTCCATGGGCAACAAAGGCCATGTCAGGCATTGGAATAGGTTGATCAGAGAAGTTATGGATGCCACATCTCTGGAATTGTCCAAGGCCAGATTGGATGAGGCTCTGAGAGAGAAAAGTGTCCCTGCCCACAGCAGGAGGGTTGGAAGTAGTCGACTTTTAGGCTCCCTTCTGACCCAGGCCATTTTATGATTCTGTGATTCTGTGATTCTGTGATTCTATGATTCTGTGATTCAATGATAATGGGTTCTCTGAAACCAAAACAGTTTCTGTGAGTACACTGGTAGGGTGATTGTGTGATCTATATATATACAAAAAGACTAACAAAATAAGCATACTTGGTTACCAAAATATTATGCAGACTTATGTTCTGCAAAAAGCCTTCCTTATTTTTTCTTGTTTTGTGTGATGAGTTCATACCAAAATATAAGTAATACATAGAAAAAACATCCACAGGCACATGTTGTATGATTCAGGAGTATGTTAAATGCAATGTGTTGTATTTATGGGAAGGAATGTTTTTGTACAGTGTATGCTAAAAAAGACGTTTTTTAAAACACTGTCACAAATGAAAAAATGACAACACACATGATAACTGTAGGTGAATAATTACATCTGTAGAAAAAACTTAAGAAAGTCACAGATAGGGCACACTTCTCACTGCTGAATTTACTGACTTGTTGGTTTCTATCTCATACTTAATGCTATCTAAATGCTGTTTCAGCCTGTGAATTGAATTTTCTTTTAATTTGAGCAGATCATATATTCATTTGTCAGCATTCTATCTTCATCAATCAATGTATTATGCCTGGCAACTTCATCTCATCCTTAAAGATAACCTTGGATTATGTCATGACTCAATTCTGTATTGCCCCTACAGAGATAATGAATTCACACATGTAAGAGGATCATTTGCCAATGGGTGTGGGATGCTGTTTTCAACATATCATTTCCATCTGCCACAGGATGATTCCATTTGCAAAAATTGATCTCCTGGAGGAGGATTTCTCAGCTAGGGTAAGCACATTGTAGGCACAATGTAGCAGAGTGTGTTGTCTGACAGGAGAGGAAAAGGGGATCATATTCCTTCTGCTGTCCCCAGAAGGTCAAAGCTCAGGGAATGGGCTTGCATCTCTTCACACTGAGGCCAGAGAAAGGAGCAAGGACAGGGTAAACAAGTCCTTCCTTCTTGTAGCAAAAGGTTCCAGCTCAGCAGGTCTGAGAGGAGTAACTCATCCACATGTAGGGATGGTACAGTGAAAGCACAAAGTTAATCCACTTCTGAAAAGTTCAGCCTCAACTGTGACAAATTCTGTTAGATGCTGAAGCAGGTACTGCTGTGAGATGACCTCTTTTAAACAGCTTTAGAATTCAGCTTAATGACTCCCAGAAAAGGATTGAGCTCATATTCAATTACTCTGAATAAAACTGTGCATTTCATCAGCTGTAAACAATAGTAATCACATGTATCACAATGAAAATTTATGCACATCAAGCAGTTTTCCTTGTGTGAAATGGAATTTGACAAGACGGAGTGCAGATGGATGCCTAAAAAAGTACTCTGCAGGGACACCTGGGGTGGACCAGGAACAGACACAGACCAGTTAGATCACTGCATGCCTTGGTAACAAGGTAAAGTAGATCTTGCATATTACATCAGTTTTCATATACTAGCAAGATCAAATTATGTACAAGGCAAAGGGAATTACATGATAACTGAGCAATTTAGGATTAGGAGTATTTGCATCCCTTGCTAAAATTTGTGAGAATTACATGTCTTCCTGTTCCCTGCCCAGTCATGAGAGGCAAGATACAGTTGTGAGTTTGCAAGAGCAGGACAGTATCCCTTTGAGTAGCCTGGGAGCTGTTGAGTGGAGTTGCCTGACTTCCAGAGCAGCTGTATACATGTGTAGCTCAAAAGTCATGGCTTAAGTACAGTGCCAAGGAACTCTCTGAGCCCTGCCATTTCTATCTACTCTCAGTTCTGTGGAAAGCAAATACTCGTTCAGCATTTTGAAGTACATTATATAGTCTTTATTTGCTATAGAGATGGACCTCCATAGACCTACAGTCTGTTCCCTCACTGCAACTGGCATTGTGCTGGCAGTTCCTCTGTCTCCGCCACTCACACTGACTGTAACAGGAGATTCAGGTGCAATCCTGGTCCTGGTGGCATTCACATGTTCATGTAACATGAGGAAGATGATGTGTTTCTCTTTAATGCAAATTACCGATCACAGTGTGTTTCCATGCACATTTTTCAAGAAACATGTTTGCTTTAATTTTCCTGAAGCCCATCTCTGTCATCGTATTTGGTACGTTGTGTGTCACTGTTCCACGTGCATTGTGTCACAGTGTGATCCTGCCAACTGTCATACAGGATAAGCTACTATGACAACTTGTGTCCTAATGCAGTTTGACAAGATGAAATATGCAAAAAATAAACATGATTCCTGCCAGCGCCCACTGGTCCTAACAGATTCAGGTGTACCTCCCTTAATTAATCGCTAACTAATGATAGTGTCCTAATAACTGCCAGAAACAGGGCACAGGATAGGTACTGTGCATCTCTGTGACATATTTCAGGCTGGTATACAGGCTTCAGAGGTACTGCCTGTATACCATGTCTTGTGCCAGTTCTTATTAGACCACTCTGATTACTTTTCTGGTTCTTGCTGG
Source organism: Edolisoma coerulescens (assembly GCA_013397115.1). Classification (NCBI taxonomy): domain Eukaryota; kingdom Metazoa; phylum Chordata; class Aves; order Passeriformes; family Campephagidae; genus Edolisoma; species Edolisoma coerulescens. The sequence goes on along the minus strand of VWZW01002957.1, from coordinate 1,070,452 downwards.
TAGGCAAAAGTACAAATTCATTGGAACAGCTTTTTCTTTTTGAAACACATAAATAAATCTCAATTCTTTGACACTGCATTGTTCTAAAGCATGTTCATAAATCTTGGAAATAAAACTTATTTTTCTAAAGATCTATATTTTATGAAACAGAGTTTAAATTTTCACCTGAGACCATTATGGTTTCTATGAAAAGAGAATGGATAACAAATTGAATGAATAGACTCTCATTAAGCTTAAAATTACTCAACAAGAACCATTCTGAATCAATTAATCATAATGTAACAGGACTCTAATTTTCTGGCATTTTCAAAATCAAAAGTAAGTATTTGCATCATATTTCATCATAAGAAATGTGATTAATTTTGTTTAAGATGATGAAATACATAATTTCAGTCACAGTAATTAAATACTGGCTCCACCTTTTCTATTCTAGGAGCTTCTAAATTGAATACTAAGGTTGTCTAAGGAAGGTTGTGTCACAACAGTGCCCTTCCACATGTTACTCTCCTCCCTACAAACCTTCCATGACCATGTGCAAAAAGGATCAGAAAATCCAATTTATATGACATAGCAGGATACCATAAGACATATCTGTAGTTTAAAATAAGATGAGGCTCCAGGTACTTTGCAGGGAAATAACATCATCCCTTCTATTTATCAGACTTCATATGTGACTGTGATAAATGCATTTTCTATTTGAATATATTATTTTGTTAATCAGTGTGTTTTGGGTTTGTCCCCAAGTTTTTTGATTTAATATTATCTAAACAATCCAGATTCTTGACACCTGAATCTGTCAGCTAACATGACAGCCTATTATTCAAGGACAGGAAGGTAAATTTCCCATGGAACATTACTTATGGAATTGGAGGGGGCTGCCTTGACACCAACAAAAGCATTTTACTCACATTGATTCACCCAGCGAGGAATGTTAATTATTAGAAAGGTTCCTATTTATTGTTCCAGGGAAACAAATGTTTCCAAAGACCATTTCGAAGAGAATTTCCTTCATGTTGTTTCATATTCCAATTAAATTAAAATTTCAAAATGTCAAGTAGGGAGTGGAAAGGGTTAAAAAAATAAAACATTAAAGTTGGAAATTAATTTCAAATTGTATTTTAAAAAGAAAACAAACAAACAAACAAACAAACACAAAAACCAGTTCTGGTTTTGACCAGCCTAACTTTTGGCACTCACTGCATCAAATAGAACATAGTGAACAACATAACCCATGCTCTCATGCCTGGCACACACATTGCTGAGGCAGCTTAAGGAAGCACCAAATGCAGCTCTGAATCCTCTGACCAAAACATGATTCCAATGCACTAAGCATTTAAACCCCTGTAACTTTGGAGAATTTGGATTATGAGGCAGGTTTAATGAAAACCATGCCTAGCTTGCCAAGTAAGTGATCTTTCTGTGCTAGTACAGTGATCTCTTCCATTAAAGACAGATCAGTCTGTCCCTATTTGGAAGTACAGCATTGTTCTAGAGAAACTTATAGGAATAACATACCAGCTACATTATTCAGTATTTGTATACTCCAGGGAATGTGACAGAGAGATTATTTACTTATCTAAAACAATTTTCTCTTCCAGCATGGTTCATACAATAATTCAATTTCCATATTTAAATCAAAATGATTTTCTGTCTCTTGCTAACTTCTATTGACCTCTTCTGCTATGGTGTAAGTTGTTTGTTTGTTCCCAAATTCTAGTGTTCCATGTCCCTTGCACTGCTACTGGGTATGCCCAAGGCCAATATTTGGCACCTTTCAACAAGGGATCTCTTACATCAGAGCCAGTTTCACTGACTATATGTAATTTACAAACCATGAAGGTCATTCAAGCTGTATCAGGCTGGACTATCACTACATATGAACACTTATTTCTCTGCCTTAAGGAGATAAAAACTAATGTATTTTAAGTTTGAGAAAGTATGAAAGAAATGCAGATGTGTACAGTAGGTTAAAATTAACTCAGGCATTTACAATGCTCTTCCATCAGCACAAAGTTCTTGATTGAGAAGACCTTGAGGTAGCTGGTTAATTACTTGCTGAATCAGGATCAGAATGCTTATGCAGAAACATTTACTAATTTGGTGGAGCAACAGTTCAGGGGAAATATGTCACTGGCTTTGACACATGTAGGAAACTTTTGACAAAATTAATAGGGAAATTCCTGTAACAGTGGGAGGCACCATGTTTTCATGGCTGCAGCCCACAGATTATCGGCAGGCTTTTAAAAACATTCACACACTGCTCCTCCACCTTCAATGTTTCCAAAGCAGGACTGTTTGTGGAAGGATAACACAGGGAGTTTACCTGGGGGCAGGCAAGTGTGGGTTTAAAAGGTATAGAGCAATTAGCTGCAGTTCATCACCTGCTTGCTTCAGCTTTCAAGCTGTCTCCAGACTATCAGGTTTGGTGGAAGGGGGAGCTAGGGAATTAAAAAGCCTCCTCATCTTCACTGCAGTAGATCCTGTCAGACATGAAATCAGGAGTTTGGCTTTCACATTCATTAAGTGACAAGTGGTTAATTTAAATTATGAATGTTTTTAATAGTTAATTAAGTTGTTAATAAGTTCTTGAGGTTGAGAGGAGTTTGTGATTTATGTTCTTTACTGTTTAAATGTTATGTGTTACTTACACATGTTATGTTCAAGAGTTTACATTTTATTGAAAAATCCTATGATATCCTTTTAATCTCATCCCCAAGTTTAGCTGTGCCCCAAAGAGAGAAACCTCTCACCAATGGCCAAAGGACTATTTTTAGAAGTCAGCCATTGGACCTGTCACCAAGCTCCATGGCAACATGAATTTCAGTTAGGGAGTTTCCTGCCTAAAATCCCAGTGACATCATCCAAAGATTTCAACCCTAGAAACCAGCGAGCCATTGGCCGAAAGGCCGGACACCACCTTTTGGACTCAAACCGATGAGGAGGACTTTGCCCGGACTCCCCCAATCATGTCCCACCTGGGAGGCGGGACAGTGGGCGGTGATGGGAGGAGCCAGTGGGGTATAAAACCTTGTGCTCTGTTTGTTTGCTGTGGTTGCTGCTTGCCCCTGCACACCTTAGCTCAGGATTAGCCCAGGCAGAGCCCAGTGCTGGGGGATCCTAGGCCTGCTTCTTAAACTATTCTGCTTGGGACTAGCCCAAGCAAGACCCAGCACTGTGGGTCTTTGATTTGGGTTTATAGCCACTTAGGCTAAAGTTGTCTCAGATCACTGCTCACCTGGATAAGTTTTTTTTATTTAAAGAATTTGCCCTTTTTGTTAATAAACCAATTGGTTTTTAAACTTTTTTGAGTGTGGCCTCATTCCTGACAGATCCCAAGACCTATTGTGTCAGGGCTGTCCCGTGCAGTCTGAGTCTTCTGGGTGGTTGGCCCCAGCTGATGTCCTCCACAGCCAGGCGGGTGCCTTGACTAAGGCATCCAGATTCCACTCTGAAGGGAGCAGCTTGGCCTCTCCTGGCGTGCCAGCCAGCGCTTTGCCTGGGCTGATGCGTTTTCATCCCCATGGGACCTCTCCAGGAGCCGGCAGCAAAGGCAGGGGAGAGGGAAAGGCTCTCACCCCATGCAACCCAAGAGCTCTCTTCCTGCATGTGGAAGCCCATTGGACTGATGGACCATGGCAGGTTATCCTAGAGCTGGATTTCAAGGAAATGTAAATTTAAAGGTAAGTTTCTAAATTAACACATGTATACAGTTTTATATCTCAGTGTACAGCACTTCTCCACAGGTAAGTGACTTAGTAAATCAGAAAGAGGAGCTAGAAAAATGTCAGGAAGAAAGGCTTGGTACTCACACACCTCATAGCTGCCATCATCAGTGATGAGGCCACAGTGCTGCTTAAGATCACCTCAGACAGAAGGAGCAAAGGAAGGCAGAGGAGACTGCATCATGTGCAACTCTGACCCTGGTTTGTTCAATAGCAGTTTGTTTGCAGAGCCCAAGGAAAATTTCTTCCCTAGTAAGGCTGGTCACTGTCCACTGTTCAGCTCAGGATCCAGTGGGGTCTTATATTGATTAGCAGAAGATTTAATTTCACCCTGATCAAGAGAGAGATGAAGAAGGATGCTGAATAATCCTACAGGCATTTATCAACTCTTAGGCAAACATTCTTTTTAATCTACTGTGGGGAACAACCCATGCGCTCAATTTCGGCTCCCTTTACATTTTTTTCTGAAGGGCTGTTCTCCATAAATCTCTCAGACTCTTGTTTTTAATAGCAGCATTGTCCCAAGTGCAGACATAAAACAACCTTGTTGCTGTTATTCATTAGAATCTATATTTATTTACTTTTACTATCCAACCAGCTTTGTTTTCTTTTGTATATTTCGTATAAAAGTATCCTGTAAACACATTCTTGACTAACTTGATTTTTAGGAATGCAAGTCATAAATGTTAAACATTAAAAAAATTAGTTTTGCTAGTATAAAATAACTCTGCGTATTTTAATCCAATGAATAATATGCAAATGTAAATAAAATATGTAGTATCTTCCTCTTGTTGGGAATATGACTCAGAAATGAAAAGACCTGGGGGTCCTGGTGGACAAAAAGCTGTCCATGTACCAGCAGCGCCCTTGTGGCCAAGAAGGCCAATGAGATCCTGGGGTACATCAGGAAGAGCATTGCCAGCAGGTCAAGGGAGGTGACCTTGCCCCCCTACTCAGCCCTGGTGAGGCACATCTGGAGTGCTGTGTCCAGTTCTGGGCTCCTCAGGACAAGAGACACATGGAGCTCCTGGAGAGGGTCCAGCAGAGGGTGGCAAAGGGACTGGAGCTTCTCTCTTATAAGATAAGACTGAGGGAGCTGGGCCTGTTCAGCCTCGAGAAGAGACGACTGAGAGGGGACCTCATCAATGTTTATCAGTATCTGAAGGGAGGGTGCCAAGGGGATGGAGCCAGGCTCTGCTCTGCTCGGTGGTGCCCAGCAACAGGCAGAAACTGATGCACAGGAAGTTCCACCTGAACATGAGGAAGAACTTCTTCACTATGCAGGTGACTGATCACCCAGAGAGGTTGTGGAGTCTCCCTCACTGGAGCTATGTAAGAACGGTCTGAACAGAATCTTGTGCCATGTGCTCTAGGATGACCCATTGTGGTCCCTTCCAACCTGACCCTTTCTGGGATTCTGTGATTTGCCATTTGTGAATAACTGTTCAGAAGATTAATTCATATCAAATGTCAGTTGATTCCAACAAGCTGAACTCTTAACACAGGATGGCATCCACGTGTTTTTATACATTTCCCATTTCTTAGTAGAGCCTCTTGCCATGACAAAATTACTGAAGTACGTCTGAGCTAGTACACGAGATACAACTGCTTACAAGGGTTATAAGGGTATGTGCTAGTTCAAATGGACACTTTATTAGACACAGAGCCATTGCTTTAAAAAGTGAAAGAACCCACAACATACAAAAAAGTTGTGGACAGCTGCAATTGATAGAAGCTACCACCCAAAAGTGGTCTTTCTCATACAACAAACATTAACATTTACATGAATGTGGAGACTTTAAAGATGTCTATCAAAATTCTTTTGGAAGTGGACTGAGATAAAGACAAGATTTCGTATGTTGTATGTGAGTATAATCAGCACAGCTGTATAGAGAAATTTTTTCTAAGTAAAATATACAAAATATAAAGAGAAAAAACACCACAAGATTGCATAATACAATTTTGACAGAATTTCATTGAAGTGCCTTTGACTTTTAATGCTTATCATCATGCTGATTTGTAAATAGCAGTAGTTAGACTCAAATTTACCACTCTTGTACCTGTACTAGAGCCAGGTACACTTACTGCATGTCTTAAAAATACAGTAGGAGTTCTTCCAACCTAGTCCATGAGAGCTAATGAAAACTTCCAGGCATTTGGAAAAACATTCCTAATTTCTTCTATGTACAGTAAGATCTATAATTTTCCTTTTTTGTTATCAGAAGAAACATAATGCTAAGGAACACATCCAAGTAATAAATACACACCCAATTTATAACACCAGAAAAAGCAATATTCACTGGCTCCATGCAGGATATCTCACTCAAAAAACCATTTGAATTGTTTCTTAAAGTGGTTTGTTATTGTTGGGAATTTTTTTTCCTCTTCAACTTTTCCTTTTAACAATGGACCGTTTTCTTCATTGCCTTCTTACTCCCTCCTAGTTTTGTCACATAAGAATATCTTGGTCAAATTAAAGATGCCAGGTCATCTGGAGAGTTATTCATGGAAGGGGAGTAAAACTCATCTCTCGTCTTGAAGTCAGACAGAAAAACATTTATCTGAGTGTCTCTCAGACCCATTTGTTTTTAAACTAGTGTGACTTCCTAGTGAATGCTATAATTGCAATTCTCTCTCAGTGTTTTACAGGTACAGAAAGAATGTGAGTAAGATGCTTCTGGGAAGCTTCTTCTCAGCTAGGGGGAATAGGTTTGATAGCAGCATAGAACATTACTGGATCACTCACATTGTGCATCCTATGGCCAGGACCAGCCCAAATATGTGTGGGGGCTTGAGGGAGACTGTCAACTGAAAAGATTCACAGCCTTTTCTGGCACAATTTCCCAAGTGTTTCCAAGTTCAGTAAAGCTCTTCATTAGCTTCCTCCTCCGTTTGCTCCTCCTAAGCTGGCAAAGCACACTTGCCAAGACAAGCTGCTGCTGGTTGGAGCACTGACGCAGGGAAGGGTTGGAGCAGCTGCCATGGTTGTGCAAGGCTCTGTGCCATGCCAGCAGCAGCAGGGACCAGGGTGGCCCACTGTTCAGCAGGGTCAAGCCTGGGGGCCAGTAGAGCATCCCCAGCTGGCAGCTGCAGCCCACTCCAGGCTCTGCTTTCTGTGCTATGGGCCTGTTTGGTCGTCGTTTTCTTCCCCTTTTTTTTCTTTTAATTTAATACAGAGGATGACATTTTGGCTGAAAATTGATAGTTTTTAACATTTGTTTCAATGTGGCAAGAATTTCATCCAAACCCTTCATGCCTCACTGAGGACAATAACACAAAGAACACTGTTTTGGAAAGAGAAAGGCATCAAGTTTGCCAGCAGCTTTGTTTACTGTGTTTCGGGGCTTCATGATGTAGTCTCCCACCCACTTCTTTTTTCAAAGTTACTTTGGCTTTTGAAAGTCTTGTAACCTAAAATACAATGATTAAAAGTTTGTATGCGATTTCCAAATCTGATTTTCATTCCCTAGGGAGTATTCATTCTGCTTTAATTTGTTTTTCATCTTCATTGTGCAACAAAACACAGTTTTGTTTTTAAAAGGAGGATCAAACTGATACAGGAATACGCGTACAAGCGTTGGCAGGCATTTCTTGAGGAGAGCTGCAGCCCATGAACTTGGACTTCAAACAAAAAATGTGCAGAGCTCACATGAACTTGAATTTGCCCTTTATTTGTGATACCCATAAACATTTATGATGCTTTGTTTTTAATCCCAGTAAGCCTATGTTGTTGCTTTGGGTCTTTTAATAGTGTCTATTTATATTGTGAAATCATGACAACTGTGTTGTCTTCCCGTAAAGCCAAAGGTCAAGGGTCTGCTATAGCAAATACTAACACATGTGAAAAGCTTCACTCATATGAATAATCAAATTGATTTTAACAGGGATGTGTTTTTAGGGTCAGGCTCCCAATATTTTGACATACTTCTTGAAATGTTCTGTGGATAGGAGTCATTGACTTTCATATGGTGATAAAATGCTCTAAACACACAAAAAACTCCCCTCCAAAAGATAGGGATATGTTTGGGTTATCAAGTTTTAACAGTTACAGTTTTACTTGCTAGCTTTCTTTTCCTGAATACAAGTAGCGTTGGAGGAGCACTTTGAAGAGATGCAATAGAATTAGTGCTAATGATTCCCGTAAGTTAATGTATTTAACATTCCTTTCCCTTCTCAAGTGAGCCTGTGTGTAACCATGAGTTTGGAGATCTCAGTGTATTTTTTTGCTGTCATTTTCTGGTAAAGACTGATGGAACTAATTACTATTACAACAGTGATGTACTGCATTTAGTAATTTATATTGGGTACAGATCATTGCTATGATGAAATAGACAAATGTGCATAGGAGAACACTCTTTTTTTATTATAAGAAATACCAAAATTCATGTTTTATACAATAAATATTATGCTGTTTTTAAGACTATACCTAGTCGCAGTGCCATTGTAGTGCATGTGCTGTAAAAGTAAATAAAAGAGACACACAGAATTCCAAATGTAACCTGTAGTTATTCAGGACAGGCAGCTTGCCTTATAAAGAGAATTTCCTAGTTGTCTGTTGGGATACTGCAGTGATCCCTGGAAAGTTTTTTGTGAATAAGCTAATCATTTTTCCTGTTGTTTGCACAGATTCCAGCTGTGTTAGAATGCAATTTCTGCAAAAATTTATGTCAGAAAATCGTGTCAGGAGCAAACTGGTTTTCTGCTTTTTACTGGAATATATTCAATGGTTTTCCATGTTGCATTCTGAACCTTGTACTGTTCCCAAAATACATATTCTATACCTGTGACTTCTACTGCTAAATTAGGGAGCTTTAAATATGTTTATTCTTCCTATAAAGGTGTAAAAATTTTGGAAAAGCTCCAGTGTAGATGAAAATCTATGAACATCAGTATATTTTAAATTTTGTATATATAAAAACATATATATGAGCTATTTTCTTCATGTCACCTTAAGTAATAATGCCACAAAAGTAGCAAAAAATCTGCAGTCTAGGAGTCATAACCTCCCTGATAGTAAAAGGAACACTTCTTCTATTAACAGGGAGTTATGTGCATGGTCTATCCAGTGATACGCAATGTCATTTAAGACATTCCATCATTCCCTGCTTGAGCATTCTGCTCTAATCTCAGGAGGTACCCAGGGAAGAAACAATGATAGCCAAGGCATTAAAATGTAATCAAGATATGCAAATTCATATCTGAATGTGATTTGCTTGGAAAGAGAAATTAATCTAGGCATGGTCAAATAAACAGTGTGTAATATGGATAATTAATCACCAAATTAGCAGCTGTAGTCCCATGAGAAGATTATGTAAATTAAAAAGGCCCCCATCTACAGTCACAATTAGAATACTTAATACCAAACTCTAAACAAAACAAAGCCCCTGGGAGCACCACAAAACAAGCAAATTGAACTTAGTGGGTCATCTTCCAAATTTCACAGAGAGATTTTCTAAGTGTTTTATTTTTCCTGGTTTACAGAAACTGATATATTTTCCCAGTGACATATCAGGCTCATTGAATAACCTGCAACTTTGAAGCCCCACTAATGTTGCTTTACACAAGACTAAACTTCCATTCATATAGTCGAAATCAGCAGCCAAAAGAGGTAGGGACTAGAGGGTAAATCATCATCCCTGGGGCCCACTCCATGTAAAACAGGGATGGATACTGCAGAGGTATGTTAGGTGTCTTCTGCACATGTAGAAGTTTTCTCCAGCAACTTCAGTTACTGCTTTGCACTTGTGTTTCAATAATCTCTTTTTATCTCTCCCAACATAGTGTTTTTCCCATACTTGTAATAGGTCCTGAAAATCTTTGTTCTGCCTCCTCTGAAAACCTAATCCACACATTTGCTTTTCAGTGATTAATCCAAGACAGTGACACCAAGGATGCTTCATCTGGACTAGGCTAAGATATGGGACTACCTGGCCCATGGCAGCACATGGTCTCCCCTGAGGCTGTGCATTGCACTAAAACAATGGCCCAACCTAGAATATATAAAACATTCTCCAACTGGGAATGTGAGTGAACAGAGCTATTCAGCATTTGAAGCAGAGCTTCCTAAAGACACCCCAGTAGCTCAGACAAATTCATCTGAACACTGACTCTGAAATATGTTGACTTTTCTGAATACAAGCTTTAGAAATTTTTGACCAAAAGTTGTAATATACTCACTCTTGTCTTCATTTATGGTGAAAGCAATTGTTCAAATAAAAAAATTGACAAGGGTCCTGAATTTCCATCTCCTGATGAACTCCATATCACTAGTTCCAAGGGAACAACCTATTTTGAGAAGGAATTTTGTACAATGCAGGCAAGAAATTCTTCAATGCGTCCAGAGCCAAGAAAAGCAGAGCTTCTCACTTTGAGTCACTGGGTACCTCTCAACATAAGCACCTATGGGTGGAAGATACCTTTGAGAACACAGCATTGGGATTATATATTTTAAGGCAGCCTTGTCCTATCTGTCACTGAGAGTGAGTAGAAGTTGACTTTATAAGAAAGAGGAGTTTGCTTCTATTCTGAAATGTCTTTCTCAGTCTTCTGATGCTCTGGACCATGACTGGCTTCTAGTTGCTCTCTGTATGTTCAGAATAGATTTCACTCCTTTAATTTAATTTAAAGTTTTAATTCCTTCTGGTAAAAGATGCTTTTGGTAAGATTTTCAACAACTTGTTTAAAGAGCTAAATAATGCTCATGTTTTAAGGTTCTTAATGCTGCAGAATACCAATTGCTTTTCATGCAGAATAGCCTATCCTTCTCCCAGGTGATTTGCTGACACACTGCATACAATAGTTTCATGTTGTCTTACCAATGCAATGAAGTACATGCTTCTTGCAAACTACAGCGTAAACTTCCTCACTAATGTAGATTTCATCTTTGAACCTGAGCAAATGTGAATCAGGAATGTCAAAGGGGAAGCCCCAGACACTCTAGAAGAACAGGATTGCAGAAACTGCTGTGTAAATTTTAGTCTTCACTGATGTGTAGCCCCAAACAAGAGGTCATTTCTCATCAGTCCACGTGACATGAATTTAGCCCACACCAAAGTTTCCAACATTGCCTCATATGTTTTGAAAGTGCAGCGCCGAAGTATACTCAAGGTTTCCTCATGCTATGTCAAGAAAAGTATTCTGGAAAACGATGGGTGTGCTGCTTGTGTCTTTATGCTATGGAGAAATTGCAGAAAATGAGAATGCCGGGAAAATGAAGTGTGGGACTGCAGCTGGCAAATTTCTTGTGCTTTCATGAGCTTAAAGCTGTGATGTGTTTTTAGATGCTGAACAAGATGTAAGACAAACAGAGAAGAAATTATGCAGTCAGCTTCATCCCTGAAAGTTCACTGGGCTGAACTGTGCCTGGGGATTAAAGTACAGATGGCTGATGACTATGGGCTTGAGGACTATTAAAAAAGGTCTTAAAAGGTCACAATCAACTGCGAATCAGACCAGAGGGGTATGGCAAGGTTTAGTAGCCCCATTTGTGAGCAGCTACACTGAAGTGGCAAAAGCTATTTGCTCAGTAGGATTATCACCCTTTGTGGGTAAGGTACAGTGCAAATTCATTTCCCCTGAGATGGAAAATTCAGGCGCTGCTGAATCTGCAGGTCTATGAGGCAATGGAAACCAGTCTAAACTAAATTGTGTCACAATTCCTGGCCTGTCCCAGTCCCACAGAGTTTCCTTATACCTGGATGATCTATTGTGCACACAGTTGCATGCTGTCCAAGGCTGGCTTTTGAAACCAGTAATTTCAGAGAGGGAGTGCCAGGATGTCCTAAAAGAAGCACTCCCTCAACCATCCATCTAATATGAGAGTCCCAGGGCAGTTAATCAAGCAATGCCCTTTCCTCAGTGTTGCTGCAACTGTCACATGTTAACAATTACACTCTTAACTATAAACTGAGTACATGATGGGCCAAATCCTGTTCTGTGTTTCACCTGGTTGAAATCTGGAGGACTTTTTCACTTTCTTTTAAGTGAGCCTACCCAGCCACTGAGAAAGGGAACCACTAATGTGTTGGTTATATAAACACCAGCAACTGATAAAACTGAATTACTACCTTTTATATAACTCTTTGTTATAGTTCAGTGAAATGTAACTCCAAATGAAATACTAAACCTGCAGTCAGGACACAAATGAACAAGCAAGGCAGATTAACTGGCAAGACAATGACATTGACAGCATTTTCTTGAATTATTATTATTAGGAAGATAATGCCATCCAGCACATCTGAGCAGTATTTTAAAAGAAAATTACTCTCTCCAAGGTGACTTTTTAATTAAGACAGAATTGTTAGATTGCAATTAAATTCTTGGATTGACAGTCTTTGTCGTAGTGTTCTTTTTCTACTAATACTGTCTACAAGTTAAAATAAGTCAACCAATATTTACTTATGGGAAGAATCCACTACCTTGTCAAAAGTGCACAAGTAGGGGCTGTTTAGTTTATATTTGGTATATCATAAATGCTAGCAGGAATGGCAACACCTCAAGAAGAACACCTTTTCAAGCAGTGTGATTACCGAGTCTGATTACTAATACACATTGACCATTTTCATTCTTCCAGTGCTCACGTTTTACAATAATAAAGCATCAATGCTTATACGAAAAGATTGGACCTGCTGTCATATCTAGAAACTAATTTAATGGGAAATTGGATAGTGACAAAATGATGATGATTTATTTTTAATAGCAGATGCCTCATTAGTTATGATTTATTTAGATGACCTTCCCAGTCCTATGATATTTTCTCCTCCAGTATTTACCTCCTCTCTGCCCCCCACCCCCTCCAAAATCTTGTACACTGCAAAAAAGAGCAGAGGTAAATACTGCTGATCAGGTGCCAGATTCTGTGGGCCTATACTTTTGTTGGTTAGATCCATTAATTTCCATGGTCCTGCTTATGTATGGAATAAGCATAAAAGAGAACCCTGGATCATTATTGCAAGTCGCTATGTATCCCTCATAGGATGTTACTATCAAGTATCTTGCGGAAGAAAAGAAATTTTGTTATTTTTGATTCTTTTTTTTTTTCACTTGACTGACTTGGATTTTCAGATCAGTTGTGAAAGTGATATTTTATTCCACCTTAAATGCATTGAATAATTTCCCTGGCTCTCACAGAAATTAAGAATGCCATTCTCGAGTCATTATTTAAAATGCATAGGTTTTAATATTATTTGATTTCTTCCTCTGAAGAAATCAGTTAATGATTTGGTGTTTAAACTGATCATCTAAACAAGCAGCCCAGACTAATACCTGGTCTCCATTAAGCAAGAGCAAGAAAAACAGGAAGAACAACAAAAACCTAGCATCTTTGTTTCAGGAGCAGGCTAGCAGGCTCACAGGTGGGCAGAGGCAGAAAGGCTCAGCTTCACCCACGTGCCAGCTCTCTCCTTAGATGTGAATCCCAGCCCCTGAAAATAAGAGAAGTATCAGTTTCCAATGTCAAACCTCACTGGGTTATTCAGAATCCACTTTTCGAAATAAGTCTCACTTCCTTGGTGTCTTTCACTATGTTTCCCCATCTACTGGTCTACCCTATTAAGGGAATTAAAGTGAATTGAAGTCAGCAGTGCCCTGGAAGCCAGGAGGGCCAACCTGGGACAGCACAACCAGGCCCAGCATTGCCAGCCGGGCAAGGGAGGGGATTGTCCTGCTCTGCTCTGCACTGGGGCAGCCTCACCTAGAGTGCTGGGGGCAGTTTTGGGTGCCACAATATAAAACAGACATTCAGCTATTAGAGAGAGTGTCCAAAGGAGGGCAACAAAGATGGTGAAGGGCCTTGAGGGGAAGCCGCGTGAGGAGTGGCTGACGACACTTGGTCCGTTCAGCCTGGAGAAGAGTGAGGGGAGACCTCATTGCAGTCTGCAACTTCCTCANTTAGAAAAAGTTTCGTCACCCAGAGGGTGGTTGGGCACTGGAACAGGCTCCCCAGGGAAGTGGTCACAGCACCAGCCTGACAGAATTCCAGAAGCGTTTGGACGATGCTCTCGGGTGTGACTCTTGGGGATGGTTCTGTGCAGGGCCGGAAGCTGGACTTTGATGATCCTTGTTGATCCCTTCCAACTCGGCATATTCTGTTATTCTGTGATTAAAAAATTAAATAGAGATTATGTTTTCTCAGTCAATTCTTGCAGATTAAATTTACGCAGCTGGAGCAGGAAGCCAGGACCCCTTTTGTCCACTCTTTCCCTTACACACAAGCTTGCAGGGCTGTGCTCTCTGTCACACTCATAGTTTCAGCAGGTATGATCTCTCTTCCCCATATCCTAGTGCTATGAGGAGGATAAATTTTTAGGATAACAGAGAACCAAGATCAGATTTTCCCCTACCATGGTAAATGATTGAGTCATTATAAGAAGGATCAATGCACTCCAGTACTATTAGGAAAATGACAAGTTCATTTTATATGGGGCCTGATGGCCTTAGAAGGAGGTCTCAGAGCAATCTCAGTCAAATTCCTGAACAGCACTTTGTGTTTGGATTTTGACTTAGGTAGGGTATAAAATGCTGGCTGCTCTCCAACTTTTTGACTGAGTGTTAAAACTTGTATGTCTTTCATCGAAATGTTTTCCTTTGAAAGTTTAGTTTTCAGTGTTTGGCTTTGCAGATAGCTTGTCAGATCTTGCCAAAGCACCCTTTCCAAGAATCTGAAAAAAACCCCCCACCTGTATAAAAGTGGTTACCTGATGGTATTTATGTCCTCAAAGTCCTACAGAGAAGGAATTTTTTAATTCAAGGTGTCTGAGAACACAGACTTACCTCTTTTAAGAGTATTTGTCTCTATTTGCCAAAACCTGAGTTTCAGATCCTTTTTTTTTGCTGTGGAACCATTGATGATAGCATCTCTTACTTTCCTTGAGGTGCTGGTTCAGCAGGTTTCACTGGTTTCAGGTTTATCTGTGGTCCTTTTTTCTCTGTGATCGCCCCAGGTTGCCGACTTCATAGCTCAGGACTCGCCTTTGTCACCAAAGAAACACCCATGAGCAGCAAAATGGGAGTGCATCTCCCAAGCAGGAGCAGCAGTTAAAGCACAGCTGCATGGATTTTCTGCAGGAGCAGAAGTTTTGCCCATCCCTATCCCCCCCAGATAGTCTACCCCAAGGTCTCTTGCTGCAAGAAAAGTGCCACAGCACTCACAGAAGAATGACTTTGCAGAAATAGTTCCTGTCTTTCTTGAATAAAGCCAGCCAAGTTATTCTGAGTGCTGCAAAAGAGATCTACTGGTTTCTCTGTATGGATCACTCTGTCCTTTATGCCTTAGCTACTGTTTATTAAATCCTGGTGCACAAACAGTAGTTCTGAACAGAACTCCAGTCCTTGCAGTTTTTCCATTGCAATAGAAACATAGAAATGTTTAATGCCATTTTGCTGTTTTGAGATCCAAGGTGTTGGAAAGTATAATGCATACAGTAAAATGACCATTCCAATGTCCATTTTCTCCAAGGACTTTATGTTAAAACAAAACATGAAGTATCCACTGGTAATTTAATAAGAAATATTAATTTCTTTCAAAATATTGAAAATAATCATACTATTCTTTATCACTATAGAAAATGGAAAAGCATAATTGAAAATATATTTATGAAACACAGGCAAATGAAATGTTTGATAGCACTGGTTCTAGCTGAAAAAAATCCATCAGTATAATATAAAACCAGCCATGCCAGACTTGAAAGCCAAATTGGTTTGCTGAGCATCCTGAACATTAACTATTTACACCATTTTTTTTCCTATCTAGAGCCACTTTTCTTGCAAATGGCAAAACCATTAATGAGCTGCCAAACTATATTTTCCACTTAATTTCAATGTTGAAGAATCTAGACATGACAAAATTTGGGTTATCAGTAAATACAAGAAAAACAAAAACTCAAGGCTCTCATGTAATTTTTTCTTTGTGTGAACTCCATAAACTTTTCTAATTTGAATAATTATAAGCTTCACAGGGCTGACAAGGTTCATACAGCTAAATCACTGTGTTATCTGCTGCATCTGTGATCAGTTGAAGCCTTAGAGGCACAGAACTGAACATCAACTTTCTGTCCATTCTCCTTTTCTGTAAGCCATTGAGTCCTGTAGTTCAGTGCAAATATAATATTGAAGACAATAGTTGTGATTGAAAAGAACCAGAGGTATCTACCACAATGAGTTAAAATTTCACACCCAGAAGATTCAGTAAGAGATCTCTTTGGCAATGTCCCCCTACTTGATCTTTGTATTAAAAGCCAGGGCAATTTTTGAACATGTCTTCATTAATTCGCCTGCCTCTCTCTCACAGCATGGCTGTGTGGATATAATTGCCTATCTTACAAAGTTATCAAGCAGTTTTTTCAGCTGTATGTATTAGAAAGCTCAATTTATTATATCAAAATATGACATCTGTCCATCCTCCAAAGATCCTTGAAGAGTACCTAAGACTCATCAGCCAAAAGGCAGACTTCAGGATGAGTTTTTGATGGTCAGGAGACCAAAACAGCCTTAGATTTCCTGGAGCTCAAACTGATTTGATGATTATTTTAATCTTTTGCATAAAATTAGTAGCTAAAAAACATGATCTCATTTTAGGTCTTTCTGAGCTGAATACTAGAAAAAATATAAGGGTAGGAACCTGAGGAATTTGTGCTATACACAAGAAATGTCGCATTGAGCGGAAGAATGCATCTGCAAAGCCCAGGGCAGAAATGATGATGTTTGCATGCATGTTTTCTCAAAACAAGTTAGCAAGCTATTGAAACAGCTCTAAAACTTCATGGAAACAGTGGGAGGACTCCCACTGATTTCAGAAGGCTGGGGCTTTCACTTCTATATGTGCATAGGCATGTTTCATTCCAACAAAGCAAATCCACAGAGATCAGCACTTGCCTCAGAAGGCCCTGCTGAATGCGTGCTGTTTAGCAGAGTGGGCCCAGCAGCAATTTCATCACACTCTGAATCCCCAGAAAGGGACCTCAGCTCCAGCTCCAGCTACACACTACGCTGAGCAATGGGTAACCACATGGGACTGGCTCCTTGGCTCTCTCTAAAGGAATTGAAATGGGTGTGAGAGAGCTTCCCAGACCCAAGACGTTTGCCAGAAATGTCAAATTATGAATATTAACAGATCTGCCAAGGTCCCATAATGCTTGTCCAAACATCTTTTGACAGTTCTTATATATTTTGTTAGATCCTGCAGAAAAACCAGTTGGGTCTAGGAGCCTCAGCTGGGAAAGGGAAAAATTTTGCCTGCAAATTCTTTTTCTGAAACTTTTCATGTGAAGTTATTTCTCGGAAGAAAGGTTTGACACTGAACAAGCTGTGGGAAGAAATCCACTATTTCTGGGATTTCTATAGCATCTGGAGGATTCCAGAAGTACCTACAGAGAGGATCTGTTCTCTCAGGGAGGGTACATAACACAAAGCAAGCAAAACAGATATATTTCAGACTGGACAATTCATTCTCCTCAGCCCTTAGAATATGTCAGCCAACATTGTTCCAGTATGGGGAAATATTTGAAGATGGGGTAGTTGTTTAAATTTTAGATCTTATCCAAAGCCTTACAGGTGCTTTCCAGGTCTGAAGGGATAATTGTAATGTAAGTCTTATATTCACCTCAACAGATCTAGATCCAGGTATAGGGCAGGATTGTATTTCTAGGTCCAGATGTTCATTTCTTTGTGTCTAAATCGTGGGTTCTTCTCAGGTAGCAATAATTTGGGCAGGGAATATGATACCTCAGATCAAACAGTCAGGAGGTCAACTTTCTGTATGGTTTAATTAAAATGAGTCTGTCAAGAACTCCAAACGTGTTTTCAGCATGCTGGGAAAGATTAACTGTTCTTAAACAGAAAACACAAATGTACTAGGCAGGAATGACAGAATAAAAGGAAGGAATGACAGTCAATTGTCTCTCTGCCCAACATCTCCCATGAGAGAGACAGTGTTTTTCCCCTCCAATCAGCTTGCTGTCAAGCCAACAATTTTTCAGTAACTTCCTGCACTGCAATAGCCACTGCTTTTCTCATTCAAATTCCAAAAGAAATCTTATTTTTACTTTCCTGGGAGGCTTGGCAAGGCATTTCTTCTTTTACCTGTCTCACCCTGTACTACAAACAATTCCTCCAACCTTGGCACACTCAGGTGCAGGTTGTCCTGCTTTTTGGCAGCTATTTGTGGACTGGGACACAGGACAAAGCAAATGGGAGGTCATCTCTTGCCACTGTATGCTGTCCCCAGCACTACATACTGAACAAACCAATATGAGGGATACCATCAAGACAAATTCATTGAAATGCTTTTTTAATTCTTTTTTTCTTGAGTGTGAAACAATGAGGTGTCTGAAAATGAAGAGGACAATGTTTTATTTTTTATTTCTGCTACTTCTCCTTATCATGTATATTATGATACTTGAATACCAGGAATAGGAAGTATCATTGGCTGCTTGATCCATTCTTATTCCCTTCGTTATCATGTGCTGGAAGTACACAATACTGGTTTCAGCAGTCATTCTGTCTCATTGGGTCTCACACCCATATTCATGGCCAGCATAGTAACTTCCCACTCTTCGTGTCAATGAATGAACATTCAAGCAACAAATGCCCCTTCCCAGGGCATGTTTCTTTGGTAGTAAGATAAATCAATACAGCATTTGCTGATTAGTCATAGGAAGGACTACTGGCGTTCATCTGGTCCAGTCCCTCACCTGACAAGGGGCTTGCCATTAGACTATATTTCTCAGGGTCTTTTCCTTTTAACTTAAAACTATTGTGTCATCATAAGATTTTCCATTTTGCTTTGTTTCGCCATCAGATTGAAGAGATTGTAGAAAAAGTCTCTGGAAACTTATTTAGAGATGCATTAAGAGCATGAATGGGATGGTCTTGCACTTGTTAGAGGCTATAAATGTGTTTCCATATTCCCTTCCTCACACAGTTTGGTCAACAGCCTTCATTCACTATCCCCTTCACTGTCGTCAGCATGTGGGACAGGAGTAGGTATAGACATGGAACAAAGAAAAGCAGTTTATGATTATTGTCGTTTTCTCTTCAAAATCTTCTTCTGTTCTTGCAGTCTGTCTGATTTGCCATATGGACAGGTTTAAGTGGAAATGTAGTCATTGTAAATTTTCTTTCAGACAGGCTTACCTGCAATTTATTCCATCTTTCTGTGGATGGCATTTTCATTTAAAGTTTTTTACCAATGCTAACTTTCCTGCCAAAGTCCTCTGTGTTTACATCACCTGTTCCCATTCAAGATTGGCAAGGATCTGATACACTGTTTCTTGTGATTTAAGTCAACTCTGTTTCCTTTCTACCCTTCTGCTATGCTGGAGGCAGTAGGAATACACGAGGGGTGTGTCTTGCGACAATCACCACAAACATACACCATAAACACACATCCCCAGAGTGACCTCTGCATCCTGATTTTTAAAATATGTTTTCTTTTTTAAGTTTCTATAGAGTCAGGGATCTCCAAAATCCAGCTCAGCTTATGCAAGTGTTAAGAACAAACTGGACATAAAACTGATGTAGTTTAGCACTTTCCAATTTCAAAGCACTGACAAATTCTAAAATCTTTGCTTTTGGCACATCAAACATCAGGAATGCTGGGAAAGAGTTGTACCACTTGAGTGGTAGCAGATGGTGATGTTAAGTTTGCAGCTCATACTGAGCTAGCAGTGAGCCTGGTGCCAGAAACATAGGGAAAGCAGTACAGATCCAGCAGAGACAGTTCTGTTATCAGCTCAGCAGGTGAGTCATTGTATGACTGAGAGCAACCCAAAGGATGATTTCATTTATTCACGTCCCAGTTCTTCTGAAACAAGCACACAAAAACCTCAGGAATGAGCATAATTTATAGTAACCCATTGAAGCCAATTGAGTTAATTGCATGCTAAATTTTTAACTATTAGTATGTACATTTTCTTGACGAAAACTATGTTTTCATTTTTGGAAGTGGCAGCTAGTTGCGATATGTTGAATGCTTTTAGAGCATGAATCTCTAGTTAGGCTGTGATCCAAACAGTTGAGTACCAATTTCCATCTCTTCCTCATATTTGCGAGGGCACTTGTCTTTAGCCTTTGATTACTTCGACTTTCCACCTATACATGCAGTCACAGACCTAGACTTATTAGCTTCCTTTAAGAATACCAAATAAAACATTAACCTCAGAGTTGTAACAGTTTTCAGGCACGTGCAAGACATTCCATTGCAATCAGCAGGACTTCATTGGAACAATTTGAAGGCAGGGCTTTATCCCATGCAAAGATACTCCTGCTTGAGACTTTAATATGGCTAATTTATAGATACTTCTGTTGTTCTACAATGATTTTACTAATAACTTAACAGATATATCAAGGGCTTTTCTTTTTGCTCAGATGAAATTCTGAATTGGGGTTCCAGAACTACTGTTCTCTGTGAGCTCTCTGTGTGAACTAGAGATTAAAGAATTCTCAAAATCCAGTTTTAAGAACATGTACCTTTCAGAATGATTTTGCAATTCACAGAAATGTAGCCTCTAGAAAACATATTGCAAGGCTGTAATTATGGAAACACCCCTGGGACTCTTTACTTTGGTATTCTCAAGCATGAGCATGTGACAGGTGTATACCACAAAAAGATGCAAATGAAACAAAAACCACACTGAAGCATGTAGGTTGGTCTATGTCATCTTCCAGAACCATCATTTTCTCACATCTGCAGGCGTTCCCAAAGATAACACTAGGGATTAAGACAGGAGAGTTCCAAGGCAGAAAGGCATTTTTGTAGGATAATTTGTGGTAGGGTAATTTCTCAGCGAGAGGGGTTAGGAAAATGTATTAGTAACTTGAACATGTCAGCAGCTCAGAGCACCCAGAAGAGCATAAATGTTCTTCAAGAAACCTGAGGTTAAAACCAGAAACTAAGGATAAATCCATATATTTTTTCCTGTGTTACTCACAACTGCTTTGGTTTTAAAGGTCACAGTCCACCAACACTCATATAACCATTATGCTCACTTAACTGGAATTTGTAAGCTGGTGAAGTAACTGGAGAGAAAGTTTTGGAAAAAGGTATACAGGCATTTGAACCCTGCCTGCATCTGCAGAGCACAGGGCGTTAGTCTTTCAGCCCTGCATTTCAGCACTCATATCTGTATATGTCCATATGGAAATCAGCCTCTGCATCAACATGAGTCAGGAGCACACAGACCTAACAGACACTGCTGCAATTCCATCAGAGGTATTCCAGCTTTCATGCTCTATGTGATATGAAGCAGCCTCCCTTCATTGCAGGTATAGGAAGGAAAATATAAACTATGTACAGGTAAACTCCTTGACATGAATTATGTTTTCCTGAATTGTAACCATTGTTGATGGCATACATACAGAAAGGTGCTTCTTAATAACTTCTTTCTGGATTGTATCTTGATTTTTGCACTGTGAAAAATGGGAATATTGCAGAAATCTCAAATACAGTGTACAACTACTGAACAACGTGACCAGAAGCTAATGAATCACAAAAAAATCCCGCAAGGAAAAACCTAAAAACCTTACCAATTGCTGTTTAGATTTGCTCTTGCATCAGAACTGTTCCTTAACTAGGACCCTAGAAAATATTATAATAACTTTCATTTGAAACTGCTTCAGACTTTTAAATGCATTCACTGCAGAAAGGGATTAGTGTGCAGAACACAGGTGGGAGGTTAAAGGGTACGATAATTTATTATAGAGATAATACCACTGCAGTTTGAAACTGAGACACTTTTGTATGAATTTCCTTTTATGGTGAAACCTCTGAATTCAATCGATTGCTGCATGTAATTTCTGTGCCTCTCCTTACTGAGTGCAAATCGTAGTGTCTATTTCCAGGACTATTTTAATATTGTCCCAAGTAGTAAAGCAATATTGTTGTGGAAAGTAGCCCTTTTAACTAATGGAAGCATAGAGTCAGGATTCAATTCTCAAACCTTTAAAAACACAGTGAGAGCTCTGCTCTTACAGTGATGATGTAACCTGTAAAAAAATTGGCATAGTTTTTTGTAGCAAATTTATCAGTGACCACAAACATGAGCAATTTTGCTCTAAGTCCTGCAGATATTCTGTAAATATTAACCACTTTAAGCCATATGAAAGGAAAAAAATATATTGCATAAAAATATCATAAAAAAGCAAATGTCTCCATCTCATTAATGTAAGCTGAATCAACAGTGCAAGCAAAATTGGAATTGACTGACCAGTTGGAATATCATAATATTGTTACTGCAAAGTATTTCTGTAGCAGAACCGCAGGCTTCAGTTAGAGCCAGTAAAATAAATGGAAGATTGTTACCAACAGCTCTACAAAAAGTCTGGCAATATGAACTGCATCTTTTTGTCAGGTGAATGGAAAGAAGAAAAGCATGCTGAACATATTTGAAGGTATGTTCACCTGTAAAACCAGAAACAGGAAAAATCTTCTGTCTACTTTGCTGAAAAAAACCCATACTGGTTGGTTTAAATAGCCTTGTACTGTAGCATCGTGAATCACGAGTTCCCACAGCCCCCTGCAGCCCTGCCCTCAGTCCCCCATTGGTCATCTGTAATCCCTCCTCTGTTCCATTCTCACTGGCTGGTTCCCTGTCGATGCCTCCCATGTTCCCTTTCCCTGTTGGATTATGCCCTGCACTCTGCCTCCCTATATCCCAGTATAAAAATGCATGTAATTCCCAGTTTGGGGCTTTTGCTGTCTCCCCATCTTCAGAAGATTAAACCTCCTGCAACCAGAAGCAGCAGGCCGCCTGTCTCCTCCTTTGTCTCTGCTGGCGCTCCTCCCACCAGCCTGGAGAAAGCCCCTTCAAGTGGGGAAGCTGCGTTCTCAACCGCTTTTGCGTGTGTTCCTGCTGTGACACAGGCGTGGCACGCAGACCCCGGGATTCCTTCATCCAGGCTCGCGCGCCCCCCAAGCAGCCGACCTGGCAGAACTGCTGAGGGCATCCCGGTAGCGTGGCCGTGCAGCCACATTGTATGTTCTGCAATCCTATAAAAAAGAACTTAATATACATTTTATTTTCTTTTTTTTTTTTCCTGGAGATTGTATTTAAATTAGTTTATTTTCTGCCAACCTGTGTCTTATAAGATATTTATATTTGTTGTATTTACTTTTTTTTTTCCATTGCCTTTGAATTTCATCTATATGAACTCTTAAAAATAATGCCTGGTTGTTGAAATGCTGTTCTGGTAGTTTTCTGAAGTTAATTTCATCAGGATATTCAGTCTGAAAAATCTTACTGTCTTAAAAATTATTTCTTTCATAATTCTGGCCTGTATGAGGATAACTGTTCTTTTTGAGATTTGGAATGAAGTGGAACATTCCACATTCCACAAAAACATTTGTATTTAAACCTGCATATGGTTCTCAGTTTGACTCTGGCAACCAGAGATTTCTCTTCTACAAACTCCCCAATGGTTATTAGTTTACTTGTTTATATTAAAGTTATTACTGTTGGTCATATGCTTTGACATGGGATTCTGATTTAATCACCAAACCCTCTATTTTTCTTATTATCTTACTTACATTGATGGTCACAGCTAAGCCTTATTATAGTGGTTTACAGAAATGCTTCATTATGAAGACTGAAGAAAGTGACATGAAGTACCTCACCCTTCCCTGGATCATAAGTTGTTTGTACTCTCTTCTTTCTTTAGTGGGTCTGCATTTTCTGTTATCGTTTCTTAAAGTCTGCAATCAAGATGAACGCATTTTGCATATATATTTAAAAGCAGTACATGCCTTAGACATATATCCATACAGTGTTCACCTCATTATTTTCAAATGTTTCCTGAAAATCCTGGGCTTAGTGTTTGGAAAACAAAAGTGTTAAGTCAGATTCTATTAGCAATGAAAATACTAAAAAAAACTAATCATGAAAGAATGACTTCCCTGTCAGAGAATCTTCTTGTTACATGTTATTGCCAAGTCCAAAATTCACAACTTGGAATTAAATTTGATATTCAGTCTCAAGTACAAATGAATTCTCTAGTAAAATATTAATCCCTAGTGAGTAGGGTGCTACAAACAGAAGAGAAATCTGGGGAAAATAAATCCAATAACAACTGACATAATAGCCATAGGTAGGTCAGGAACTGTAAATGCTGAGATTTTATATTACATTCGGTCTGTTCTAATAATCCCTTTTCAGATGTGAAATTAATCTAAATTTTTTTTCCAAAATAATGAATTTTGCTTAAAATAGAAGGATGTATATGTGGGAGAAGGCTTCTAAAGATAGAATTAATAATATTTCAACATATTTATTTATCAGAAATGTTATTTGTGTCTTTTGGGGGTGTTAGTTGTTAAAAATATTCATTAATTAAAGAAGGCTCTTTTTCTGCAAACCATCTGGCTGTTCTTTTCCAGTCTGCCAATGAAGTCATGCTACAGAAATGGTGATATGACAGTTATTTCTTTGCCAACAGATGATACCCTCAAAATTAGATATTATGGCTTCACTGAGAAGTTCGTCAGTAAGAAAGAGATTTATTCCAATATTTTGGGTGTTTTCCCCACATTTTTCTACTTGTTTCTTTAAAAGCAAGCAGAGTATTAAGTTTTTCCCGACATATCCACAAATGTTTTACATTTTATGTACATAGAAGTCCCCCTAAAATTGTGACCACTTAAAGGAAACTTTGAGCAGAAAGGAATCTGATCTGCAAAGAATTGGTGTATCTGCATCGCATTCATGTGTAGTTACGTGGGTTTTACACTATCTGTTATGCTGATCTGCTGTCAATGCAAACTGTTAAGCTTTACTGTCACAGGGATACTTTATACACAAGAAAATTAGGAGGTGATGCCAAAACCTTATCTGATTTATGTGTCAAAATATAGGGGTAGAACCATTGGCTTTAACCCTATTTCAGCAGTGAAACAGTAACAGATTTGGGGTCACAAGTTCTGCTCTGCTGCTTGTACAACCCATGCCATAAAGTAAAGAATGATAAAGCTGATGGCTTTAGAAGTCCAGGTAAGGCAGCCTGCATGGAGGAGCTGCCATTCAAGGGTAGCTTTTAGTACTCAAACTGTGTTTGGTGAAGAGCAGCATCCAGAAGCCAGCTTGCAAACCATGAGCAGGGGTGTCTGTTGAGCAGCTATCTTTGCTCCTTTCCATACACTTTGCAAAAATTAGGTCCCCTGAGACATTTCAAGATAATATTTTGTTTATTTTAAAGAGTTTACTGTGGAGTCTGTTACACACTGTTTCATCTGACAGCACGAAGATGAATTTTAATGATGCATCTAAGACTTGTTTTGTTGAACTTCATGACCATGACATATATCATATGAAAGTGTGGAGCTGGCTCCTCTTCTTGTTCACAAGTCATTTCTAATGATGGTAGGAAACAGGCAGCAAAGATCAGTTGCAAGAAAGAGTTAAGGTTTTGAAATATTGATGATGTTTAGCTCCTTAAATTATAAAGCAGGCACACGTACATCTCAGTGCTTTTTTATTGTGATTATTATTTTTGTGTCTGTCTTTTAACTGTGGAAGTTTTCCCACCCAAGTGCTTTTTTGATTGACATAAGAAACATCATCTTTCCTGAGCAGGCTAACTGGTTTTTCCTGCTGAGTAATTCACATAAAATTTAATTAAGCCTTTGACCTGATGTCCCAGTTGCTTCTTGGCACAGAAGGTGTCTAGGCTACTTTGTTTCCTAGGAAACCAAAAAGAAAGTCCCTGTTACCATTCCAAAGAATTTAAATTTCCTAAATTTTGTACTGCAAAATATCATGCCATGGTAGCCATATTATTTTCTGTTGCTTATGCCTTGGGAGGTTGTAGGTAGTGCTCAAAGAGAGGCATTTGTACTTCTAAGCTTTATTTAACATCCAAAGAAATGCTGCATGATTTTCCTGGTTATATGGATACTTGCTATGTTTTTCTTTACAATATGCCCTTACCCATTGAAACATTCCTGGTATTTTACTGAATGAGTCAATGATAAAGTTGAGTCAGTAGATGTCAGAAAGAATTCAAATTCAAATCATCCAAACAGTTCACTTCTTAAAACTTGGGGAATTTTTTTTCTGAGGTTGAATTACCCTGTGCTGTGTTTCTGTGAACCTCTGAGATTGCTCTGATGTATCTCATGCTTTAGGTGAATGCTAAAGCAACTCAGCAGATTAATAACAAAAGTGGATCGCAGGGTTTTTTCTGTGAACTTGCTGGATCAAAACCACAGCTCCAGCAGGCAACGCTGCTGAGTTCCTTATACACCTTCAGTTGACATTAACGTAATTTAGTTTTCTAGTGCCAAAATAACAGAGGGAATTTTTCCTGAGTATCATCAATGGGATAATTTATACTTTTTATATGATAAGAATAAAATTAAAGTAAATAGAATAGACTCTATTCTGGATTTGGTTTTGATCACAGTGAGCTGGTTAGAGACCAACAGTCACTGCAAAAAAAAAAAAAGAAAAAACAGCTCAAATTTTTCCCCAAGTCTGTGTTCAACTGGTCATACCATGTAGCTTTAAATAGTTACTATTCATCAACTGAATCTTCGTGTACAGCTGCATGTCCCTGATTTAGATTTATATCCATTATAAATCTATAGGCACAGAATAAGAGAAGAAAAGGCTCTACTACATGGCGAAGTAAAGCAATTGCCAGACAAATAAATATTAAAACCATTGCATTTTGATAAGTTTCAATTGTGACAACAAATCAGAAGACTTAACATCAGCTCATATGGACTTTGATCTCTTCCAACAGGTTACATTCCTTTGATTACAGGACATAAGAGAAGGCTTTATGTCTGGCTCTGTTGAAATAATTAGCCAAACCTTTATTGGCTCAAATGGGCCAGGATTTCATGTTTTAATGTCAGGAAAAAAAGTCTCCTTGAAGACCTGATGCACTTACTTTACAGTTATACGAGTATACCTTTCCTATTGCAATTCAAAACAATTAAAAATCAGAATAGCATTCAGTGAAAAGTTGGTGCTGTGAGAAGGGACTATCACTACTTGCACTGTTTAACTCTGTCTATAATAGGCCAACTCTTTTATTTAACAGGTTAGGTGATAATGTGTGTAGTGTCTTTTTACTCAAAGAAAGTCTTTAATCTCATTTAGACAGGTGCATAACAAGGAAGACCTCTGTCTTTCTACACACACTAGAAAAAAACAGCTTCTCAAAAACCTGGCCCATCCCTGGAAGTGTTCAAGGCCAGGTTGGGTGGGGTTTTGAGCAACCTGGTCTAGTGGAAGGTGCCCTGCTTATGGCAGAGGGTTTGGAACTAGATGACCTTTAAGGACCCTTCTAACCAAACCATTCTCTGATTGATTGATTGATTGATTGATTGATTGTTCTCTTCCATGATTAATGACATCAAGTGGTTCTACAATGACATAGACTGTACATCTGAGAGTGGAGATTTTGCCTTAATGTTTTGAAATTGCAGCAGTACTTGAAAGAGAGTTGGTAGGAAGGGAATCCTTATGTAGCTATTTTTCTTGAGAGCTGATTTATCTTTCATGTTACTGTACTCATGGTCTGAGGCAATTGGCACATGTTTTTGGACAACAGTGAAAAGAACATAATGAACGGGACAAGTGCTGGCATCTGAATTTACGGTTTGTGTTCTCAGACATTTTCTTTCCTCTGTGAAAGTGTCTCCCTGTTCCCTCCACTGCTGTAAACTGTGTTAGCTCCTAAAATAACTTTAAAATAACCAGTATTATTGTAGTTTTCATCTACTGCTATAAATATATCATTCTGGGAAATATATTCATATGATTTACCAATGCCATGAAATCTAGGATCTTATGAAATCTCGGCTTACTTTTCCTTGTATGGCTAAAATACCCTCAGCATAGTCTGTTTAAGGATAATGTAATTTGAGGAGAAAAAAGATTTCACAAGTGTATTCTTTAGCCAGTATCTATGTTACCTTTTCATTGCTAATTGCATGTAAAATCTGCAGATGCTGTGATTTTTAATCTTGCAATATTCTTAGTGTAACTATGTATTTCTTTCCCTCCACCCTGAGCATCAAACTGATGTTATATATTCTAAAGCTACACATTCCCCTATTTATATTTTGTGTTTTATATGGGGATAAGTGGGGATGGGATGTTTTGTCTTGGTGCTGAGCCCTGCAGCCCCAGTTACTCAAGATTTGTCTGCTTCTGCTGCTGTCTAATCTCAAGGTGAAGCTGGAAAGCGAAGCGAGATTTAAAAGCTTCATCATCTTCTTCTATCCCCCAAACACACAAACATCTTCAGTGCAGTTATTAGAAAAAACCCCACAGTCCTTCATCTGCTGTTAAAGAATCATTGTCTGCCTGTGTCAGCAATAAGAGAAGTGTAGAAAGAAGAGTGAAGGGCTATTTCTCAAAATTGTCTTATATATTTGTAAAACGGTTTCAGGAAATGATTCTTAATATTTCACATTATGTATGATGAGCATTTATGAAAACCTTTCCAAGCTTCTCTTTTTTCAGAAATGTACATGTTGAGTAAACATGGGTTTCATTTTGTAAAAGCTATTATTATAGAAACATGTTGAAAAAGAATCCTGCAGCTGTTACCTTTTATGAAAAATGTATAGCAATAGTTGGTGATATATTCTCTCACAAAATGCTTAAATTTTTAGAAACTTGTAATTTTTTCATTAAAGTGAATAAACCAGATATTTAGTGGGTTGAGGGTTTTTTTATTTCTTTCTGTTTATTTTTCCTCTTCCAATTGCATTAATAGCTTCCAAGTTCTGGGATGCCAGGATAATAGATTTTGAGTTTTGGCGAGAAATGAAACAATAGTAAACATAGATTGGAATCAGTATGAGTGATGTTGTTCAATGTCAACAGTGACTAAAATTGCCTTCCAAATCACTGATGCTCTGTGGGTCTGTTTTCCTTAAATTAATTTCGTCTTTTTGAAGATCGTTAATTTAAATTGCATGTCATATAGCTCGTGACTCCTTCATCTTACTCACATCACCATTTCCAGAGCAACCTGATGATGCATGTTGTGGATGAATTCACATTTCAGGGCCACATTTCATATCCTATTCATTTCATTTTATTATTCCTACCCTTTTTGCAACAAAGGAATCATTAATGTTTCAATGCTACTAAATCTAAAAAAAGGAGACTTAGTTTAATTTCAGCCTCTGTGAGTAGTCTTGGTTTTAAGCACTACTTCAGAGCCAATGACTGAGCACATTTCATCTTCCATGCAAATTGAAGCCAGTGAAATAAGATACCTAGCATTTGTAAAGTCAGTTAAATACAGTAAGCACAGTATATAAAAATATAGTAATGATTGCTCTCTCATTTCCCTAGTTCTAGATTTGTATAAAGATTGTGGCAGATGGGAGGATGGAAAGCCAGAGCTCAGAAACAATAGCTGTAAAGAAGAAAAAATCCAGCACAGGCACTGTCTGCTCTTAGAGAGATGAAGAAAGTTAAGAATTCATACTCTCTTAGGCAACACAGTTCCAGAGGTGAGGGGTTGCAAAACTCTCAGATCTGTTTTGAATCCTCCTCCATTCTCAGGAGACTTATACAGAAACTCAACCCCAGTGTTTCACATTTGTTTAGTTAAGCCTCCCTTCTTGTCATAGATGAACTTGAGATGAAATCCTGACCTGAGTGAAGTCAGTGAAATATCTCCTGGCAACTGCATGGAACAGAGTGACACTGTATATGCAGCACACCCTCTTTGTTGCTTTCCTCCCTTTATCTTCAGCAATATCAAAATGTAAATATTTTCCTCCCTTTAATGACTGTAACTTCCTGGTAGAAGTTGTATAACAGTGTTTGCACAAACCATTCTATAACAAAATGTGACACACAGTTTCTGAGACCAAGGTCTCGAAGGTATCAATCAGGAGATGTGGAAATATATTGTTACCCTAACAGGACCTTATTTGAATGGCAAGAAAAGACCTTTTATGGTGGTTCATCTAACCTACTGAGCTACTGCGTTTAAATTTGCACAAGAGCAGCTTAAATTTGTGAAGGATTTGGATCAGAAATGTCCTGAAGGCTAAGGCCTCCATGTATGACTGGTATAAAAGAAGGGGAAGAGGACATGCTAATGATGGTTGGAAGGCATGCTGAACTATTGGAGGTGTGAGATACCACATTTCCCTAAATCCCACCTTCTGTTGGGATTGGGAATAGAAGATGTTTGTTTCAATATATGCTATATCTAACTATCCTGTTTCTCAGGCAGATCAGCCTGCTTTCTGCAGCTGCCACACCAACAGCTGGAGCCTGCTCAAACCAAAAAGCCTTTTCCTTCAGATGAGAACCTATTTGCTCTAAATGAAACACTACTGGTCAGGAGGCTGAGGTTAAAAGCAGCAAATCTATGAATCACCTGACCTGTCTCCATCTTCGTGATATCTGGGTCAGGGTTTTCCTAGCTGCAAAATTGTTTGAGGGTTTTGTTTGCCTTTTTGGGTTTTTTTCCTTTTCATGGTCACATTTCACTTTAAACATGGGAGCAATGTTCAGATTAAACTCCTTGTCCACTCCAGTGGTTCATTACGCATGTGCTGGTCCTCACGTAACATCTAAAGTCTAACACATACGTTCTAGTAGAAATTAGGCTACGATTCTTGTATCAGTCGAAACATTAGGAAAGAATTAAAGTTTTCACTTCCCAAGGAGGATCACAGAATAGGGTTAGGCCACTCACGGCCTGTCACTGTCTGATACGCTAAGGATTAGGGAAAACTCCAAATTCAGGCTTTTCCAGATAAGGCAGGCTACATTGTGGAACAGTAGCTTCTTTCTTTCTGTGAAAAAAATGAATTGAATATATTGCTTTAATCTTAGACAGATGAAGGGCTAGTATACAAAGCCCTCAAAAATTCATCAGAATGAGGGCAAAATGTGGTATTTCCTATCCAGTTAGCTAAACAGCAGCCAGAGGGAGTTTAACATCAACAGGTGGCAACTGCTTCACTCCTGTACCATCTTCTGCCTTATTTTACTTTGTCTTTCTGTTTTGGTTAGCTAGCCTGCAGGAATATAATCTCTTTAAACCTAGAAAAGGAAATCCTGCAATAATCTATCACCCCATGAAGTTATCCCTTTTTTCCCCTAATATAACACTGAGAAATGTGACAAGTGGCCATTGTCATGCCAAAAGGCAAAGCTGGAGACTGAAAGGAGCATAAAGATGAAATTGTGAACAAAGAAAAATCAAATAGCAAAAAATCATGAGACATAAAGGTCCTCTCTTCTGTCTACCTGAACTGTGGCAAGATCATCTATATCTAAGGTATATGTGAAAAAATATTGTATTATTTTACTCCCAAAGAATGACCTATAGTATCTAGGAAGCCTGGCAGAATTCTCTTCTGTTGTAAATTAGGATTTTCAAAGATCTTAACTTTTCAAGGAATTGTCATTTTCTTAATTTTGTTCTGCTGAAATCAGCACTAAAGGTCATATTAACCACAGTGAGACAGAGCTAAGCAAACCCTTACCACTCCTGGAAATCCTTTTTGCAACTCTTAGTACCCTGGAACAAGAATGGATAGAAACCAATCACAGAACAGTGGATTGGAAAGGAGGACACTGAGGACTGGAAGCCACAACTGAGGCCTCCCTTTCCACCAGAAAAAAAAAAAAAAAAAAAGTCTTTGCATCTCTAGCAGTAAAATCTTCCCTGTAAGGAAAATACCCAAGTGCATATTCCAGCAGAAGGCTCTCTGAGTTCAGCTGAGATCTGTTTCATTACAAACTGATTATGAGCTTCAGGATTTTACCTGTTGATCCTGATTAGCCCGTTCAGGTAATACATAGAGCTGCACTGCTGGGAAGTTTGATTGCCAAGCAGAAAGGCAAATATTCTTCTCTCTGATGCAGTTAATTTCACCTGCAAGTTTCCATGGGTGCCTTTACTTTGACCAGTGTTGTACTTAAATCCTGGACAAAACAATATTCTCCAAAAGAGCTAATATTTCATATGAAGTCTATTGCACCTGATACCTTTGCGTTTCCTTACATTAGAATCTCTCTAACTTAGACCCCTTGCCAAAGTGTTTTCAACTTGTTTGTTTTCTGCTGAAGCTTGTTAAGGGCAGCACTTGGCCTATTTACCTGCCAATGTCTTTTGCCCCTGGTCTGGTATCCCCAACAAAAAATATACTTGTGTTTATGGCAAAACACACTTCTTTCCCTGTCCTTTTGTTTGAATGATATGTACCTCATACATAGAATTTATGGCAGAAAGTGAAGACATCCTCTAATAGAGGATTGTCAGCTATTGGCAGTGCAGGTCTGTTCTTATAAAGAAGAAAAAAAAAAACCTGAGCACTAATAAATCCTACAGATTGAACTATTTATACTTTCTTTTTAACCTTCATCAAGGTTTTTCTGTCACCCAAGGTTTCCCTAGTAGGCTTTTTACTTCTTTCTCTTTAAAATTTTTTGCTTAGTTATTTTTCAATCATAATTTTTTTTTTCTTAGGGAGAATTATTCCTATGATCCCATTACAAATTCAAATCAGTTTTTTTATGCTAGTTTGCCTTATTTTATGCTAAATTGCATATCTTAATTGTGATTGTGCAGTCAGTCATTTTAAATTGAATTGGGTGCCTTGCTCACTGCCAGGTTTACTAGGCTTCACAAACTCTGAGATTTGTGGCAGGAAGCGTGGATCAGCTATCTGTACAGTTATGTATGCTTAGGTTCAGGTCTTGGCAGGGTATATTTTCACACCAGAATTCACTGATCACTAAAAAACATTGGCTTTTATCTTAGTCCTTTCCCACTCAGGCCACTGGCAACTCAGAAACTCATGAAATGGGAAATATAAAACAAACAGATTGTTATTTTAATACAACACAAAGAAAGAACCTGAAACAGCAGTATATTCACTTGCACAAATTGTAGAAGGAATCTAGAAAAGAGGGCATTTGGCTTCCAGTGAAAGCACCGGTTGGAGAAATCTTGGGGAAGGAGTGCAATCAACAGGACAGTATGTTACAAAAGTTAGATGGAGCTGTGCCAGGGGCAGTTTAATACTATATCCTAAGGAGAGCTTAAAGTCAAATCAAATTACTGCCCTGGCTGCTTTGATGGAGTCTGTATGGGTTCATCTGTGTGGAACACGAAATCTGTACAGATCGAAATCCAGGGCCTCAGCAGGGAGAATACAGTGCTGGGTCTATATCATTGACAGCCCAATCAGGACAGCAGCACTGACTGCAACGTGCAGAGACAGATCAGGTCAAGGAGGCAGCAAGGGCAGAAAAAAACAACGTTATTGGATTACTTCAATTACCCCCATCCTAACTGGGCAAATGTCACAGAGGAGCATGAAGCAGAGTTGAAATGTTTAGGTTCTCTCTGTGGTTGCTGATTGAGTGCTCGCGAGGAAGTAGCATCCTTAGCTTGATGCCAAACTATATCCAGGGTCATGTTCAAAAATCTGTTTTTAGAAGTGCTGCTCTGTAAGAGTGGGCACGAGGTTCACAGGTCACTATCCCGGTGGGCTCGTCTGCGGACCCATGTAGATCTGTACAGCCATGCTTAGCTTCAAAGACAACCATGTCAAGATCAGGGAGTTCATTTAAAAGAAAAAGGAACAGCTAAAAGTGTATGTCTTACTGGGCAGCACTAGAAGGACATGACCCTGTTCAAGGGAGAAACAGAGAAGTACTTGAAGGGGAGATCTAGGGCTGCTTCCACAGAGGGAACAGCTAAGGACCTTTCACAGCTGGCTTAGAGGAGAAGTGACAGAGTCAATCAAAGCATGTGTGGCACTGAGAGGATGGAGGGAGGTTGACTTCATTATCACTCCCAGTCAAGGAGAACCTGATGGTCAAATGGAGGTAAAAGAAACCAGGTTCAAAGCATACAAATCAGTGTGGTTCATCAAGCAACAGAGAGCCATTCAGGCAACTTCCTCACCAAAGAGTTTTGTGGGTACAAAAATTTCAACACAGTTCAAGAGGAGACAAGTCTTGGAAGAGAGGGATTTTTTGGGGTTACCAAGCATATAAGTCATAGTAGGCCCAGGAATTCTTAGCTGAAAGTGTCCAGAGGTGGGAAAACTGTTAAGAAGAAATATCATATAAGTTTGCTCTACTCTTAGTCTTCCCTAGGCATCTGTTTATGGTTACTGTTTTATTCCCCTAAGATCCTTTTCTTGTGCCAGGGGAAACATAAGAGTTCAGGAAGGCTCAAGGAAGAACCATCAAGTTGCAGGGAGACCTTACCCTGTCCTATTTCATCAGGAACGGTTGTTAGAGATAGAATATAGGGCTCAACGAAGAGTTCACAGGGTCTACGTCGCCCTAAGCCAGCAAAGCAATCTATTTTCCAAGTCCAGGGGGAAACTGGTGAGAAACAAGTTTAACCCTTCAAGTATGAGAGAACAATTATACTGAGTTACCTGTCCCTGTGGCTGCTGCCTGAGATCTGGTCACAGCTGGCAGAGGCACTTTGGGGTGCCTGGGAACACTGGTCAGCTCTTCACTCATCAAACCCGTGTCCTTGACACCTGAATGCTAAAAAGGGCAGAGAAATGGGCAAAGCAATAAGTGATGAAATTAATATATTTTTATAGGAAAAAACCCACCTGTCTTTTTGAGGAGTGCCTGATTGTTATGGGATAGAAAAGCAGGAGTAAAATGCCGACAAGCTGTGTGTAAGTAACTGGGCAGACTTTCAGAACGCAGAATTTCTGCAGCTTTAGCTGAATTCAGGGTAATAACATCAAAGACATTGGTAGTCCTTCAAGAATAATTTTTCAGCTAGAGCAGGAAAAATATGAAGACTCCTTCATGCTGTGTTTCAAGCCATCTTAGAATTTTAAACCAAAACTATGTATAGGTTACATTAGATTTGCCTTGAATTGACATACACATCAGCATATATTGTCAAAGATACCTGTCTGCCTTTGTATAGAACTTGATAATGTGAATAGTCACAGTCTTTCTCTTTTCTTGCATTATTTTTGACTAACCATATAAATATAGTCAGCATTAATTTGCATGCGACCTAGGAATCTCAGCATGTTTTTCAAAAGGGTGAAATCAATAATGTTCTGTAGAAATTACTTTTTTGGCAACAGGCTGAGGGCATCGGTGTCCATGTTGCGCTGTTCTATATTCATCTTTAGGATTCTAAAGAAGATTATCATTTTCTAGTAAGCTTAATAAGGGAAGCCAAATGTACATAGGAAAGCCCTTTCTTCTTTTAAATTGAAAACAGTTGTGCTTTTCTGCAATGGATTATTTTACTGTTTTCAGATAGCAGACCACACACTAATTTTCTTTCTTAAGAAAAGCCCATCTCACATTGCATGGCCCAATGAAACAAGCACTGAAAACAAGTATCTGCTGCTTGTATATTTTACTTAACTGTTTCGTAAGAAAGCAGCCTGCGTAAAAGCCTGACCTTTTGAATCATTTCAAAGATTCAGTGGACAAGTTGAGTCTGATATTTATGTACTTTAAGAGCTTGCTTCTTCAGTAAGTGAGTCATTAAAATTTACAGAAGAATTCAGCAATGAGGTGCAGCATGTTCTGTTTGTGATTATGTCATAAGTATAATTATCAAACTCAGTGAATGCACGCATGTACATTCCCCTTTATGAGAAGGCAAACATCAGTGTTTGGCCATACTTCATAACATTATCTGTAGGGCTCATTCATTTTTTTAAAATTTTTATTCAATATTATTGTAAGTAAAAAGACCAATTATTGCAAATAATGTATGTCAATAATGGAACCGCTCCAGGAAAATACTTCATAATTACTGTACGCCCGAGCTGAAGAAAAGACAAAGAAACAAAGCTCTAAATCTGTTTTATAGTACTTTCAGCAAATGAAAGGAGATCCCTATAAACACCATGACCAAAAGCTCCTCTGTAGTCTTAATATTCCTCGCCTTCTTGGACGCGCTGGTAAAACTCACTATGAACTCAGTTATGTTCCTGCCAAAACTGTGCCAGCAAATAGGAGATTCAGCTGGTAATGGTCAAAGTTATACCGATTTGGCTTACCTTTGTTATAAAGTGCAATGAATTCACGAAAGAAAAGATGCCATCTTTTCCATCCATTTCAAAGAAAAAACACATTTAATTTTCGATATACTTTCATGTATCTTGTTGCATCGTGAATTGCGAGTTCCCACAGCCTCCCTGCAGCCCTGCCCTCAGTTCCCCATTGGGTGTCTGTAATCCCTCCCCTGTTCCATCCTCTCTGGCTGGTTCCCTGCTGATCCCTCCCATGTTCCCTTTCCCTATTGGATTGTACCCCTCACCCCGCCTCCCTATGTCCCAGTATAAAAATGCCTGTAACTTCCTGGTATCTCATCTCACTGCTCTTGCGCTTTCAAAAGGTTAAACTCTCTGGAATCCAAGCAGCAGATCGCTTCTCTTCGCCTTTATCTCTGCTGGTGCATCTCCCACTGGCCTGGGGAAAGCCCCTCGAGTGGAAGCTGCATTCCCGACCACTTCTGTGTGTTTTCCTGCTGTGGTCAGGGCGTAGCGCGAGACCCTGGGCTTTCTGCATCCAGGCCCACACGCCGCCCCAAGCAGCCGACCTGGCAAAGCTGCTGATGGCATCCTGATATCGTGGCAGCACAGCCACAGAATCTCACTAGGATGAAATGAAATCCCATGGAAATAAATGGAAGAAATTTCACTAGCTTCAAAGAATTTGGACTAAGTTTGTAGTTTGACATCATTAATGTAAATGTCAAAAAAATTTCCGGCCATGAATAAAATGATGAAACAAAATGGATGTAGGTTGAAAAGACAAATTTGTGAGGTCCAGATACTCTCCCATTTACTCAGCCTAATTAGAACCTTATTGTTGCATAGACACAATTATTTCTTCAAGATTACTCAAGCTGTTTAGAGTACACCACAGGAACAAAGGCAGCAAAATCTCCAAATAAAATTAGCCTGAAGAAAAGAACGTGAATTTTTACTTTCATCAAATTAAGTTTCCATAAACATTGATATGAACAGTATATTGTTTTCAGGGATGCTGGCAGGAAAACATAATGGGAGGAATAATCTTTTAGATGTACTGCCCTGTGACAATTTTACATAGGCAAATTTTGCACTACATGAATGAATGTCTAAACATAAACCCAACAATTTTTAGTTAATAGCAGTTCTTTCAAGGACAGAAGAGTGTATTCAAACCTTATTTACTAGACCTTTATTTAATCAAATTTCATCCAACATAAAAATTAAAATACATATTTGTTAGTAAGGCAAATGCAGTCCTTTAGGGATATACATTTGTAGTGAACTGAATTTCAAAACTAAGTTTTCTTTTGAATTCTAAATTCAACATTTTATTTCTGTTTCATCTAAGCATATTCACTACTAAAAAAAAATCTGAAAACTAAGGAGATATTTTCTGGCTGAAGCGAGTTTTAAAACTCAATCCACCTCAATCTTACTAAAATAACAACAAAAAGAAAAATGCAGCCAAGGATTTTTACTGCTGCTTATTTCGCACAACTGACTTGAAAGCGCTTTATGCTAGAACCCATGAGGACTAGATAGGATTTAAGAGACTTAGTGCTGCTTTCAAAATTTGGCTCATGAACACCTGCCCCTGCCACTGAGGCTTGCTTACAAACGTGTGCTTCTGAGAGGGTGTGTACAGCCTGGAGAGGTTTTTAGGAAGCCATGACCTGGGTCTGTCAGAGCTTGTTCATTGGCTCGGGCCAATGCTGTCCTGTGAAGAAGCACCACAGGACTGGGAGCACTGCCAGGGCACAGCCCTGCCCTCAGCCTGGTTGACAGTACAGGCACAGGGAGCATAGCCTCAGTCTCACTGCTCCTGGCTGGACAGCAGTGTACGCCAGCCTGGAGACATCACACTGAATGGGGTAGAGTGGACTAGGTGACATTTCTGGGGTGGTCATGAAGGATCTGTACCAGAACACATAGAAAGTCTTCCTTGAGACACTAGAGAAAAAATAACGTGTACATGAGCAAGGTGTAGTACAAGATACATCTGTATCCCATGTTGGTAGGTGCACGTGCTAATAGATTTCATGTACAATAGCTGATTTGAAGCATGATGTCCCAGCCTATCACCAGTTCATCAACCTGTAGATCTACCCTTTCCGAAAGACTTCTATGTTCTCTGTTTTGTAAGTCTTCCATTCTTATTCCAGCCAGTATTCCATCCACTCAATCTCTTTTGAGCAGTTCCCACAAATAAATGCTGGTGACTGCTGAAGAAAAGTCTCTTAATATCTCTTGAATGGAACTAGGTGTTGCTGCAGGGTGTGCTGCAGAAACCTGTATCACTGTGAAAAAAATGCATGTGTGCTTACTCTCCTTCCTTAGAGGGATGATCAACCTTGCCTGTGGGCATTTGCACTGGCTTCTTGCAGATCCAGCAGCTCTGTCCATGGAGTTTATGCTGGGAGATCTTCCACCCCAAGTGCATTCTGCTTCTTGCCACCTCAGTCTCATTGTGATTCTCAGATTTTCTCTTAATATCTTCAGCACATTCTTATTACTGCATGTGTCTGTAAGTTTGTGGTTTAGGCAATAAAGACCATCATAGAACTGTCTTATCTCCAGAGCTTTCATTTTTCTCTGCTTCTTTTGTGTAGCCTCCCAATTGCTGTTGTTTCTTCTAAGTTAAAATCAGAGTCTCTAAAGAATCTTTTTTTCCCAAGATTTAGATCTCAAGTTACAAACCAAGATCTGAAATCACAGATTTCTATAATAGATTACAGATATTTCAGAAATGTATTTTATTTTTTTTTCAAACACAGCTGATAATATGAAAAACACCATTTTTAAAGGGATGTTTTATTTTCATGAATTCATTATCGTAAGCAGAGAGTTTTCCTGGCCAAGCATCTTTTTCAGGAAAGAAAAAGCCTTCAGTTTTTCATTCCTTTATTTTATCTCACCATCCTCATTTCTTCCCAGTTTTTACTCCTCCTGCTTCTACTCCTGCTTGTATTTTCTGATCTTTCTTTACAACACCTAGCTGATTGTATGCCTTGCTCTCAGGCAGGATTTAGGAGATGTTTAAACTAGAACCAGAACTCAACATGGCTCTACTGTATCAAAAAGGAATTGAGCAGAAAAATAATTAAAACTCTTGTCACACTTGTCAGTGCTAGAACCAATGATCTTTCCCAACAGCTGCTGGTCTGAGTCACTCTTCTCATCTCACATGAGGCCTATGCTGACAAATTTATTTTCTGAATTTTCCTACATAAGTTTCCTGGAGATCTGCTGCTTTCCTAGCCGTGGCAGTGCTGAGCAGCCCCAAGCTAAGGACTGCTTTGACCACGAGTACTTTCGCTCAAAGGATGCAGTCCTCTAGCCATTTTCAGAGCATGCTTAATGGAACAGATCCTATGCTAATACACAGTTTTTCCTGGATTATGCTAAGAAAAAAAAAAAAAAAAAAAAAAAAAAAAAAAAAAAAAGCTAGTCTAACTTTCCTTGTATTTCCCAAATTGGGATTCCTTTTCTGTATCACATAACATCTGTCTCTTTTTGTAGAACAGTGACAATTATATGGATTCTCCTTTGACTCATCCTGGCTAGACTATGGTGATTTGAAACAAAAGTGATATTCATGTATTTTTTTCACTCAGAGACCAGACTGATGCTATGTCCGAGAGAAAAATTTACACTACTTTTGTTTTGCTATTTGTGGTATTGTTTCTTTTCTTGTCTATGTTGTCCTTGTCACACCGGCTCACCATTTTTGTGGTTCATTATTCTCAAGACTTTTTTCTCCACATCAGCATAGGATTTCATCTCTGATGGCCTGTTTTACCAGAATGTTTCTGTGTAACAGATACATCCAAAAAGCATATTTTATGTAGTCATCTTAATATATCCTTCATAATTTTAAAAGCTAAAAGTTTTGTTTTGATTTTAGTTTTTATAGAGATGCCTCCATTTCTTTAGTGATGTAAATAAATCAAATGGGAAAAGTAGCAATTTGTCTGTTCAAGTGTTAAAAATGCCTGTAACCGAAAGGTTAAAACACTACATAATTTTGTGACTTCCATGACAATTCAAAACACTTAGTGGGAAAAAATTACCTAAATAATTGCTGAAACATTTGATATATATTATATAAAAGATATTTGTGTGTCTATGCTCTGTTTATATATATGTATATGTATGTATATGCTGAAACATCCTGTCTGTGTATATGCATATGCAAATGTGTGTACATAAACTCTCATGATGGGTAAGTGTATTTTGGGAAATTTTGAAATTGTTTGAAAATCATGAACTGCAGTTCATAGACGTAAATCCACCACATGAGATCATGTTTTATCTGATTTTAGCAGATTCTGAGCTGCATGTTGTTTTCCTTAGATGGAATTTTCTAGTATTTTCTTGTCTTCAAAACACAGGCTCCTATTCTTGTTACACACATTTGAATTTAGCCCAACTCTGGGGAAAAAAATATTGAAATAAAAGCATTTTCTGCTTAATTTTAAGTAATATTTTTGCAGCCATTTTTAGGGTACACACTCATGCCTACATAATGCAAGCGGTTTTTTTCTTTCTTTTTTTTTTTTTAATAATAGTATAAATGCCCAGAAAAACATATATAACCATAAATATATAGGAAAGAAATATGTTTTTTTATTACAAGCAGTTGGACTTTCCTCATAAGGAACAGTTTGGAAATATTACTCAGCTGCATTTGAAATGTATTGATTAAATTATATATTGTCAACACATTCTGAGGAATATATGCATGTTACCAAATGCTTGTTTAGTTACTAGAAAACCTCATTAGCAGAGGAATAAAATAGCTCACAAGTGAATCTCATTATTTGTCTGTCTCCTTCTGCCATGCCAATAACATTTAGATTTCCAAATTACATATTCTGATGTGAGGCACGCAGCAGGTGTGTGTGTGATGGGACTACTTCTGTTGGATGTTGATTACTCTCCATGTCATGTGAAAATCTTCCCATTCCCACAGCTTTATGCAATATATCAATGGTAATGGATTCATAATCATTATCAAGCTTGATAGAGGCTTGACTACCGTGACAGATGTCTTCTCAATTTTCCTGTTGCATATGTTCTTTTCCCTCTGGAACAACGCTTTCATAAAATTTCAGTATTAATGTATCCCTTTTATGTTGTTTTGTATCAGTCATTGACTACAGTGATCAATCTTTTAATTCAGATGAATAGGTAATTACAACCAAATGCCAAACACATCAGCAGAAATTCAGCAACTGTCGAGCAAACCATAGTGACCAGAGTTATTTGTCTGTGCTGAAGATAGCACAGGGATGTTACTGCATGTTTATGCACCTGAACAGCGTTTCCATTGGCAACAATAATACTTACATGATATACTTTGTCTGAGCAAAAGACAACAAGTGTATCTATTCTTTTTCCTGCTTATCATGAGATTAATGCAAATGAGTGTGCAGTAGCGCTGTCCAGCATTTACCACAATAAATATAAAACAACAACCATGGTATGTATAAAACAGCAGAAGAGCTCAGTGGCCCTCCAAGTCCTTCAAGGAAAAAGAAAAGAAAATAATTTTCATGTTTTCTTTTGACAAAAACATGTTTTTCTTCTCTGAAGCGTTTATTTTCATATATTCTCCATGTTGTTCGTTTGATAATGGATTTCCAGAAGACTGCTGTGATGAAAAAGCAGATGTATTCTACTTAAAGAAGGTTCTTTAAATTCCTGCGCTTTACATTTTCCCCCTTTCTTCACTTTGGACTCTGTGGTGTAGCCAGACAGATTCTAGAGAGCTTCCTCAGGAGCTCAGATCACCCATGTCAGCTTACAGCACCCACTCACACAGACACCAACTTATGTGTGCTCTGCATATATCACATAGGCTTTTCCCCAAATTATTCACTACTTGTTCAGCTGTAATCTAAGACTCTATTTACTGTAGCGAACAGTTCACCTCTGCTGAGAACCAGCTGTGCCCTGTGTGGAGTCTGGGCTTTTCTGCTATTCCAGTCTCTTGGAGCATGCTACAGAAAACCTCTTCAGCTTGGGACAAAAGGGGGCTTTTTCTTAACATCAGTGTATTTCAGACAAACAGAAAAGTAATGCCTGAGGGAGGCCAGCGGGTTCAGCTTTTGTGATAAAGACTACTGTGTTTTCTCAACAACTTATGAATTGCAAAGAGCTATCTTTTCTATGTGAACTCATGTTTCTCTGCCATTTTCATACAATAATGGAATCATGGGATAGTAGGATCCCAAGAGGGATCTACTGCACTCCTCTATTAGAAGACAGAATCAGCTGTACACATTTTGACATACAGTGATCTAACTAGTTAAAAATTTCTACGG
Organism: Edolisoma coerulescens; assembly: GCA_013397115.1. Taxonomy (NCBI): domain Eukaryota; kingdom Metazoa; phylum Chordata; class Aves; order Passeriformes; family Campephagidae; genus Edolisoma; species Edolisoma coerulescens. The sequence continues at coordinate 1,028,432 of VWZW01002957.1, read as the reverse complement.
GTGGCATATCCAGAGCCTCCTTGGTCATCACTTCCAGTATTTCATAACCTTTCCATGTAAGATTTTCTAACATCTAACTAGTGTTTCTTACTGCAATTTGAACCCATCCTTTCTTATTTTTTACCAATCCTGTACACAGATAAATTATTGTTCTTGTAAATTATTGTCTTCTTGGTAAAAAATATTTGCAGTCTGGTCTTTTCCCCTACTCCCTGACTATCTCCAGTGTTCTCTCCTCTATGCTGCAAAGAAGCAATTATTATCTGTGAAGTAATAAAAGCAATGAATGTAATTAAATTTGATTTCTAAGGTTTTCTATAGAATACTTATTTCCTCTTATGCCCTTGAATATTTCTGTACATAACTGATCCCTAGATATGCATACGCAGAAAGGTTTGCACCTTCCTTACATTAGTTTCTTCAAGACTGAGTTCCTGGCTTGCTGTGGAGCATACATTTAAAACAACTGACTTCAAATACTTGTTTGACTGATTGTTCCAGGATCTCGCCTGGGAAATGAAATCAAGCTGATTAGTCTTTAATTTCTTGACTCCTGTTAAAAGTTATGTGGTATATTTGTCCTTACCAATCTTTCAGCACCTCATCATTCACCAACACTTTTCAAGGACAATAGCTCTGTGATTTCTTCAGACAGAGCTTCAAATATCCTCTATGAAATTGATCTGGTCCAACTAATTTGAAAACTCCTAAATTAGAAATGGACTCCTTAACCTTCTTTTACCTTATTCTTCCCTTCTTTTCCCTGTGTCTGTCTCCTTTAGGCATCACTTCACCACATTTTTACAAGGGAAATTTAGACAATAGTGTATAAAAGTCTCTGTTCCTTCTTTCTAGATCATATATACAAACCAGGACACATGCCAGCAGAATTCCCAAACCAGTCAGGGAGCAGTCTTGTGAATATAAAGAGCTCCAGGGCTAGGCAGTCCTGGTAAAGAGTCACATGTGGTTCACAGGCTGAGGATTACTTGGATTCTAAGTGCCTGGACTCAAGTTCAGGCAAGATTTAAGCAGATTTAATCACTATCCTGGCTTTCTTCAGAAAGCCAAATATCATTTACAGAAAAAAAAAAAAAGAAATTGAAAATTTCACCAATGATCTACACATAGGCATCTCCTTTTTAGAAATTGTAGCAATTCCAGGGTCTGACTAGATAAAGCTAAAGTGAAAAATTATGACAACTCTGCATGTTGAATGAATTCAGTATTTTAACTGCTGATGAGTGTTTTAATAGCATTAATTAAAATATGCTGATATTTCCGTACAACTTCAAAACTGGAGAGGCTTTAAACACTCAGGGAGGCTGAGCTTAGAAGTCATCATGGCCCTGAGGATTTTCGGGTGAGCGGGGGAGGTTTGCTATCAACAAATGCTAAGTCTCACAGGCAATGCAGGGAATTAAACAATGTGCAAAAGGAGAAGATAGAAAAATGACAATGAAGCAGTACCTATTTTGTGAAATATAATTTGTTTTCTATTTTGCAGCTTTCCTAAAGGTGTTCTTTCACACCACATGGAGCTGTGATAAGAGAAGGCTCAGCAATTTTTTATTTTCCGTTGATTTGAAGGAGATAAGGCTGTTGAAGTATTGGGGGCAAAGTAAATTTCCTCCTGGATGTGGACTCAGCTTCAAAGGGAAAAGGAGATTTGGACATGGGTTTCAGCTCACAAAGACCCAACTAATGCTCAGGGAAGCTGTGGCAGAACAGAAGAAGGAGAAGGGGCCAAGGTGCAACACCCGTGTGTGGCAGAGGTCTGCCAGAGGAGTGCCTGGCTCTGGCAACTGGACCTTTTCCTGGTGCTCACTGAGTGGTCACAGCATTCCTGGAGCCACATGAAACACATGACAGGTCTGCTGTCACCTCGACCTGCTCACCCCTCTTCTTGAGTTACCTTCAGCAAATTTTGAGAATGGAACTAGGAAATGCATGTGGGAACTTTTCAGATCTAACCTACGAAAATACTTGATTTACCAAATATTATAAAAATAGTATGTCTATAAACTCGAGGCAAGGTCAAAATCTCTCTGTAGTAGCTACTGTTAAAAGCACAAATCAAATCTTAGGGCAGAAGCAGCCCTAAAAGCTGGCCTGATGTGGTAATCTTTTACATAGTGAGCTGGGATTTGTAAAATGCAATTGGGCCAAAGCTAGCAGGCCATAAAGCAGCAAAACAAGAGCCTCTTAAGTTGAACCTCCTGAACATGCATGACAGAGCTGATGGGCAGCCCAGATGGGACTCCTGGACTACTAGAGATGGATCTGTCATTTAAGGGAGTGTCAAATTATTTTTAAAGTTAATTCAAGTTTTTAATTAACTACACAGAGGCTGCAAGGAGACTTTCCTTCCCTGTAACAAGAACTGTGCCTCAGTATACCCTCCCCATGCCTCCCCAAAATGGCAAAGGGATTCTTTTCAAGAGTAGGGTTGGTGGCATCCCCTCCAGCAGTGACAAACTGACCATTCAAGTACATGTGATGATGTTCTCCACCCCTGGGAACAGCCGATTTCTGTAAAGGAGGTTTGCTTTTGCACCACCCATCTGAATCTGCGCATATGTATATAAACACAAGGTACAGGCTGTGACAACGTTTTCATTTACTTAATGAAATGGCAAGCCATACACTTAGTTGAAAATATACTAAAAAAAAAATTAAATTAATTTCAATTAATTATTCCTCTCATCCATAAAAGGATCGTGTCCTTTATTAATACAATCAGACTTTAGTTCCTGCTTGACTGTAAGAGGGTGTGTGCTATTCATTTTAGATTTTATTATATCTCTTCATGTTTCACAATCAGTAATTCATGCTTCATTAAGCAACCACTGGCATATTCAAAAGAAGTCTGATGAGATAGACCAGACTTCAAAGTTTGAATTAAGGAACTATTTTGTTTTGTTATTTAATCTAAAATTAGACTGAAAAAAGTTATTGAGCATAATTGTCAAGTCATCACAGGCCTTCCAGTTTTGCCTGCTGCCAATCACAAAAGGTGATCAGTGAACTTTTCTACAATACATCTAAATTAAATTGTAACAAAATACTCATTTAGAATGAGGGAAAATCTATACTGATCTAATGGTTAAGATAGTGCCACACATGTTGGAAATATGCTAGTGCAGACTTCCCTGAAGTCCCATCTCTGTTAATTGAGAATGTACCTCTGGACACAGGTTGCTTCTTTGTTTCTGATTAGCAGCCTCAACATCTGTCTATAGTTAACAAACCAACACCAAATGACCCTTTAAAAAGCAAAGAAGGAAATAAGATGCTATGCCACAATTCCATTAAACAGATTCAACAAGCTCACGACTGATGTTTTTGTACCATTCTAAAATATAGTCTAAGATATAGCAGATTTGTTAGTACAAGCCATTTAGGATTTATAAGAAAGAGAGAAAGAGAGAAAGAAAGAGAGAAAGAAAGAGAGAAAGAGAGAAAGAGAGAGAGAAAGAAAGAAAGAAAGAGAGAAAGAAAGAGAGAAAGAAAGAAAGAGAAAGAGAGAGAAAGAAAGAGAGAAAGAAAGAGAGAGAGAAAGAGAGAAAGAAAAGAAAGAAGGCAAGAAAGAAAGAAAGAAAGAAAGAAAAAGAAAGAAAGAAAGAAAGAAAGAAAGAAAGAAAGAAAGAAAGAAAGAAAGAAAGAAAGAAAGAAAGAAAGAAAGAAAGAAAGAAAGAAAGGAAGGTTTTTGTGGTTATCATGCTCTGTTTTACAGTGCTCAAAAACTGAGGTTCTGGCTTTACACCGAAATTCAGGCTATTGCATCTAGTGCCTAGGGGCATAGTTCACACTGCAATATCTCTGCTGGCAGAGCTGGTTTGAGAGGTTCCCATCCTGAGGGTTAGGTTCCCACCACCACCCTCCTGAGTTTTCCTCCCTCTCAGTCTTGTTGATTAAGTTATTTGTGAAGCCATGCCTCAAAACAGTATGTGGGATCAAGCAGCTAGGCAGCCCTGCAGAGACCTGTACCTGTCCAGCTGCAGGGATGAGCAAGTTAAGGAAGGTAAGGGATAAAGAGAAGATGGCTTAGGGAATGTGGGACCTTCTAACCAGGACTGACCCTAGTGAGAGTGGCAGGCGACACAGCACAAGTGCAATCACATGTTGAGGGGGGGAAGGGGGGAGAAGGAAATTAATGTGTGATTTCAGGGTAGGGAATGCAAAATTTTATTTTGCTTTTTTTCAGAGCCTTATTTCAGAGAGCTCAGTTCCCTGATGTGGTTCTCAGCACAGCAAGAGTGGTAATGGCTTGGTGAGCAAACAGTACACCCTGACGTGCAGGGAGGAATCCCGTAAACAAATAGTACTGCTGATTGTTCGGTGTGTGCAGACCGCAGGGTAGGCTCCCTGTGGGAAGCGGTCGGTGAGGCCGATTGCCTGGGGCAAACCAGCAGGAGCAGGAACGTCGCTCCAAAGCCCAGCTCCAGGACACGGGGCAGAGGGAGCCCAGGGCTGCTCCTCCACCAGGGTTTCTGCTCTCTGTAAGTCGCCAAGGGCAGCGGTGTAGTTGATTGTCTCCTGCACTCGCTCATTCAAATCCCGCCTGTGTCATATTTTAGTGTGGGGGAGAGGGCTGGGTCCAGCTACTACCAATCTTTTGAGAGATTGCTTCGCTGACACAAGCTGTAAAAGTGGTTTTCTAACACAATAGGTGGGTGTTCGTATTCTTATGGTGCTTAATCACAGTTTACATGACAGTTTATTGCACTTGGAACTATTATATCAGATCCATAATTTAAAACTGCCGTATGCTTAGAATTATTAAGTTAACATTTCATTAAGGGAAGGGATAAGGTGTGAGAGGGTTTTTGTCTTATTTATTTTTCATTTAAAAATTTAATTAGGTAAAAAAAATCTGAAGCACTAATAAGAAAAACCAAACACAAAAACGCCCCCAACCGACCCTAGAAACATCCATTACAAACCACCCTTAAATTTTACACCTTTATTCCTCAAGCACCTCACCTTGGTAAAAGGAGCCAAGCTCTTTGCCTTCATCTATCCACACATCCACCCCTTAGAAGAAAACAAATCTACCAAAAATTCAAAGTCGTATTCACCACGGTTTTACGGAAAGCTTTCAGTAGAGAGGTGATACATTCTTACCCACAGAATGAGCAGTGTGCACGACGGCACACTGACTGCTTCTTCAGGATCTGTCTCACATAACAGAGCCTCACAGACAGCTGGAAGTATCAGCCTTGTACTAATTTTCAGAATATGCTAACGATCTCAGGAAGCTCTGAAACCAAATGATCCTTATGTCCCACAACTCAACAAGCCAGTTCTGCTCAGCAAACCACATAAGTACACACTTACTTTTATACATATTTAATATATACATATATAAAATATGCATATTTTATATATGCATATATATATTATAAACATACATAGCACACACAGACAGATATATAGATATGCAGATATACAGACATATAAAAGGATTTTTGACTTTCCAGGTCATGGGGTTTTTTATTATAGTTTCACTGAATCAAGACCTGAGAGATGATGGAGATGAAGCTGAACCAGAGAGACTTGAATGTTGAATTTCCCAGGGTCAAATCTTGAAAAAAAAATTCTTCAAATAATTTTGGCATCAATTTATATGCATTATCTCCCTAATGCACCAAATTTCGGTATGACTGCTCACAGATTGGAGTTCTTGGGCTTCTTTCAAAGACTCTCTGACTTGCATTGCAGTTTAATGTTTTCTTGTATTATATATTCAACAACATCTTTAAGCTATTTAAATCCAGATTAGTTTTTTCCTGATCCTTAATTATATACTTTCAAAACAAATTTCCATCTGTTCTTTAAAGTTTCCATCATCTTATCTTGGGAAAGAGACATAACAAAATGCAGTCTCTTTCCTTGATAACTAAGTAAAATAAAACACAACTCCACTTTATAAAATCTACCCTTTTCCCAGGTTTAGAGGAGCCTCATTTCTTCTGTTCTTGACAAATAGAAAGACAAGGCATTTGTGATATTTATGAGACTCCTTTTTTCACAAAAGATGAACAAGATCACACAGCTAGATTTAGACACAGAGATCTTTTTTTGACTGGACCTGAATCCAAAATGAAACAATGTCTAAATATGGTCAGCAGAATCTGACATTTTTCTTAGCTATTACCATGCATGTTTCTATCTTGCCTTTTGAATATATCTCTAAAAAAATATGTTTAACTTGTAAGAAAAATAGAAATCTGGACGCTAATAATTTTTTCACAGTATGGACACCAAACTACTTCTTTTCTTTTATGACTTCCAAATCCACCCTGCAAAGTGGTAAAGTTCTGACAAACTACTTATTTATTTATGTAAGTTAAAGCAATGAAACTTAGGTCTTCCAGTGACAAGAGTGAGGTAATATTGCCTTCTACCTTCTGTGAAAAATACCTTGAAAGATACACTTGTTCTTCAACATTTTCCATTTAATTTTTTTAAATGACATTAAGGGTTTGGGTTGAGAGGGGGCTTTAGAGGTCATGTAGCTTCACCTCCTCCTGCAATAAGCAGGGACATCTTCAACTAGGTCAGGTTGCTCGGAGTCCCATCCAAACTGACGATGAATGTTTCCAGGGATGGGGCATCTACGACTTCTCTCTCCAGTGTCTCACCACCCTCACTGTAAAAAATTTTATTCCTTTTATCCACTCTGAACATACCCTCTTTCAGTTCAAAGCCATTCCCCCTTGTCCTATCACTACANTGAAAAATACCTTGAAAGATACACTTGTTCTTCAACATTTTCCATTTAATTTTTTTAAATGACATTAAGGGTTTGGGTTGAGAGGGGGCTTTAGAGGTCATGTAGCTTCACCTCCTCCTGCAATAAGCAGGGACATCTTCAACTAGGTCAGGTTGCTCGGAGTCCCATCCAAACTGACGATGAATGTTTCCAGGGATGGGGCATCTACGACTTCTCTCTCCAGTGTCTCACCACCCTCACTGTAAAAAATTTTATTCCTTTTATCCACTCTGAACATACCCTCTTTCAGTTCAAAGCCATTCCCCCTTGTCCTATCACTACACATCCTTGTAAAAAGTCCCTCTTGAGTTCTCTTACAGGTCCCCAGTATGTACTAGAAGGTGCTACACTGTCTCCCTGGCACCTTCTGTTTTCCAGGCTCAAGAGCCCCAACTCTCTCTGCCTGTCTGCAGAGAAGATTTGTTCCATCCTCTGATCACCTTTGTGGCCCTCCTCTGGACATGCTCCAATAGGTCTTGCTTGCACTCAGGACCCCAGAGCTGGACGCAGCACTCCAGGTGGGGGTTGCAGCAGAGTGGAGCAGAGAGGCAGAATCACCTCCCTCGACCTGCTGCCCACTCTGGTTTTATTATAAAATAATTTCCTACATGACATGGTTCTAAAAAAACCTGTAGGAGCTGAAGAGGGAGTAACCAATGCGGAAATGCTTAAGGGTAAAGGGCAAATCTACATGTAGAAATGCTTAGGGGCAAACTTACATGCTGCAACATAATTCAGTTCAGTCTCACATTAGATTATATGAGCTTTAAGTGAACATTATACTGACTTAATGTGTTGCCTTGCAGTATTGGAATGACCATAGTGGGGAAAATATCCAGGATCTCTGCACTTGTTGTCTGCTGTAGACGGACACAGTATGGATTTACACAGGGCATAGCACTGTGGTACTGAGCAACATCAGTTTCCTCATTTATTTCAGTGAGGTCTTAATTCAGCTGCCCACTGATAATAATCAAGGATTAACATTTCCAGCTGCTGTAACCCAGAGGGCATGGCATTGATCTGCACAGTGGGTGAAATCTTATTTTGCTGCCAAGCAGGAAATGTTTTGGAAAGGTGCCCATCTATTGTTCCCCTTACAGGAGACAAGCATGGAAAGTGTAGAGCCCAGGGACAGACAGATTCAGGGTCTCCAGTGTACTGTCACTGATGTCTTATTTATTGTGTCTGTAAGAATGTCTTATTTATTATGTCTGTAAGAATTCATATTTCCATGGTAAGAGTGAAAAATAGTAGTTCTTATATTTCACAAACTTTGAATACAAAATTTGAAAGGCAGAGAAATTCCAGAAAAAGAACTATTGAATCTTAAAGAAACTGAAAAAAATGATAATTAGTATTTTCCAACTATCTACCATGCTTTTCAGGCACATTATTCTATCTGAAGTACAGATTACAGCATTTAAATAATAGCTTTTCCAATTCCAAAAATACATGTGGACTATGTTAAATATTTGGCAGAAATCCAGACAAATCTCTTGTGGATATACTGTGACCAATCATGAAATTGCATTTCCTGCCAGAACAGTCAATCCATGCTACAAGTTATTTATTTACTGGTGAATAGATTTTTTTTTCTTCCATTCTGAGATGTAGGAAATTACTGTAAACAAAACCTTCATACCTCTGTTTGGCCAATGTTCAAATCGAAGTTAGAACTGAAAGCACAGCAGATGGAATTCCACTAAAGGTCACCCTGTTACAAGGCTCTAAATCAGCAGGTGTAGTGGCTGGCTCACAAGTTAGGGAGGTACAGGTCAATAAATTTACAGCTCAGAGTGAAATAGAAAGTATTTTGTAATGGTCTTTGAAAAATTACAGAATGTGATGCATAATTAAAAGCAGAAAATACTCGTGGATAGATCTTCGCCAGACATAAACAAGCATTTTCCAGAGGAACTGTGCTGCATTCCCAAGTTTTCTGGCATTCATTTTATTTTTAAGTAGAGCTGTCAAGTGAATCCTTTCTCAAACATTCTCAAGTACTTGAAAAACTATCTCATTTTGTGATGGCCATCCTTATGAAAATTGCTTTTACTTCAAAATTTACAAAAACTTGATGATGAGTACGGCACAGACTATGGCTGCAGTGCCATACAATGCCATTATTGTTTAATAAAGAAGGTTGTAGGGATACTTAATGTAAATCATCTTGTGAATGCAAGGAATAGTGAGGTGATAAAGGTTGCTGATGGCAAAGTTATTCAGAATAATCAGATCTACAGCGAGCTGTGAAGAGCTGCAGAAAGCTTTCACATTACTGGAGAGACAGGGTGATAAAATTGCAAATGAAATTCAATGTTGATAAAAGCCAAGTGCTGAGGAAAAAATAACCCTAACTCTACATTTTCTGGTGATACTCTACCACTACTTCACTGATACCAGCTGTCATTTTTTAAGAGACTATCTAATTGATACATATTTAAGTAAATTTTGAGCAATTGGTCTGTGCTTGTCTTTAGCTTTTAAAGCTGAGGGTTTTTTTCAGGTCTAAATATCCAAGGAGCCCAAGAGCTTGGGGATTTTTTCAAGCTATACCAGTTGTCTAATGAAAGATATTGGTTCTGCTTACAGATCTCGTCCCACTTAACTGCCTATACATAATGAACTCTTCTCATTGTATCCCTTGAAGATATCCTTGTTTTGTCTAGACCCAATCAAGAGACACTAATGAAATTAATATATTATTGGTATGTACATGTTTGCATAAAATATGGCTGTAAATCTGCATTTTTTTAAAAAATATCGGATCTGATGTACTGGAAATATTCACACACAGATTTATGAAGTGGGTTCCCAGCTGAAAAGAACATTTTACTCTCCATGAGTTAAGAATGTAGGTGTTCTGCTGAGAGGAGGAGATATTCTAGAGTGTAGGGCAGGTTAATGGTGCAAAAAAAGACAGAACAAACTCTCTCTTGAATAAGCCACAGCTACTGGGTGCTTCTGCAGGACACAAACTCACAATATATTGTTTCAGAACATCCCAAGAATAAGAATACACAGTGCATGCCAGCTGCACAAGCCACTTGAAGGGCTGGTAATAAAGGAAGTACCTATGAAAAAAACTCTACCATGTGCCAAAAGTGCTCTCCGGCCTCCAGTGATAATAGTGGGAAGTATAATCAAGCCAGAATAGTCCAGGAGAACCTTACGACAGCTCTACATTTTGTTTTATTACATTCATGAAAGTGATGTTAATGTCATTGTGAATAGTTCTCTGAAAGTGCCAGTTCAGTGCTCAGCAGCAGTCAGAAAGGCAAATAAAATGTGATGAACTACTGAGAAAGGAGCAGAGGATAGGACAGAAAGCATTGTCAAGCCACTGTATAAATATCTGAATGTGCCCATAGCTTGGAAACTACCCACAGTGCTGCTTATGTCACCTTTGATGGCACTATTGAAGTGCGTGGAAGGTTGTCCAGCATGATGAGGTCTGTGGAACGGCTACCATTTGAGGAGCGATGAGAGCTCACTGCAGAAATGTTTGAGGGAGATAAGGGTGCGCTGTAGACAAACCCGTGGAGGACAGATTGAACACGGAAGTCTGGATGCAGCCTCCAACCCTAAACCACTAATTGCTGGAAGCAATCACCTCAGTTCACTTCTCTCCCAAACAGACGCTGCAGACGAGCTCCGGAAATGAGCTCCAAGGCCCAGACTGTACTCTGACATGCAACTGCACTTCATGCTCAGCGTGCTGCAGTTGAGTTTTTCCCATGCCACTACATTCAGACACAAAGGAGAGCGGCAGGTTTGCTCTCATTTACTGGGGGAAAATTTGAACTTAGAGTGCTAGAGAGTATTTCTGGATCTGTTCCCAGGGTGGTCCAAGAAAGAGAGGTCTAAGCCAAAGTTAGTCCAAGGTCATGTACCTTTAGTGCAGCACTCTGGTTAGGCAGGGCATCACTGCGGGTGGGTTTAGGACAAGTTTTGTTCCTCTTGGTCTTTTCAACTAGAAAAGACTTTCTCATGTCCCTTGGACAAAGTTTTGCTGCCTTGGTGGGAGATCTTGCCACATCACTGAAGATTAATTACAGTAGCAGGACTACAGGGATGAAAACAAGGAGATGAGCCCCAGGAACAGACCTATCCAGCCGCAATAACCACTGCCCTAGGAGTGGCCCAAGAATGAAGGGCACTTTTATTACTCCTAGGAAACCAGCAAGCCTTGTTATCTAACCAGAAGAAATACCACTTAGCAGTCTATTTGAAGTATTGTGTGTTCCTGAGAATAAACTATGTTTCTTCTTCACGTTACCTCTCACAAAGTGCTAGTATTCTCTACAATCACTATTAAAGTGTGCTCTCTGTTCTTCCCAAAAGACTGTGGTGGTGGGGAGAATGATTTATATACGCACCTCCTCCTGCTGTGTGGTCTAAACTAGTCCTATTATGCATCATTACAGATGGCTCCTGGTACAGAGAAAGAGCAGATTATCACCTGACCANNNAAAAAAAAAAAAAAAGTTAAGTACACATTGTCTCAGAAATATTGATGCTGAATTTTATGGTTGGGTAATAAAGATGAGCCACATGTAAGAGTAATAATGTTCACAAAGGTCCAAGCTCTCTTATTTACACTGTCCTGCTGGAGGTGTTTGAAATGAAACACTAAAAAAACCACCCCAAAATCCAAAAAGAAAAAAAAAATAAAAAACACAGCAGCAATTAAAGCCTCTAAATGTTGGAGGTTTATTCGTTGAACACCATAAACAGTTCATTCATAAAATTCCTGGCACTCAGAAAACAGTCAAACTGTAGTCTAAAACAGTCAAACTATAGTCTGTGAAAATACTTTACATTTTACACATTTCTTGTTACATTTTTCCCAGGATATTTGTGTTTTTCTCTTTGCTCTCTTGAGGGGGAAAGGAAGGTGAGCCCCTCGAGTTTTATGAGGTAGGTATGCTAGAAGCATAGATAAAGGACTAACTTGCTCCCACTCACATTGCTGCTGCAATCTGGCCTAAATAACGTTCAGACTCTGAATCCAAGCAAAGACTTAGTTTTGCTTTGTCTGCACCAGAACATTGGGACTATAATGTATTTTACTTTTCTAAATTTGAGGCTCTGTTTTCTTTCTCTTCTAAGATAGTATTACAGTGAACTAAAACCCAGCTCTTTAAATTAGAAAACAGAACAGTTTAAACAGTATAAAATGCTTAGTCTGTGCTAAGGTATTTAGAAAGGTCACATTTGCCTGTGCTTAGTCTCTCACACACACATGCACATATCTTCAAGGACTCGAGAGGAAAACAGAATATTTTTAATTGTATTACCAGACAGCAGGACCGATCTCATGTCTTTCAGACAGAGGTAAGTTCCATGGCAGGGCTGTGACTGAATGGGAGAGCTGCCCTTTGTTATGTCTACACAGACTTGCCTTGAAGCAAGATTGAAGCCTGCCTTGGCATGCAAACAGCCACATCAGGCTTGCATCCACTTTTGCTCTTTTCCCGTTAGGCCGGTCAACTGGTGGGCAATTCCTGCCATTGGCAGGGGCAGCTGTGGGAGAGGGGGACGTGAGTCACCGGAGTAGGCTGGCACATGTCCTGCTGGTCCGCGACCAACAGCGTAACTCCAGAGGTGAACAAGTGGCCTCTGTGCCAGCCTGCCCTGGACCCCCTGCCAGAGATCAAGGGGAGTGGACACGTTGCAGCTCTAGGCTGGGAGCTGTGCACTGCCCATGGGGAGAAAATGATGTGTGTTCACACAAGCTGCTCCAGCCCACCCTTCTGGGAATGCAACAGCTCCAGAGTGCATGTTTTACCAACTTACTCGTTTTGACACAGGCCTTGTGAAAAGCTCTTGCAGAGCTGCATGTGAACTAAGACATCCTCTCTTCTGCCCGTGATTCTTCCAAAGTGAAATTCCCTTCAGATTTTTAAATAGCTTGAGATTACATCCTGGTCTGAGCCTTCTACAGTGAAACTACAGCAGAAAACCTTTGATGGGAACCACAGGGTCACTGCTCTCAGAACTGCACCTTCAGTGTCAGAGGTGTACACCTAAAGATATAGTCACATAAAGTTCCTGCTCAAATTTAGAAAATTCAGATGAATTGTAATTCTTAAACCACTGACTTCCAGCTCTTAAGCTTTTAATCTTAAATTAACTCTTTCTGGTTAAATGTGATCCATTACTATAGTTGTGCCAAGTATAAGGTCCAAAACAAGTATACTGGAATATCCTGATGGACAGTTAAAAATCTTTTTGCTACTTAGAATTAAATTTTTATCATTTTCCCCTTCATATTTAATAACTGAGCATATCCCCTTTAAAAAAATTTCTTTGGTGAAATTACCCCAGATAAGAAATTTATCTAGTTATTTGACAGGTTTTTATGTATTTATTTTTTAATAAAGAACAGGTAGTTTTTCCATTTCATCTCTTTTTTTGTTGTTATGGTGGAATTCTTCTGTATGATGGTGATTTGACTATAGGTGTAATCTCACAATAAGACAACGCTCCTTTTTTTTTTTTCTGTAAAAGTATAAATTTTAATTTTGAGCAGCATGGCAGTCTTCTTTTGCATCAACTCCTTCACAGCTGTAGCCAGAAGAACACAATAATCTCCTTCTCCAGATTAAAAAAGAATTGCTGTCTTTTATAATTGTGTATTGCAACAGCCCCTCCCCAAATATGCTACAAGACACATTGTGAGTTTTGAAAACTTCTATTCAAATGTCTATAAAGGAGGAATGTTTAGAAAGGAAAACTCTCCAAAACAAGTTGCTTTGGGGGAGGCTAAATCAAATACCCGTGGAGGTTCATGGAAACAAGTATTGTGGAGTTCAATAGGCTCTGAGTCATGGGGCGCAGGCCACTGGTACATGAATGAATAAATGAGGAGGTGATGAAATCCATCAAGTACATCTTTCTAGAGCAGGCTGAGGTTTGCTCTCAGGTGTGTCAGCCAGCTGGAATACCAGGGAAGAGCCCCTAGGTACTGCTCACACCCTGCGTTTTAGGAGACACCACCCTCAGTTGTTATTAAATGTACAGTCCCATGGAGAAAGGTTTGAACTGCGAGAAGCTGATTAAGAGTCAGATTGTGACATCCAGCTTCAGGCTCAAAATTGTGACTATGGCCTTCTCTGAACTGCTCCAGACAGACCATGCCTGAGGTCAGGAAGTCCCTTCCCCACAGTTTGAAACCCTGTAGTGTCAGTGAACTGGCAGCTTCCTGCCATCTGGCTGTGCTTTTTCCTATCCAGAATTCCAAATAAAGCAGAATTAAATGATTTTTTGTTTTTTCTTGGGTTTTATTTGGTCATTAATACCTAAAGCAAGGATGTCAGAAATAAGCACATTATTGATCAATTTTTTCTGACACAGAGGTCTTTCCCCAGATGTGTGCTGTGATGCTTCTACTGCTGTGTTAAATGGGATAGTGAACAGGAGGAAGGGGTTTGTCTTTGCCATTATCAAGTTCCTCCATCTTGAGCTGAAACCACAGGAGCTGACAGGAGAAATCTTTAAAGCTGTCATTAGGAGAATGATGATAGTTATTAAATCTGATGATTGTCCAGTCCCACAAACCACTCCTGGAGACTGTAACTGCAAGTGACTGAGCATTGGAGAGAAAGCCGGGGGCGGGGGGGAAGATGAGCAATTTGGGGACAGACTATCATCTTTTAATTAGACTAATTAGAAAACTTCTAAAAAGGAGAGAGAAGTTGTCAGACTGCTCTTTTTAGAGAGCAGGTGGGATGATATGAAAAAAAATTACCAGATTGGATCAAGAAATGAAAAAAACCTCAGACTTCCAGAAAGTAACATATGTTCTAGAGAGAGAATGTTTATTTCCTTACAGACTTAATCACAAGGGATAAAAGATTGGTGGAAAACTAGGGGTAGAGAAAAGACTAAGGCTTTAGCATTTTTCTTCAAAGTTATGTACAGGATCCTTGATAAAGTTTGCAGTCTGCTTCACCTGTAAGGTTGTATCCCTGGAACTGGAATATTCATCATAAAAGAGCTGTGGGAAAGAGTGCTCTGTAGCTGAGAATTTTGTGAGAAGTGTTAGATCTGTTTCTGGGAGCCACAAGCAGTTTATTAAAAGGCCTAAAAGAACCCTGTAAACAAACAAAAGCAGCTAAGGAAGCTCAAAACAAAAGAAAAGCCAAAGAAATGGTGAGAGCAGCAGCCTACTCAAGTTAAATAATGGTTTGAAGGTGCATGGGTCCCATGTGGTGGGGACCTCAAATCAGTATTTTCCAGCTGAAGATTTCTATCTTTTGGTTCCAAATGAAGTATTTGTTGTTGTGCTCTTGTGCCTGATTTGCTGTTTATGTAGATATACAGATATTGCTTGATGTCCTCAGCTGGCACAGCAAAGCACATGAATATTCCCATTCAAAGCAATAAATCTATTTGCTTTATTTGACAGGGTTTGGGAAACCAATCCAGCAGCACTTGGTGAGGACCATGAAACTCTTTGCCCTGTCATGAGTGGACAGTAGTTTGGGTCTGCTAAAGCTAAGTATTTATGCTTACTTGGCTGTTATGGGAAATAAGCACCAGCCTTTTATGAGAAGTACAATTATACCATACAAAGAAACCATGCCCCTCAGGCTTTCAGCATTCTTCCCAATGAATGAAGCCTTATAATTGCCACCTCTACCTGTGAGAGCTTGTTAATATTGCATGGGTAAGACTCAGGACTTAATATCTCTGTTTCAAAAAAGCAGTAACAACAACATTCAAACCCCTGTAAGCAGCCTGTGGCTTACAAATGATGCTGTATTTCTGATGCTATTATCTTATGCAAATATTTATCTCTCCCTTGCCATATTTTTTTCTTGGTTTGCTCAGCTGGTGACATAAACATGTTGCTGATCTAACACAAATAGCTCAGCTATCCCTGTAGACATGTCTCATCACAGCTTCTTAGGTAAAAGGATCAGAAGGGGATGAAAAACAAAGGATTTGCTCCTTAAGAGGAGGATTGCTGCACCTGAAAAGACTGAATAGAGGACGGAGAAACTTTCCATGAGACCCTTCTGCCCAGTTGCTTTAGGCTCACAATATTTCCCCTCGCTGTCAGAAACAGCAGCAATTATAAACTCCTTTCAGAAGAGCTGCTCTTGTGCATAACGTATCATTTTCTCAAACAGGTAAGGTATAGAGTAAGGTTAATTTTTGTATCTTTATTAGAAGCATATGGATGTTACTATTCTGGTATTCCCTTTATGGGTTCAAGAGTATTGTACAACTGTGACCTTTGCTTGTTCTGCCCCCGCCTTGCCCCACATTCATCCAAGAAAGTGGATTAGCACAACTGTGCAGCATTTGCTGTTTAGCTCCTGCAGGAGTAGTTCGGTAAACAACATGAATTTATCAGAGGAGAGAATCAACAACTGTTCTTTTATGTTTTTATGTAGCAACTATAAAAATTGTTATTGGCATCTCTGGGTTGTAATGAGAAAACACTAAGAGGACTGTAATGACCCTGCATTTAAAGTATAATTTGAATAGCATAGAGGATGAAATCTAGATTCTACTAATCACAAAAGCAGACTGAAGAATACCTGCTGATAGGGGAGGACTTTCTGTACTCTAGGGCAGGAATTTTTTGAAAAATTCATCTGCAGCAATGATTGCCATAGGCAAAATTTTTAGTAATACATTTAACATTAAATTATTAGAAACCCTAGCTGTTGCTTTTTCACCGAACAATGCTTGACTTTGTAACCTTTAATTTTTCAGAATTTCTTTCTCCACTACTAATCTGGAAAGGCCATTCACTCTGGAAAAAGGAATTTCAAAAGTCTTAGAAATTGTCAAGACCTTTTTCAGAAAAATATGTTTCATATTGTGGTACTTGAATCAAATGCACATTGTTTTTCACTGATCATCACACATTGCAGTTTAAAATTTTAAAATGTCAGAAAATAGATTGTATCTTCCTCCTAGATAAGTGTCCTATCATAGATTATTTTATTCTCTTGGGTAGGTTTTATTCTCTTTACAGGGTTACTAATACGAACTCAATTTTTTGCTTCAGTATTAGTCTTTCAAAATATTGGCTGAACCACAGAGTCAATCATATGCCGTCTTATGAAATACCTTCACAGATAGTGAGAGTTTATAAAAAATCTGTGAAAGCTATGAAAAGTAAGAGGCTTCCATACCTGAAGTTCTTTTATTTCCATTGCTGGCAACATATTTAGGAAATATAGATGTCATGAGCAATGATTTAAGAGAGTTTGTTTGCTTTAGGAGAGATTGTAGGATTTGTTTTTTGTCCTTCTCCAACAAATTTTTTTAGCAAGTTGGTAGTCTAAAAAGATTCTTAACAATTACATTGTTAATTTTTATTTTTTATATTATTCATTGCTTTAATTAAAGTATTTAAATGTTCCTAAGTATTCCTTTCCACAGTTGATATGCCTTTGGCTCATGTAGTTCATGCTTTGGTAGTGATACTTCATGAAACTTACTTTTCACTTACTGCTTGAGAATTAGTGTGGAGTAAACAAGGAAGATTTTGCAGTCTCTCCTTGGAAAGGAAGCATGGCAAATTTTTTGCAGTCTCTTCTTGAGGTGCTCAGCTCAGGCAATCCTAGTGAAGTGTGCCTCCCCCACCACGGTCCTGAGGGAAGGTCAGACACCTAAAGGTCCTGTCCGTTTGCTACGTGCCGAATTCCTTTCTCAGCTCGTGTGTCTGAAACAGCAGCAAGCTTCCAGGGGTTTCCCCTTGTCAAACACGTGAGGTGATGTGCTGAGAGGTGAGGGACCTACTTATAGCCTGTGTTAGGAAGGGCAATAGAAATAACACAGTTCAGTGTCTCACTCATTTACTTGCAAGTTTTGATACTACTTTTGTCTAAATTGCATTTCTTTGTTTGATCTTGCTCTCCTTACAAGAAACCCTGTTATA
Source organism: Edolisoma coerulescens (assembly GCA_013397115.1). Classification (NCBI taxonomy): domain Eukaryota; kingdom Metazoa; phylum Chordata; class Aves; order Passeriformes; family Campephagidae; genus Edolisoma; species Edolisoma coerulescens. Next base: position 1,010,745 of record VWZW01002957.1, on the reverse strand, counting down.
CAGAATCCATAGCTATTTGCCAGTAAAAACATCTTAAAATCCCTTCCAAGGGATGCAAGTCTGCAAAAAGGAGGTGCTACAAACAATGGGAGAGGCAAAGGTGGAGACAGAAAAAACAGGATTAAGACTTGTTACTGTAACTTATAATTCCACTGCCATCACTTTGTTAGCAGTGTGACAACACCATTCCCCTTCCCATGGAGCCAGCCTGGATTTTAGTGTGCTTCAGGTCCAACAGGATGAAAAATTTTGAAGACAGCAAAGCAGAGTGAAATACATCCTATGACTTGTCAAGGCGAAATCTGCAGCACCATGCCCCATCCACGGTGCTGGTGAGTGAAGCAAGCGAAGAGGGCTGACACCAGTGCCCCAGCAGTCGGATGGGAGGCAAGGAGCAGCAGTGCTGCCAAGGGCATGCTGAGCTGCAGCACAATGCCAATGTGCACAATGCCCTGTGCCCTGATTCCTCAGCCTCCCCAGCTAGAAGGGGTACTGACATCCCCTTTGGATGGGCAAAAAGCACAGCAAGCTTCCTCATGTCACCTCGTTGCTCACTGCAGCACTCAGCGTGCCTTTCTCCTGACTGAGCCTGGGCACAGCTTTAGTCTGATCAGATTAACTTTATAACGAGGCACAAGCAAGCAAGCGACCCCTGCTTCCAGAGTTTTGCAAGGTATTCAGTTTTGGAAGGAAATATGTGTTTAAAGGAAGGGGTTTTTTTCCCAACCCCACCCTAAAAGGCAAGGCATCACATCCTTGTAACGAAAATCGGTATTATTAGCGACTGTCAAACCCACTCTGGTGATTTGCCCCAGTGCGAAGGCTGTATTGAAAACCGCGATAAGAAAACTTTGCAATTTAAGCATTTTCACACTTGGGACTTACACTTCCATTTAGGTTTTTATTTGCTACAACCCCAAAGAGCCTACAGTGTCAGTGCCTGAAGAAATGAGGCTTGAGAGGTGATTATAGCTTTATGTGGAACAAGAGCTGTTATGAATCGGAAGACAGATGCTAAAAACTGAGTCAGATAAAGGTACCTACTTTGCACTTGCAAGATAGCACAACGCCTTCTGCTGTGTTGCAATCTTTTAATCTCTGTCAGCACATCTTGTACTACAAAATAAGTGTGGATCATGCATATGGATATATGGGAAATATTTATTTTAAGTAGACCACAAACTGCCATACATATGTGTAAAATATAATTTTAAAGTGCACCGTAAAAGAACTACTTAAGGATTACAGAAGCTTAGCAGTATTGAACCATCATACGCTAAAAATATCTTGCTATCTTGCTGTAGATAACTTTCTGAATTAATTGTGCAGACACCAAAATATAACCTAAATACTATAATGTCACTATTTCTTTTCTTTTCTCTTCTCTGAAGCAGTTCCTGTACATTTATTCAGATGTAGAATTTATCCATCTGTAGATCACAGACATATCTTCAGCATCCGGTTTCAAATTCATGACAACACCTATCCAAGAGTTAGTTAAACAAGGAGAGAATCTGGAAAGGGCATGTGTTCTGTATAGGTAAGCCCAGGGGCTGAGAAGGAATGAGAGCTACACTCTCTTCCTTTGTGGCTTTGTTGCATGTGCACTTACTCAAAGTCCTGTCTCTGGGCCTGGGAACACAGCCCATAGGCAGGATGCTGTGCTCAGGGGTGTTTCATGAGCGCTGCTGAGAACTCAGCTCGTAGTGGTACAGAAGCATGCAAGAGTCATGGGCTTGCACAGGTCACTTGATGGTACCAGGTTTCAGAGGAGAAAACCTGAGCTGTTACAGGTGGTGAGGCATGGGACAGAAGGAGCTTTCATTTGGCTACAAGAACCCTGTGTGACTTTCTTGAGTGCAAAATTAGCTTTTAAGAAGTGATACTTTTTCTGCAGTTACTGCTGGCCCTGCCAGACCTTTGCTAGAAAATCATTTGTCGAAGCCTAAAATAGTACCAACTGCAAAGCTGATGAGATGTTAGGACATGCACTCATCAACAGTTTCCATTTATGAGTTACTGTGTGTTTTGCACTGCTTCGCTACTTAGATGCTGGGGGCAAGGGGGTGCAAGAAGCACAGTGCCTCCCAAGGATCAAAGAAACATGTCCATAAGATGTCACCTGTTCCTGCCCACCCATAACAGAAGATAAATGGGGATAAGTGTCATGGTTAAAACACCACAATAAGTTACAGTTTAAATCTAGGAAATGCCAGAATAAAATTTTTCTGGGAATCTGTTATTTGATCCTTCTTGCCTAACTTGCAGTGTCTTTGTCATCATCCACACACCCTTTTTGGTCTCTGAAAAGGAGCAGGCATTTCCAAATTGTAGTGAATTTTCTCCTCACAGGCTCATTTAAAACAGGTCAGATAAATTGCCTTTTAGAAGTGCCTGATTCCAATGACTGTAAAGGGAGTCTAGTCTTAGCTCAGAGACAGAAGTCTGTGCTGTAAACTTCTAAATGAGGAGGAAGGAATCTCATCCTTGTATCCATAGGGCAGTTGCTACACTGGACAGACCCTCCTTTCAATCACCTCTCTTCTCTCAGACAAATTCAGGAGTGACTGTGCTGTATTATAAACAAAGGTTGAAGTGAGATTCCCAGATCTCACTTTTGATTCCACAACCTTAAATTCTTCTGCATTCTTACTTTAGTCACATGTAGCCTTTTCTGAATGTGGCCCTTGCAATCTCTGCAAACTACCACTGCACCATACAAATAAGACCAGTGGCGATCTACACTATTTCACTAAAATATCCATACACTAAACTACATCCCTTTGGAACCAAACGTGGCAAAAAATGTTACTAATATGGATGGGCTTCTCTGAGCTGTGTGGTAGCACTTTATTATGGCTTTGACCAAAAGAGTTGTAAAAAAGAGTACTTTGTCCCACAAGACAGATTGTGTATACATTTGGGAAAAAAAAACTTCAATGCAAATACTGAGGGGGGGTTGTATCATTTTCGGTCCAGACCATATTTGGGTTCTTTAGGATGTTTTTGCATGTGACATTTCAGCATGCCTGTGCACTGCTTTTGAGTCTCTCACTATGCCCAAAACGCACAGATAAAATACACAGCAGTGTGCGGGTTTGTACGTGTGGCCGGATCCGATGCCTGCCTTATCTGTTAGCTAAGGAGAGCTGTGAGGAACAGCAAGACCGGCAGCAGTACTCTGGATAAACTAAATGATAACATTTGCTTCTCTCCTACAACAATGCTGGTGTAGTTCTGGTGGCTGGGATTGAGGACTGTGTTGTTGCTACTGGGGCACAGGAGTGCCCAGCTGAAAGTTAGGCTGCAGCCCTGGGTGCGTTTCTTGGTGGGAATGCTGTGGGGAGCATCCAGGCCACTCAGGAGCCTTCTGTTGTGCCAGCACAGCTGTTCACATGGATGTGCCATGAACTTGGGATCAGGGTGGGAAAAGACTTCACCACGTGGCCAGGCAAACACTGCCCTGGCACAATGGAGACAAGGGGGCATCCAGAGGGAGGAGGAACAGCTGGAAATAGGAGAGTGAGGATTTCTTAAAAAACGATGTCTGGCCATAGTCTGACCCGACAGAAGAGATTTAGGGCTTACTACTACTTTCAATGAATGAAAAAGGCAGCCTTAAAACTTGGTCCAGTGCTATGTAAATCCGATTAAATTTAGCAAACTTAGTGCATTTTGGACCTTATTGTCCAAATGGGTGAACTTTTTTCAGTAACTTGAGATATCGTCTTTCTGATGTCAAATAGACAACGATGCAGTGTGTGAAAGAAAGGTATTCATGTCACAGCTGTTCTCTTTTCTAGAGTTATTCCTTTTTCTTTTAGGTTGTCATCAGATACTTTTGGTGTGAAATTAAAGAGAGGCTTGTAAACAGCTGCTGATACATGCAATATGCTGTTGGTATTTCTTTCAGACTGTGCCCCAACTATATTTTTTTACCTCCCCCCTCTCTCCTCTCCACCAAAAAAACCCAAAAAAAACTGATGCAAAGCATGTTTTGCAGGAAAAGAAAAACTAAATCCTGAAAAGATCAAGTGTGTGCTTAGGCTCTGATCCAACACAATACTAAAACCCTTTTAAAGTCAACTGCATCCCAAACAGCCAGTTCCTCTTGATAATCTAGACCTTGAAATGGAAATTCTAGCAGAGCTGTGACTATTACTAATGCACTTAATACATTAGGAGCTCGATTTTGAATGCCTTGAGCACTTAGTCCCCCTGCTAAAGTGGATCAGGGCTGTGGTGGTATAGCGTAGCAGGGGCAGTCCCACAGTCGTTGTGACCTTTTGTGAGCATTTGAAACAGATTGCATTTAATGATTTTAAAATGTCAAGGCCCATTTCAGGCAAAAAGAAAGAAATCAAATAGAGTTTCTGGACAGTGTAATCTTTTGAAACAAGTCCACAGACGTCCTCAGACATAAGACACTGGGCTGAAATATAATGGAGGCTGAATACATTATATTTCAGAATCAGGTCTCAAAAACAGCAATTTCAAAATCCAGGCCTGCAGAATAATAATGTTATAGCACATGCCTGCAATAATTTGCTTTTTAGCTCATTCTGAATTACCTCAGCACAACCAAGTAATTCAGCAGTGCATAAAGCGTGCAGAGACTGGATTTGTGAATTATGCATGAAGGATTATTTTGCTCTGATGTTCTTCTGTGCAGTGTACACTAGAAAGCTGCACTCACGGCCAGTGGTGACTGGGTGTTGGTTTGTGGAATATACGGGGTCTTGTGTTATTTGAAATCATAGGCAACTGTGATATGACAGTAGTAAGAAAACTGCATCAACAATATAAATAAATGATGGCTTTAAAATATGAATCATGCCATAAATAAATGATCTCTGTTTCCTCACATTCTGCCTCTCTGGAAAGCTAGTTAGCTGAATGTGTTATTCACTATCCATATACAGCGTGACCAAACAAGGTTGTTTACTTCGTGGACAGATTCACCAAAGAGTACAAACTTGTCATGTAACCAGTAATAAAATAAGGGTTGATGACATAATTTGTCTGTCTGGATCTGGCATGTCTCAGGTTCGAAGGAAGCTCTCTTGTGATTTCAAATAAAGATGCAGAATTAGACTTTTCAAGAAGGCATCCAAGTTAATTATCATGATTAAAAACAAGAATGAGAAGTAATTTCTGATGCATTATATAGTAATCACATAATAGCATATTGGGATGAAGCTAAAGCTGCAGGCATATACTGGTTGATGTGAGTGCCTATTAACGTTTCATGAACACTAGCAATGAAAGCAATAAAAAATACAGGAAATGTAGAATTAATGCACTTTTTTTTAACAAGTTAGCTTGACCATTGCAATTGTAGAGCTGGTGGAAAAATATAACTCCTGTATAAAATATCTTGAAAATTTCACCAATATTTTTATTTTAGGAATGCTTTAGGAAATTTTATCTTTCTAGTATTTTAAAACTATATGAAGGAGTTAGTTGATTTAGGAGATTTTTGGCTTTTGTTGCTATGTGTTACATTTTTCCTTTTCTCAATTCCACCTTGGAAAGCAAGATGATTCACACAGAGAAGGACAACACTATAGATTTTTCTATATTTGATCGATAACTGCATTTAGAAATGCAAGAAGGTCATTTCAGATTAAAACCATCATTTTTCAAAAAAGTCTCAGCACACTTTATATAGTTCTGACCTTTTGGTTATATCTTGCAAGAGAAAATTCTGTTTGCTTTTCCTGTCATATTTCACCTCACTCTCTTAGCCTAAGAATTAGTAATGCCAATTTCGAGGGAAAAACATCTGCGTAAATTTTAAGGAGTGGAAAACATTTTTATTTTAGCAGTAAACAAGTTGAGGCTTTAACCATTCATGTGCTACTTTCATTCACCTATTCTGTTTAAAAGCAAGTGATCTATTCTTTATTAGAAAAAAAGATTGATATCTATTTCTTTAATCTGCTTTGTAGTTTACTGCCAAAATTTTAGTCCCAGATATTTACTAGGAAAAAACACAGACTCAAAATTGATATGGCACTGGGATCACTGCCAAAGGTAAATTAAATTCGTGAGGGAATACACAAGAGATACTGGAAAAAAACATGAACAGAAACCAGCAGCACTCCCCAGGATGCCACCCCCAAACCTGCAAGGTGCAGGAAAAAATACCATCATGGGGTGTGTACCAGTCCATGATGACAACTGCCAGAAATAACCCATTGCTCATGTGCTACCCTCAGGAACACAAGTAACCCTGTGCTTGAAACACAGCCATTTCCTGAGAGCTCTGCTGAGGCCACTCACTGCAGGGATCATTGCTGGATAGTCATCCTGCCCAAGAAAGTCACTCCAGACCAAGACAAACATTTCAGCACTATAGTGGTAAGGTAGATGGTCCTGCACAGCTGTCACTTTCAACGGGCAGGAAAGGGATTGCAGTGAGAAAAGGGGACACAGAGCTCATCTCCAGCAAAAATCCACATCAACAATTGCTGGCTGTGGTGGTGACTTCCTGAAAGGAGACCAGAGATAGCAGATTGCACTATTTTCACCATAACCCCCAAAATAACTGCCAAATTGTTTAAAAAATGCCAGACTCTTGCCTGGGTTTAGTTATCTATGGCAAATTAAGTCAAATCACTTATCAAAGCCTTTTCTGGGTTACAGGCTCTGGGGCAGGATTTGTTTCAGCCCTGTTTAGCTATGTGGAGGCAGTGAGGGTGGTGTGAGCTAAGTCCTGCCTTCCACCCTGTACTCAGTGAACAGGCACAGGCACAGGCAGAAACTGAGCCCTCCCACTTATATTAAACATCTGTGATCAGCCAGAGGCACCTTCTCAACTTAGACCTAATGTCTAATGTTTGCATTCCATGGATAAGCTGTCTTAATTCCCACCCTTAAAAACCAGGCTGGATGTTGAAAACAAACAATCAAACAAAACCCAGTATTAGAGGAAAACTTCCCAGCTGATCGTGAACCCTTGAAAATATTTGTGTACATATCTGCGAATGACTGTGATGTGAAAGTTAATAAGTACTTTTAAAAATAGATATAAAATAAATATTTTTTTGAATCCTATGCTGCTCAGCTAGGCTCTGAAAGGGTGATGGTGGCTCTGCAGCAGGTCCTCTAGCAAGGACTGACATTAGCCTATGACTACCCCTGTGCAAAGAAGTCAAGCAGTCTCCTCTTTTCCCCTGCAGCCAAGGACAGAGCTATCTTTTGGCCTCATACACGGAGGAGGCTCCTGCTTCTGATGCTGAAAAGGAGCTGTGGTGTATGTCGGCAAGATGAAATTCTGCTCTAATTCCCCCGTGCTCTAGTTAGGCCTATGAAAGCAGCCTGTGGTTTCTCTTCCTAAAAAGATTATGTGAGCAGCTGTACATTGTGTTCCTGTCTGATCTCCATCTTCATAATATTTCTATCAGTCACCACTGGAGTGCAGAAGTCCCCAGCACTCACGACCCTCAGCACACCAGCCCCTCCATCATTTAAATTCAGAGGTGGTAATGGTCTTGGGAAAAATCAATAGATTTTAATAGGTATTTCCTGAGGTTTATTAAGTATGAAACAGAACTGAGACATCCACTTATTGTTTATATCTGCTGCCAATATTGCTTTCTTCTCTTCTTTTTTTTTCATTAAACCGAAGCAGATGTGAGCTAGTCGTTGGCAGACTTCTTAAAAACAGTGCTCACTGCCTCTTCTGTGGCTTGCAAAGGAAGGCTGCAACAAACACTTCACATTGTGTCACCCATCCGTTGCTGCCATTGTTACTAATGAAATAGCAATGCTCTGATAAAGCGGTTACCTCTTAGATTTCATTATTCACAAAATAAAACAGTGCTCTGAGAAACCACTTCCACTGAGCCACAACAATTTGCTCCAGCTGAAGGTCTGGCCCCCTACGCTTGAGGTAGACTTGGACTAGAAAAAAGGGCTGTCTGGCTCATACAAGCGTGCTCTGTAGCCTTTGTCAAAACAGTTTTTATTCTCATACCATGCAAACCTCAGGCATTATTACAGGGTTTCATGGAACAGATGTTCTTGAATTTGCATAATGACAGACAGACTGCCTTTTCTTTATGAAAGGTCACTAAAAACCAATGCTACTGTTCAGCCAGTGCTGCCTTCATTAAGCAATTTTAGGACAAAACTGCTTTGTCTTTACTTACGGTTTTCATGACCACTGCTTTACATACTTTAGTCAGACAAAATTAAGGCCAAATCATTGGCTTATGTGACGCCACATGGCTGTCTAGCTTCCCCTAATTCCTAAACATCAGGCACTCTTGTACAATTGTTCAAATAACAGGATCAAATCCTTAGCTGCAGTAAGACAGAGAAACTTCAGTGGCATTGGCGAAACTCTGTTGGTTGTTGCTATCTAAGAGAAGCACCTTTGCAAAAGAATATCACAAAAGTGTGTGTTCGGCCTCAGTTTTAATTCACTTCCTTATTTATTGTGTGGGTAATTTTTTTCCACCAATAAAACCAAATAGACATGATGTTTCTGAGTAGAATAACTGTTTCTCATCAAGTTGATTTCTATTGAGCAGCATGTGACCCCATGTATAAGCAAGCTGTCCTTTTATTGTGATTCGTATGTGCACATCACATAGCTGATGGGATAGTTTTAAATCTTCTACATCCAAAGTCTCAGTGATAGACAAATTCCACCATGGAGATTCCTCAAAAAGAAGTGCATGTTTCCTTTCAAGGCAAAAACCGAACTTTGTATTCTAGTCAGCTGGAGCATCATTGAGAAAGCACATAGATGCAAAAGTCCTAATAGGAGGGCAAAACCAAGATAATGCAGTACTGTCAAGTCATTCCGGGATGCCTGAGACAGGGGAGGGAAACCTTTTGCCTAAATAGAACATGGAAATAAACATAGTGTCAGGCTATGAAATCCCATAAGTGACCAAATAATGGAAGGTGAAGCACAAAGTTATATATTTTTCTCTAGGTAGCATAATTTCAGTTTTCAGTGACATACACAGCTTTCCACTACATGTCTTCTTGTCCCCTGACTTGCACACTTGCTTTTGCTGTTACACTCCCCCAGCTAGATAACGATGTCAGAAATTATCTCTTGCCCGTATTTCCAGTTATTCTGATACAACTAAAAGAATGACTGGCTGCCTTCCACAGGTGCAACAGAGAACAAAGAAAGTGCTATCAGAACTGGGCAGACAATGCCCAGCCTCTTGATGGAAGAAAAGGCGAGAAGGACAGAGTAGATTTGGTCCTTGAGCTGCTAGACAGTAATTTGGAAGGAACTCTGTTTTAAGTGGAAGAATGGGAAATTACTGATGAAAGGATGAATACAAACATGCTGTTCCACCCTCCTTCCTTGACAATCCAGTTTGGCTGAGATAAGAGGAGTAGCAACCCCGTAAGCTGGAGTGGACACTGTCGCTTGGGGTACACAAACACAAAAGAGCATCTTTTACTTTCCTTGAAGACCTGATCCCAGTAGGCCATGGGGAGCCTGGACATGTCTCTGATTCTTTCATGCTGCATGAAGGAACTATGGCTGCATCATAGTTCTGTTGATCCCAGCTGAGAAAAGCAGGGACATTTTGGGGAAGGCAGTTGGGTCACCTTATATATGGAAGGAGAGAGGACACCCAGCTCCCTTCCAAACGTAACTCTGGAGAGGAGAAAGTTTAAATAACTTGGCTGGTTTCTTTCCTGGGCAGCGGTAAAAACTGTGGCACGGTTATGCATCAGTAAGAGGACTTGAAAACCATGTTCTTTGCTCAAAAGCCATATTTCCTAATTTAACATTCCTTCTAATAGATCTTCATTTCTCAGACATGAGAGTTCACAGCACCAAGGCTCAGCATGAAGCTCTTTTCTCTGACTTATGCTCTTCTTTCCCTTCCACAGCCATTCTTTTCTCCTTTCCATTTACCTCTGTCCCAACAAATCTCCAAGCACCCTTCTAATGCAATTCCATGTATAGATGATGAATGGCACTGAAACCTAAAGCTCTTCCTGGTTTAGGTTTAAATTCCCTAAAAAGTCCCCCTTTTCTTGGCTTGGTAAAAGATCTGGCTGTGGCAGCAGCTAGTTATCCCGTAGAGAATAATAATAATAATAGACCTGGGCTGTGACAAAGATGGGTGAAGATATATCTATTTACAAAAAAAAAATTCCAGAGTTGCTTGGTTCATGCAATATGTATCTTGCTTAAAAATATATAACTGCACATTAAGCCAACCAACTTTGTACTCACTTAGCAGAATTTCAATAAGACATGCTATATAAAACTGTTCTACAGTTTTGCACTCATTGAAGGATAATTTACACTTTCATAAATGTTTCACTGTTTATTACTTAAGGCAAGTACAGGTTGCACTTGTTCTTCAAGTACAAGTTGAATTTGTTTGTGCTACTAATAAAATAGATTCCAATAATAGATCATTGGTTTGCATGATAACACAGGAGGAGGAAAACCTCAGAATTTTCTGGTTTCTGATCTAAAAGGCTGATACAGTAGTTGGGAAACTGAAATTCACTTCAAAGTTTGGATTAAATTAACATTGTCTATTAGATGATGAGTTGGTTTTCCTCCAGTATATGTTCCCTGTTTTTTCTAATAAAATGCTCTTGCAAAGTACAAGACAGGAAGCCTGTGACTACCAGTCATCGGGACAGATAAAATATTTCATTATGCCATATTTGCAAGTAGTATCTTCTAGTAGGTCAGCCAATATTGTTGGAAAAATACATGTTTCAAGATTTGGCTTGTCTGTTTTTATTTCTTCAAAACTGTATCGGTTGACCTAGCAGTAAATATTAGTTGTGTTCATAAACTTCGTCTTGCATATACTCTGAAGTCCTCATGGTTACTGTAATAAAACAGACATCTCATGTCAGAAATTAAAAAAAAAAAAAAAGAAAGATGGGGAAGAAGCCTTTTTATTGATTAACTTTGGTGAACAGAATAAGATATCTTTCTATTTTAGTGTTGTCATTCGCATTTACCACTAATAAGTTGTTCTCAAAACATAAGCACAACCCTGCAATAAGACAACATATTTCCCATGTGGAAAGTTGTCATTTTCTTTTTTCTTGAAGAAAGCTGAAAGATATCGTACAGGAAGTAAATTATCCACCCTTACTAGGATCATAACTTCTTTTGTTACTGGGTTTTAAAAGCATACAACATACACTAGGTATGTGAGCTTTTGATGGCAGAGGAGGCAAAAAGCCAACTCCAGACTGCTATGACATAAGAAAACTGTGCTTGCATTATCCTGCTGAAATTTTTCCTAACACAAGAATTTTTTTTTTTTTTTCCCCAGGAGTCCACATGTATTCTGTCATTCCCATAATGTTCATCTCTGCCTTCTTTTGATGCCTGAAAATTGACTCTGTGCTATCTTCTAGGCTGGAGATGCTCTCTTATGAATGCCAGAAAAAAAATCTGAAGAATTTTAAAACTTCATTTTTTTCTTCAGCACTGGCAGAAGAAAATGGAAATGAAAACAATTATTTACATATTCACCCTATGACAGATGATCTCACGAGTTCAGTCCCTGTAGGGCAAATAGGAATTTAATTTCCTAGGCTACAATTTTGAAGGTTACCAGTTGACTGTAGGCTCCTACTGCAACTACTGAATCTGTGCCTGTTTTCAACAATGCTGATGTCCCTGTGAAATCTAGCCCCTACAAACTTTCTTAGAGATGAATTTCAGAAATTTCTTTTTGTACACATCAGTGGAAAATCTTGGAATTTGATGATAATGCACATTAAGATGACCAAGGGTGGATGAAGATTCCTAAGTGCTCTACAGTTACCATAAGTGAGATTTACTGTTTTAAATCTAACAAAGCAAATGTCTGTTCATCATCTCTCAGAAGCTGACTAGCTGCCCTGGGATAGGAATGGAATGTGAATGTAGCTCCAACAATGCCTTTTGCCAAGAGGTCTGGAGTCTGGGCAAGGTAGATTAAGATTTGGCATAACCTGAAATTTGTCACTGAACAGTGCTGAGATTAGGAGGAGGGGAAGCTCTACGACAGGCTGGCCTTTTAAGCATACCTGAAGTAGGTATCCAGTCAGGAAATAAAGTTGCCACATCTTAATACTGCATTCAGAGAGGTACAAAAATCATTGTGTATCATGACACAGGGAGTGGCAAAGTGGGAGAGATTCCACTGGAAGTGCCATACCATCTCAATTAAAATGAGTTGTTTTCCAGAAATAGTTAAACAGAGCAACACTGGGGGGAAGAAGGAGGTACCTGTGACTGAGAAGAAATAGTGAAATGGCATCAGCATACAGTAAGAGAATTCTAGCAATATTCAGGTTTAACCTAAACACTTAATGAAGAAACTCATGAACATGATCCTAGGACTGGAATGTTTCTCTTCAGAGTTTTTAAGTAAAAAATAAGAGGAATGTGCAACTTCCATTTCCAAGGTGTGTTTTTTCAGGCACTTGAAAAAAGATGCAAAAAATTTTTGGTGTTTTAGGCCCATTCCCAAAAACTTGTAACATTAAAAGTAAAAACATAATTTCTAGTATGTATGCAAACTTAAGGTGATGCATATAGCAAGAAGCATTTGTCATATAATTTGGTATTTTTATAAAAAGTAATTTTAAAGTTTGTTTGATGGTTGAAACGTTATGAAAATTAAAAACTTGGTACCCTAAGTATTTCAGATTCAGAAATAATTGTGCTTTGCAACTTCTTTGTTTATTTGAGCAAAGAAAACAATGTTGTTAAATAAATAAAGATGTCAGACAAACTTCCCACGCAAAAATTAAGCTTAAGGGATCCTGAATATACACAGCAAAACCCAGACTATAAGGGCCTTAGTACCCGGTGTGGGAAGGTTCATTCAATAAACATAAAGGCTTTCTGCTAATTTTTGTACCCAGTTTACAAGTTGGTTAAAACCTAAAACTGCCACTGCAAATAAAATCATGAGCACGTGTGTCTTCAAAAAGAAAGTCTTCCTGATGCTTCTCAGGTCATTTAAACATAAATATGTCAAACAATAGGGTTTTGTCTTCTTTAAAGAAGCCTGGATTGTGAAAAATAGTCAAGAAGTCAAAAGAGTGGCTCTTTTTCACCTACCTCCTTCACATTTCAGCAATACGTGATCATATATCTAATACATGTCCATAAACCCTGTTTTCAAAGCTACTAATTATCCTGAAGGATGCTTAAGTACATTGGTCAGAGAGCTCTTCTAACCTCAAGACTCTTTTTTTGTCCAGTCCATGCTCAGTGGCAAAACAGCACCTGAAGAATACAGAATCAAACCTGACAATGCTGTGAATGGCCATCATGTCATGTTTTGTCCGTATTCTCCTTCCCTGTAACTGTTTCAACTGCTGTCCTTGGGGAGTGAGATTTTCAGTTTGCCTACCACCTGAAGGTTAATATGTGTTGACTTGTGCTAAAGTTTGAATACAGCCTTGTTAACTGAAATGGCTTTGAAGAAAAATATCTGCTGTCTCAATTTCTTAAAACAAAATTTTAAAAGAAAAGAAAGCAAAAGAAACAAACAAAAAGAACCCAGCCAAAAATCAACATGAAAATGAATAAGCGCTCACCCAAATCTTGATGGCAAATAACTCAAAACAGAGAAGTGAAAAATGTTAACACTAGAGCTGAGCAAGCTAAAGAGTGCAGATCTTCTGCTGAACCCTGGGGTAGAATTGGGCATGTAGAAGCAGATACTGTGTCACTTGCTAACATAGCTTTTAATTATCAATCACATTACCTATCTGGGTTCATCTTGAGCCTGCAGTTAGTATGAAAGGGAAATACCCAGCTCTCTCCTCTAGCCTTTTGCAACACTGAAAGCAGTGAAGAGGAAACAGTTCCCACTAACAGCAAGCACTCTTGGAGGCAACACAACAAATGGTTGCTGTGTATGTGTGAGAAAGGAGAGGGTTTCTGATGCACAGGGTTGGTTTTCACTGTTGTCAAGCATTCTCTCAGTTAGCTGTGCTCTCCTGACCCACAGTGCATAATCGATTTTCCAGTTCCTGATATGTATGTAGAGCTAAGTCTAGAACTTCTTGCTCTTATCATTGTTTCAGCGCAATGGCAGAATCCAGGTAAAAGTCACAGATTTTTAACAGCTTCTGGATGGAGCACTGTGCTGCTCTGAGCACTCAACCCCCATCATGGGACTAATCTGGTCATTCGCTAAGAGCCTGCAATCAGTAATCTGCAGAAGGACGTCTAATATTATGCTGACTGGGGGAGTTATGGTGAAATCACTGAATTTCTGTGATAAGAATGTGCATCTTTAATGGATAACATGATACCACATAATTCTCTTTCTTGCTCTCTGAATATGAAGAAAGAATGAATATATAGTTACAGTGGCATAAATAATCCCTTTTGGGAGGTGTTGTGTTCCTCTGCACATGTGACTTGCTCCCTTGTGAGCAGAGTGTGCTGCTCTGGCAGCTTCAGCCCTAAGTCTAGCTCTGGCAGTGGCATTCTGACTTTTCCTGTCTTTTCCATTAGGTTTCTTATTCTCCACCCTACCTGTGGAACAGGCTTTTAGGCAAGTGTTTTGTTTCATGTTGATTCATTATATTATACTTTAAAGATGGACAGAGAGGTTTCCTTTTATCATACTTCATAAAACGTGAGATGACATTCCATGCGTGAAATTATCATCTTTTAAAATAAGTAAATAATAGCAAGGTAACTATAGAAGAAGTTGTAAAAATGCGTCAGGTAAGTGTTTTTAAATATAATTTTATTGATCAATTGGAGTTTGACAGATTAAATAGCAAAACTGAAATGTCTTTCCATGTCTTAGTCTTAACTGTTATCATTTTTCAAAAAAACCCAAAAAGCCTTATAAACAACAAATGGGGTAGTGATCATTTTATAGCTGCATCAAGAGGCTTGCAGCATAACTAATTTAAATGGCAGTAAGATAAGAATTTTTGATAATATTGTTCTTTCATAAAAACATGCAGAAACCTTGCAGTCATTTTGTTAAGTGAAAAGGGTAAAATCTTCTGCTAGGTCCTGCTGAATTATTGCTATTCTGCAAAAACCGTGCAAGCGAGCAACAGTCTGGTCCTGTGCAATGTGTTCTACTCAATATATGCCAGAGGTGCACGTCTGTCTGTATAGACAGATGCGCACACTGGATTTGCAGACAATGGTGAACTGAGTAATTTTTCTAGAGTGACGACAACAAAACAGATCATTATTCTGTTAATCACAGAACCAGAAGGTCTGCTGCTATGGTCTTCACGTTGACCTAAGTTTTTGTTCTTTCTTAACAAGTGCTTTGAAATAAAATGACTGAAAAAAATGGCCAAAAGGTTAAAGATCAGACACTGAGCAGGAACAAAGGGGAAAACCCATCCAAAAAAACCCCAAACAAAACAAAACCAAAACCCAAAAAGCAGAAGTAAAAAGAGTGAAGTGGATAATATACTTAAATATGCACAAGTATATTAATATGGAGAGTAGTCCATACATTACAGTATGGAACAAGCAGCTATAGGTATGGTTTTCATTTCAGTGAATCTTCCGAGAGCCCTCTGGCTGTGTAGGGTGAGCAGCCACCAGCACCTCCACATTTAGACTCACAGTTGTACACAAAGGAGCAACATAAATCCTTAAAAACAAAAAAACATTTTCTCATGACTAGTCATGTAAGTGCCACAAAGGACCTAAGAACTCAAGTCTAGGATCAAAATCAAAGTTCTCAAAGCCTTCATTAAGTTGCTGCTAGAGTTCACAACATTTAAGTACCTGCATCTGTGCCACTAACGGACTTTGAAAGTATCTATACTTCTGTTACTAAGGGTTCTGTTCACATTCATGGAAGTCCTGACAATTTTCAGATGTTTAATCATCAGAGGAGGTAGATGTATTCATTTTTCTTCTTAATCCTCAGATAATGATTCAGGCTATTCATATCCCTAAATCAGAATCCTGAGAGGATGTAGGCATCTTTCAAAAAATGCAAAATAAATCTAAGATTTGTTCCCGTCCTCAGAATTTCTTGCTCACAGTCTGTCTTGTGGGTATTGTGGAGTCCTCTCTGAGACACTGGATTTCTATGGGCAATCTAGATTCTGCTCAGGAGCTGAGTGGCTCGGGGTCTTGAGGCCAATTTTAGAGACCAACAGGGCAGAATAAATGCCTAATTCTCGACAGAAGCTGGACTTGACATAAATACAGCAGAACTTGTGCCAAGGGGAGAAAAACAAGAATAGATATGAGACCTATGGAAAAGAAAATGTCAGTATCAGGGTTCAGGTAAGAATCCAGAGGGCTTTGGGGTTCAGGTCTCACTCAGGTAGAGAAGCTTTATCTCTTGATGGCCAATATTAAAACAAAACTTTTGGCTGAGGAAATGGATTACTACAGGAAGCAAAACGACTGAGAGGAAGTCCCTGCTCCATGGAATTACAATATGACTCCAGTTCAACCCTCCGAAACTACTCAGTCCTAGCACCACTTCTGAAGATCGTAAAGATCCACACTGTTCTTGGTGCATTTTATCTTTGCAAAATCTGGCTATCAAACCATAATGAGGTCTTTCGACATTGGAAACAGTCTTTATGCTCTGAGCTAGATCCTGCTGGCATTACTTAGCATTATTCTACTGACTTCCTGGAGCTTTGTTAATTTAATCAAAATGGACATATTTTCTTTTAGTTTAGAAATGGAAGCCGCATCTCCTGATAATGCCTATATATGCATGATTTGGTAAATGGTTGAGTCACTTTACCTGAAATTAGTTGTATATTTGTTGTGTGCTCTGCACACTACAATCTAAAAAGTACACAAAAAATTTTACGTGAAAATAGTGCTCTACTGTTTAAGTCAAAAAAGATGTTTATTAATGCAACATACACAAATATGAATGCCAAAGTTTAGCAGAAGACAGAGACAATTAATGAGAAAAAAGAAGTCTGTCCCTCTATATGTGAATTCACAGAATATATTTGAAGATCATAGCTTTCACACCTTGTGAAGTTTCTTTCTCACTTTAAAAAAAATGTGCTGTGATAAACAAAGAGTAGATAGGTCATAATGGTGCCTAGAGACCAGCTTTGACAGTCAGTGCAGTCTCAGAGAGAGAAGTACACAAATTTAACTTTTGTAAATAGAAGCTTGTTTCTTCTGTCCTG
The DNA here is from genome assembly GCA_013397115.1 of Edolisoma coerulescens. Classification (NCBI taxonomy): domain Eukaryota; kingdom Metazoa; phylum Chordata; class Aves; order Passeriformes; family Campephagidae; genus Edolisoma; species Edolisoma coerulescens. Next base: position 993,612 of record VWZW01002957.1, on the reverse strand, counting down.
CCTGAGGAGTGACTTTTCTTTGTTTGGAGTTGTTGTGATATAGACAAAAATCATAATTTGCTTTGAGGTAGTGAAGCTGAAAATTAAAAGTTTTGAATATTACCAAATGGAACACATATATTTTAGGAAGTATTAGGTACCTCTGCTGAAGGATAATATGTTGGGGAGATACCCTCACTTTCAACTGGCCGCTATTGTCTGGCAAACTCTGCTTCTCTAGGACTCAAAAGCCATACTGAATTTAAATGAGGTATTTTACCTCTTTATTTGGATCCTGGCAAGTGAAAGAATACATTGTAATGCATTTATTTGAAATTATTTAACTTTGAATTAGAATGTGCTCGAGATACTTTAGAAAATAATTAAGATACTAAAAACATTTTGAAAAGGAAGACCTCTCATCTAATGAGCTTTCACAGTATGCTATGAGTGATGAAATACAGCTGTCCTTTAAAATGAGGTTAAATGCTGTGGGGCAGAAGAGACCAAAAAGGCAGTAGCCCACCTAACAGAATGACATAAGGAGGAACAGAGGTAGAACTGCTGAATCAGATTCTTTACCTTTGTAACATTCTCTCTGAAGCTAAGCTTCTCTTTCCATTTGCTGTCATGCATTTAAGAAATCAACATTCACAGACCATAGAAAAATGTGAATTTTAGCATATGAATCATGAATATTTAATTCTCATTTTTCACGTTTTTTTCAAGAACTCTTGACAATTATTTCACAAGATGGATTTTTCCCTAAGTGAAAACAAAAGCCTGCAACAGCTGAACTTGGATGTCTGATAAGACAACTGCTGACAGAAATGTTTGGGGATTCTGCTGTGCAGAAACTTTAGATGTGTCATTTTTCAGTTGTGATTCTGGATTCACTAAAAAGGCAATTTGCAACATATGTGTAGCAAGGCCTATAGAGTCACACAATTTACCCATGTGTGTAGGTACATAAGTGGAGTAAGGCATAATCAGAAACTTCTGTTCATGTACAACTCCCACAATATATGTTCTTATACAGTGAGATGTGGAAGATGGGCCCAGAAATGGATTGGTCAAGGATGAAAAGCCTGAAGCTCCTTGACACGACTCACTGTCTCTTCTCCATGGGGGCCAGTACAGCTGAGGTAGCACAAAATCACTGGTAGGGCAAAACACCTTCGCGGAGAAGATGCTGCCCATGCAGAAGGCCCTGCAGCAGAGCCTCCTGCTTTGAACGGAACAGTATTTAGTCACCCAGAACCTCACTCTGGCAATTTAACAATTCTCTAAAATATATTTCTAGTGGTAATTTTGTTAAAGACTAAGTTCTGTGTCAACTTCTAGGAATGTACAGCAAATGTGAACTGAAAATCCATCTTTTTAGGTTAGAAAGCTCTGGTGAGATATTAAGAGAAGTGAAAGAACATAGGAGTTGAATAAACAGCCTCCGTTTTGATGCAGTGTTATAAAATATGTCTTGAATTCCAGGCTAGGTTTGTGGCTCAGGCTTTCTGCAGCTTAAGAATGGCACTAAAGGGCTATGAAACTATATTAAAGCTGATTTAGATGAAGCACTTGTATAACAAACTCAGTTTTGAGTTAGCATGGGTAGAAATAAACCTATGTCTCAATTCTTTCTTTCTGACGCCCCGAGGCATAATAAAGGACCAGGGAGTGACATGAGAATTGGCCTAAACACCAAGGTGGGCTTGCAGCTGCAGAGGAGGTAGGTCAGCAGAGATCCTCTGCTGCTCCTAAAAAGGCGTGTTGTTTATGAAGATCACAAGTTCATCAGATCTCGCTCTGGGGCCCTTGAGGTATTGTACCACAAAACAGTGAGTTAGAGTAAGTCAATATTGCCCCACTCCATATAATACATAAGTAAGGGAAGAAACAACCATTGCAGACATATGGTTTGGTTTTCTGCCTAATGCAGGCTGGGAACTCCCTTGAGAACTTAACATCTCTATGAGATTTTCACCAAAAGACTGTAAAACAATGTCAGGCCTCCATTTGGCCCAATATATTGTTATTTATTTCTACTGAAGTCGTATGTGGAAATTACAACTGAGATAAGGTGTCAGGCAATATAAAAAAGGGCTTGAGTCACCTCACCTAACTTTATCTATCCATAGCTTAACATCTGGTTCAAAGTGTTGTCATCAGGAAGAGGTAGTGAGAATAATGTCTAGAAAGCAATTAATATTATTCCAGTCTTGGTCAAGGAAGATGATTCATCCCCTGAAGCGTCTCTCTCTCTTTCTCTTTATTAAACATACAGGGAGCCTAGAAAACAACTGAAATGAGATTCTTACTTTTCTAAGGCTAGCATATGATGAAATGAGTCTCATTGCCTGTAGAAACTTACAGTCTAAATGAAGTAGACCACAGACAGGAAGGACAGTAATTATACAGAGATGAGAACAGATTTCCCTAGAATAAGACAATTGCTTTGCCAGGTGATTCTTCCCAGGATCCTTTGGCCCCTTCATCAGGTTTTTCTGGGGAATGTCATACAGTAAGGTCTAACAAACACAGTAAAAAGACTCCTTGCATTTGTCACCTGCACAGCTAGGTAGTAAGATGAACAGTCAGTTTTCACAAACATTTCTACACAGTTTTCAGATATAACTTGTTCCTTTCCAGGTAAAATAGGTGGAACAGAATGAAGTATAGTAACTTGATAAGTTTACTGCAGTGTTGTTAAACCTTTACTATTACTAGGTAGGATTTTCAAAGCAGTCTCCAAAATTATTTCCAAAAGGCAGTTCCAGTTACATTGGAAAAGATGGAAAAACACTTAATTAATCCTCTTGACTCTCTGCTTTCTCAGAGAATATTTAAATTTTAAAACACAGATTTTCACTGTGTGGGCCAGCTTCAGTCTCAAGGCCTCACCTAGAGCTTACTGAAGTAAAATAAAAAAAAAAATTAATTGAAAAGATTCAAATTTATTTCACCGACTCCTAAAAGAGACTCCACGTGTTTTCAAACATTCATTGTGGTTTTTTTATATGAGTAATAACACAACTTAAAGGGCAAAAATTTCCTAAACTGTTGCCTGGCTCCATAAGACACAATTTGTCATTGAAATAAAACCTAATAAACAATAAAAAAATGCATGGAACTGCTTCTCCCTGTGACATCAGATAATCCCTCTGCCAGACAACACCAACTTCTTTGTAGAATGTTAGGGAAATCTAATACTGTTGCTGAATGTGTCATCAAACTACTTTTTCAGGATTGATAAATAGAAGATTGAAAAAAGAACATTGAGAACTATTCATAGAAACATCAAAAATCCAAAACAGCTTTATTCACCCATGAAGGTATCTTATCAGTCAGAATGAGTGCTCAAGTGTGTGCTGAAAACATAACTTCATTTATAAAAACAAACAACATGTAAACAAAGGTACAGAAATGTTATCAAATGAAAGATGATATTGTATAAATCAATTGTGTGTCCTTGTCTGGAATACCATGTTCAACAAAAGAAGCTGTAGCAGAAATAGATAGACTTGTGTGGAATATGAATGAACAATGATACTGAAAACATAGATTTTGGGTGCATGAGAAAAGAATGTGTAATATAAAGATACACAAACAAACCCACAAACACTCAACTACATACTGAAAATACAAATCGCTTTCTGGCTTAAACCAGGAATTTCCTCCAGCTGTACTTATATTGCTGTAGCATTTGCTTTCTCAAAATTGTTTAGTCATGTAATTCATGTAAGACTTCTTGTAAGGAAAGGAATTTTAATAAAATGCATAAGCAACAAAAGAAATCAAGCAAATATGATTTCATATTAAGGTTGCTAGTTTTTATCAGCAACATAGCTTGAAAAAGATGTTTAAGAGCTGTCTGCATAGTTCATAGTTTACAGGTAGTGTTGTCCAACTCTTTTTGGTTTTAGAGGTCTGGCCCTGAGTGAAAGCTTACGTAGTCATTTCTGGAACAAAGCTGAGTGCATGTGAGAGGTCTCTGGTAGCAGGCAAACTCATCAAGGAATATGAAATCAGATCGTTTCAGCGCTGTTCTCATGGTGTCTCAGATCTGAGTGTACAAAACAGTGCAATGTGTTTGAACTTATGCTGGTTTGCTAAAATTGGCTAAATAAGTGTCTGGGTATGGAAATATCAGCTTTCATTGCCTTCATCAAACTACAGCCCAGGGGTAGTTCGGAGGATGTCGGCAGCAGGGAGCAATCCATTACAGTCTTTTACACGTCCCTTCCCTCAGAGCCTGTGACTCACAGCTCTTGTTTTTATTTTCTCCTTCACAGCAGCCAATTTAGAGATAGGCAACCTCTGATCCAAAAGAAAGCAACTATTTCTAGCTGTTGATGGCATTTAGCTACAGTCTTACGCTGTTTCCCTCAGGCAAGAAGTCTCTCGGCTCTGTAGCAAGCCCTGGTGCCTCTCCTCTGGACTCCGGCTCTCGCGTACCTGCCCTGGGGCCACCAGCGGACCCCAGGCGGGTGGAGCGGGGCGGTGGCACAGCCGTGGGGACAGCAGCGGGCCCGCGGAGCACCAGGCAGAACAGCGGCTGGGACGGTGCAGGGCGCGCTCGGACCGCAGAGGCTGTGGCTGGACACCTCTCTTGCAGGGCAGGTCCTGCCTTCCCGACCCTGGGACGCAGCCTGGCAGCAGGGCTGGGCTCCAGGGGCACAGCCAGAGGCAGCACCTGCCCGGGACAGGCTGTGCTGTGGATCACGAGGGCTTATCAATGGAACAGCCCAAGGCTAGGAGCAGAGCTGCCGGGACGGGGCTGGCTCTTATCCTTGCCTACACATAGACACGTCTCTGTGTCTGTCTGCTTCTGTGCGCACAGCTATGCGTGCACGTGTATGTGCACATGCTAAAAAACGGGGTTTGTACAGAACAGCTCTGTTTTCAACCTCCTCTCACAAATCACCAAAAAAGTGGGTTAGGAGAATTTAGAAATTGCAAGAGAACTTTGTGGAGGTTTTCTTTAAGGGCTGGAGATTCAGTATTTCACTTAGGAATTTTTGGAGCAAAATAAAACTTTCTATTTTAAAAATAGGGATGAAACTCCAGTGCTTTAGATTAAACAAAATTTCATCCAAAAAAGGCAGGGCTGTTCTCCCTTATTACAGCACCTAGAGCACTGTGATACAGTTTGTGAACTCAGAGGAAAATCTGGAAGGAAAACCACTCTCTCCACTCTAACTTTTTTTTATTATTATTACTGCTTTGTTGTTTTGTATCTTTGCTTAATCTGATGCAAACTCCTCAGTATCCCTGGCAGTTTCCTAATTTGTTCAATTCTCCTGCCACACTGGAACATACAGATCCCTCCCTTTCTCCTCCCATCCAAACTAAGTGAAACTTTTAGTACTTTTACTTAATTAATTTCTGAGAACTGAGTTCCTGGCTTATCTTCAAAGCTGTTAATAGACCTAGATCTAAATCTTCCCACCATAATTGGGGGTATTGTTTAAATATGAACTTTTAAATTAAAAAAAAAAAAAACAATTTTTTTCTAGTGTTTTTAAGGAATTTAAAAGACAAAAAAGTTCTTTTGGCTAAAGTATACATTTTTTAAAATGTACTTTTGCTCTAATTTTCTTTTTTAAAAGCAAAACTGGAAGGAAGAGAAGGGGGTCATAACAGTGAATAGCAATTAGAAAGTTATGTTTCATGTTTCAAAAAAGTCCCCTTTGTAATATTGATGAAAAAATAAAAGGAATGTCTGCCTTCATTATTTGTGCAAATGAATCAGTGAATTTTCTGAAAATATTAAGTGAATTTTAAATGGATACCGGGTAACATTTCTTATTCCTTCTTGGGTTTAGTATGCTGTGGCAGGAAGCGGGCATCAATTGGCCATTAGTTAGCTAACTGCTTACACCCCAGCACAAAACTAGGGGAAACACGTTTAAATTTTCTTTTGAAAGAAATTGAGAAAGTATCTTGATAGCCCAGCCTTTATCAATAACATAATATCTTCATTTTTGACTCAAAATTACCTTGTTCCATTTTTTTTCCCAGTGTTCTGTGATGGCAACCTATGTTCTCCATCAGACCTGACTTTTCCACATGCCAGGCTACCCAGCTCTCTTTTGAAAACTGAGTTGGTGGACTGCAGGATGATAAACACCTGTGCTAATTCAATTTGCATCTGGTAATGTCCTTTTATTTTTAGAAAGAACATGTTTCTCCTCATATTATGATCTCATAATTCAGTAACTGCCTGCCTTTGGCCAGTCACAAGAGCTTTCGGCTGGTTGCTTTTTTTTAGCAAGGTTTGGAAATGGATGTGAGTAAGAAAGGACTTCTGCCTCTTCATCTGCTGGTCCCACTTTTTTTGTAAAATAAAGGCCATCTGGATGTTATTTTGCACTGAAGAATGTACAGCATGTACAGAATTTTTGTCCATGTGAGAGACAGCATTCAATTACAACTGCTTGGATTGTAAGCCTGAAAATGTTTGTGGCAAAATACCTGGCTTCAAGTTCTGCTTTCTAAAAACAAATGTGAGCAAAGCCTGATCTTGTGGGTGAAGGGGAGGAGGGTGTTGGAGTGCCTGAGAGTTCTGAATAACCCACTCTCAGCCATTAATGTACTACCCTGAACTTCACATGGGCCATCTTAATGACATGTCAAATCCCATAACCCTGTAGCAGTTCTGGTGAGAACAGATCAAAACCTTAAATAAGAAATATAACAGCTTTAAGCTGGGGAAAAAAAAAAAGGCAGCTAAAAAGGAACTTGAGGAAAGCATAAATTTAGTCTGTGGTGTACTGTGTACTCAATGTGTGCTGGCAGCGAGGGTGGGGTTTGTTATTGTGAACTTTTCTGCTTTGCAATAACAACTTTCCCACCAACTGCTGCCCTTGCAATCACCATCATCATCATCATCATTCAGAAAGAACATCTGGTCTCTGTGGGAATACTCCAGATATAATATAGATAGGAGACATTTTTGCACGTGAATTTTTATACTTCAGAAAACTTGGTCTTAAGATTGATGACAGCTTATACAGAATATAACACCTCTTCTAGGAGCATGGCAATGCCCAAGTGAGTAAGAAGGGATGCATGGTCATGTCATGCCCCTTCATCCCCCGCATGGTAGGCTTTGAAGTACAAAGAGCCCAGTCTCATAAGGGCTTCACTGAGCCGGCCTCTGCATTTCCTAACTATCTAGGGAGAAAGAGACCTTGTTAATCTACCAACACAAAAGAGTAGCTCATTATTCCCCTTTGGAGACAGGGCAAAATTCCATAATCTTAAAACTGAATCTAAAAGCAATTCACAAGATTATCCCATATTCTGTGAGGTAAAGGACCAAGTTATGCTGGAAGACCCAAGCAGTAGGCCCGGGTTCAGTATGAAAGATGTACAGCTAAGTCTGGCCTGGGCATTTGCACCCAAACTTACCTCTAAAATAAAGCACTGCTTGCAAGTGGGAGGAGGAAGGGATGGTTTGACACATTTCCATTCTCTGTTGAGCTTTTTCAGGTCTATGAAGCTAATGAGAATTAAAAAAGGAAAAAGAAAAAAAGAGAAACAAAAAATGCAGTTCAAAAGGAAGCATTTCAGAGGTGGAGTAAAAATTTCTAAGCTACATGCATGCTGTACATATTTGCACAGTGCTGAGGAGAAACTCCCAAAGCAGCAGCATAGAAGAACTGAACGTGATAGGCTGAACTCTCCTACACTCATTCCTACTCCTGCTCTGTGTGTCTGTAAGATAGTCACAACATTTTTTTCTGCTAGTTGCAGCCATTTAAAATCCAATTGTTTGGTTTGCACTGAACGTTTAGGTTTCTCCCTATAACCAAGAGTAAAAAAGGCATCTCTGTAGGGGGATTGTGAGACAGGTGTCTGAACAAGACAGGGTCTGTTGCTGTCTGGACATCATCCACAATGGAAATCTTGGCAACTGGCAAGCCGAGTTGTTGAAATGCTCAGGAGGCTTCTGTCACAAAGATACACACAGGAAGCAGGACTCACAAAAGAGTTCAGGAAGTTCAGCTGTTGTTGATTATAAGATTTCTTTTGCTTTTCTCAAGTATATATAAGCCAGCAGATTTAAAACCTCTTTGTTTTCCTTCAGCCACCACCTAATGGCACATTGCTGACATTCATGTTTCACACAGTGTTCGCATAACTTGTTTTTCAAACTGCATCACTTGTTAAGATTGGGTTCACTTTCCCTCAGTCCCAGCCAGAATGGAAACAATTCTCCCTCTATAGCATATTTCCATTTCTCCCAGATGATTCCATTTATTAATAATTCCATTATTTAATGTTATCAGTCATTGAATATCTGTTTTATCTCTCACACATATAATCACAATTATTACCAGACTATATATTTTTTAAGTATGTTTGATCTGTCCCTTGTGATGTGTTTCACAAAATCGCTGCCAAAAAATACTGAAGCAGTTTGTGGGAAGCTACAAAAAGTTCAGCCTGCACAGCCTGCTTCATTAGGTCTAAGATTATATTTTGATTCTAAACTCGAACAGTGCTCACTGAAATGCCATCCATCAAGACAACAAATGAATTTTTATATGCCTATGTTCTCCAAGTGGAATTTTAATGAGATATTAAAATGCGGTTTAAAGCTCAGGTTATACACAAATATCTTAATGTCAAATGTGTCAGTGTCATGCAAAATATTTGACTAAGTCAAACATCTACATGAGAGTTTATGTGTTGCATTAATGGGAAATGTCTTTTTAAGGCTAAATAGACCCCATTCCCCTGAATAGAATTATTCTTTTGTAGAAGCCACCTCTTTTAATACTTAACTCGCCTCTTTTAATAGTAAACATTAACCTGCCAATGACTAAGCTAGTGCAGATTCCTGCTTTTTTTTGTGAAGAGTTACATGCATTACATTGTATTTTATAGGTTCATCACCCTATCACTTTTGTCTTATCCAGTATTAATAGCTTCTCCTTTATGCAGTAAGATTTTATAGGTAGTTTTCTGTATCTCTTAGATAAAATTGGCCTTTAATCTTATAGAAGCATCTTCATTTTCTTCTTATCTTTGTGCCTAGCCATATACTAGCAGTTCATTCAGCCTGTTTCAAAACTAGGGTTATTTTTTCATTTGGGGTGTTCTAAACCTATAATATGTTGGACTGCCATAATCTCACAGGCCTCCCTTTCCTGGCATTGTTCAGGCTGATGGCCAGGTCTTCTGGTTATGTTAGAGCTCCCAGGTGGTGGTCGTGCAGCAAGCAGAGCTTGCACAGCACCCCATGATCTGCTTCCAGCCACAAAGGGTGTTTAATGGGGATCCCACACTTCCTGCAATTACCCAGAAGGAGGAAACTGTTGTCATCATTCTCCCATTTGTTGAGCTCCAATAGACAAGTGTGGGAGCAGGACAGAATCCTGTTGCATACTACAACTTATCTCAGCAGATTTGCTGATGACACCAAGCTGAGTGGTGCTGCTGACACACCTGAAGAACAGGAGATGCCATCCAGAGGGACCTGAACAAACTCGAGAAANACAGGAAGGACATCGACCTGCTGGGGCTCTTCTGTGAGGAAAGACTAAGAAAGACAACTGAGGTTGTTCAGCCTGGAAAAGAGAAGGCTTAGGGTGACCTGATTGCAGCCTCCCAGTACCTGAAGAGAGCCTGCAAGAAAGCTGGAGAGGGACTATTTATTAAAGAACATGTAGTGACAGGACAAGGGGGAATGGCTTCAAACTGAAAGAGTGCAAGTTTAAATTGGATATTAGGAAGAAATTCTCTGCTATGAGAGTGATGAGGAACTGGAACAAGTAGCCCAGAGAAGCTGTGGATACCCCATTCCTGGGAGTGTTTGAGACCAAGCTGGATGGGATTTTGAGCAGCCTGGTCTAATGGAAAGTGTCCCTGCCCACGGCAGTGGGGTGGATCTTCAAGGTTTTTTCCAACCCAAGCCATTCTATGATCCTGTGATTCTATCATTCTGTGATTCTGTGATCTTACAAAGAGCCTGTAGAAGTCATATGAATCATTGTATTTCAAGTTGTGCAGCTCTTGAATAAATTTTCTCACATGTTCTTAAAGGATCTCAAATAATGCTATAAGTAAAGCTAGGCAGGAATTTTTTTGTTTATATAAAAATATAAAAATTTTATACTTTTTAGAAGCTGAAAATTCAGCAGTCAGTTCAGTGAAGCTCTATTGGGAAAACAAGTTCTTAGATTCAAGCTGGAATTTCAAGTGGGGAACGAAGGAAGGAGACAAACAGACTGAAATAATGTTTACTGAAATAAAAGGTAACTTGGTGTCAGGGCATCCCAGTTTAGATCTGGGGGTTCAATCATGGAAAATATGCCTTTCTTCTTTATTTGGGGATTATTTCCTTGGTTTGATTTAGTTTAGGGTGGGTAAGTGGAATTGTTTGTTTTCTTCACTGAAAACCTGCATTTAGTCAAGATTTTTCACTAAAGCAGGATAAAAAAAATTAAAAGAAAAAAAAAAAGAAAGAAAAGAACCCCCTTGTACTGGAAAGTTTCATGAGATGTGAAAATTATTTCCTGCTTAGGCCGAAGAGTAAAACCTGGCAAAATCTCCACAGCTGCTCTTGAGCGTCTCCCTGGTGCTGGGAGTCAAACACATCACAGGGAAAGGAGCACAGCATGAGTAACATGATGAATATTCATGTCCTGGATGTGGGTCTTGGAGTCAGCAGAAGTGAGTTTCTGCCAGATGTGATGGTTCAGCCCAGACGAAGGAGACTTTCAAAGAATCCTGTGGAAAATCTGTTGTGCTCCTACTGACTGAAAGAGTTCATACCTCTTCCAGCTGATGACTCAATAAAATGATTTTTGCTTTAAATTTAAAAAGAACACAACTGGGTTTAGTGTGTGTGTGCAAGCTCGTAGATGTGAATGAAAACAAGCAGAGAGCCCAAATAAATATTTTTCTTCATCCTTTGAGTGACTCTGAGGTGCTTTAGACATTTATGATGCTTTTTTTTTTTCTGGTACTAACACAGCTAGTGCTATCGGCAACCTCTAAATGCAAAACAATTTTTTTTACTTGCTTTCTTCACTGCATGCTTGTTATTTACTGTTAACCTGTAAGTTCTTTCAGGCCAATAAGACAGAATCTTAGTGAGTGTGGAAACAGCTCTGTTGGCTGACCTCAAGCAGCTCCCACATCTCAACATGTGCACAAAGACAGCCCTGAGCAGGGCTGGCAGCCCTTGAAACTGCAGAGCCTCCTCAGCTTTGCCTGGTGGAGCTCTGCCTTTCCCCTCTGCTAATCATTTCCTGCTCCCTCCACCCCCTTCCAAGTGTGTGGGCCCAGAAAGTACTGGCAGTCCCTCAGTTTATTGTATGTCTGGGCTACATATTATTTACATTACAGTAGTTGCAAATGGCTCCAGTTGGGACCAGGGCTTGTTTCTGTTCTTTTGTTTGTTGTTCCCTTAAACGTTGAACAAATAAGAATGAAAAGTTTTCAGTCTAATGAGATCCTAACTGTGAGCTATGAGAGTGGCTATTACAAAAACATCCTGTGAAAAAGCAGGGAAGATTAAAAATAAGAGAGACAGCAAGTGAAAAAGTACAAGTTTGGCTTCAATCTCACACCTGCTCCTAATAGTTTTTTTTAACACGTTTCTTAATTTTTAGCATGCTAAGCCACTATTTCTTACGAACTGATGCCAATAATAATGCTAGAATCATTTGATGTGTGACACCATGGACTGTAAGCAGAAATGAGAACCATGCTTCACCTAAAAGTGCTGCCCATCACATTATTCTTATTCTTCTACAATTGGGAGAAAAATATTTGAGGAGCTTATACTGTGACCTGTCAGACAAAGTGATCTCATGTATTAACTATCCCATGCTCTTTATCCACATGGAGACAATGTCAGGAGCCAAAAGAGATGAAAAATGTCTCAGGAAGAAGAAGCAGAAGAATTTACTTTTATGATCTGCCCTCATAATCCTTCCAGTCATGGATAAAGGATCAGAAAAATGAAATGTGCTCCAAAATTTAATGTATATTGAAAAACTGATATCTCAATAAAAACCTTGATTTTCTCAATATGATATTCTACCTTGTAGTGGTAACAATGCAGTGCACTTTTGAAAAGCATGGAATGTATCATTGTATATAGGCTTTGCCAACCTTACTAAGATTGTTTTAGGATAAACTGAATAAGACTTCTAAGAACCCACTGGTCACTTATGATAACAGGATCAGAAGAGGACCAAAGAAAGTGTAGTGGTTCAATTAGCTGAGAACTTGACAACTTTGTGTGTGCATAGACACTGCAAGAATAAAGAGAAAGAAATTATACCTTTGCAACATAATAAAAATTCAATTTTTTCCTGGCATAATAAAGACTTCCTAGGGTATATTAATGTGCTAAAAATTACTGGAAGGAATATCAATCGTTGATTAAGGACAAGTGGGAGAAATGAGGAAGGGTGATTTAAAATCATGATGTAAACCTGATGGAAAAAGGTTAGCAATGGAAAGGGGAACAAACATGGGGACTACAATGAAGGAGGAGGCAGATTGCCATAAATGCCTATCAAGAGGATGAAGCTTTATGTAAGCAGCCCATCAAATAGACAGAGTCTGATTGGGGGATTTTAGTCCCCCACTTTGTCATTGGGAAAATAAACCAGCATGATATGGAAAGGTGGTAATTCTGGATGTGCTGGAAGCAGTGAGAAGGAAGAATTCAAGGAAAGGAATAGATGAGAATAAAAAGCTGTAGGTAACAGGTGAAAATCACAGTGAAATTGTGAAGTTCACAGTCTTTAGAAGGAAAGGGAAGGGAGCTGCAAAACGCCAGTGAAATTCAACACGCAGACTTCGTACATTCAGAGACTGGAAGATAAAACCATAAAAGAGACAAGAAACAAACAAACAGAAAAGCAACAACAACAAATACATAAGGAGAGACAGCACTTTCCTGAACAGCAGGGACTTGGGCATGAGCTATCTCAGTGTGGAGAGAGAATGACAAGCCTAGATGGAGACCTGCTGGTTAAAATCAAAGTTTTTTCAATACTCTCTAACCTAAGAGTGTCACAATTAGAAAGTGGAAACTAACCAGAGCAACAAGGATGAGTATGAAAGGAGAGCACAGGCATGTGCGGACACAAGAAGAAAGGGCACTGTAAAGGGTGAACAAAGAGATGTGTGTCATAGTCATTCAATAACAAGATCAGTAGAAAGAAGAAGATGAAAAGGTGACAGATGAATTAGGAAAACTGAAATGTTTAATCCCTTCATCAATAAGAAGGCCAATGACAATCATGCAGACATCATCTTTGACCTCAGTAACACAGGAATAAGATCTCAGGTTAGAACAGGGAAAGAAGAGTAGAGAAGGGTATTTACATAAGTTGAATTGCTTTAGATCAACAAATTCAGATGAAATTTGCCCTAGGGGACTTAGACAACTGGCTAAAACTGTCCCCAAGGACATTATTTGCTATCTTATGCACTATGAGGAGAACAGGTGTGGGTCCAGAAGACTGTAAAATACAAACTTTGAACCAGTTTTAGCTGGAAAATGAAAATAAGTACGACACTGGTGACCACAATCAAACATTGCAATTCTTTCCCCAGTATTTTGGCACATTCACTATCACTTACAATCTAATTTAACTTCGATGCCTTTTTCACAAGGGCTGCTTCAACTCAAACAGAAATTACAGCGAAATGTGTGAAATCAAGTATATAGAATGGAGAATTTTTTATCTGGGAAATTGTCAAATATTTGGGGTGTTGCAAAAACGGAGAAAACAAAATCAGGGCAGTAAGTCAATGCAGTGAGGTAATCATCCTGTCTCCATAGAAACGACAGTGTTTAAGTAGTGCTCATAAAGTACAGGGTACATTTTAAGATATTTATCACTGTTTAATGCAAAGAAAAATGAAGTGAAGGGTGATTCATCCGAGATGGCAATGCAGTGATTGGAATAAGTGGGCTCAAAAATAATACCTAGCACTATCTCACCCTTTTACAGCCCCTTGTGATCTTGCAGTTGGTGACTCCACTCTTCCCCAGACAAAACACGGTAGCATTGTCAGTATCAGCAGACCTCTACTATCTTTCCAAAGAAGACAGTAGATAAATGATAAATAATGATTAGATTTTTGGAGATAAAGGTTTCTTCAAGTCTTTGGTATTTCTGAAATTCCATTATAAAAATAAAGAAGTCCTTAGAATGGTCTCTATTCCAGTTTCCTTAAATATTCTTTTTACCTTTTTCAATTTTCTAAATTAATTTTATTTAAAAATTGAGTTACTGTAAGATTTGTTATTGTAAACACTAGTGTCTTGATATCCTATCTTTTCAGAATTAGCTGGTTATTTACTTGTAGTCAATAGAAAACTAGAACACTGATATTCTGAGGCATTACTTCTATACCACACAAAAAAGTAGAAGTGATTTGGGGTTTCAGATGTAAGACAAGGAAAGCATAAGCTGCAGAAATATAACTTGTCTCCTAATTAGTGAAATGTATTTGAGCTTTTTGGTACAGGCTACAAGTCTAAACACCTCACGTACCTCTCTTCTAAGAATGAGTCTTTGAAAAAATAGTGTTTCTCTGAAGGAATTCATATTGCCTCCTCAAGATTTCCAAAAAGGCTACATTAATGCAGAGGAGTCAAAGAAATGAGAGGGGCCTTATGGTAGCTACAGTTGATCAGCAGATCATGTTTTCCCTTTACAAACATTTCTACTCAAATCACCTTTTTATTTTTTAAATACCACTTTAGGGACACTGCATGTTGTCAAAAGTTCTTAAGTATATTCAGAAAGCAGCTGAATTTTAACAGAAACGGTGTTTTGATTTCAAGTTTTGAATATTCATCGCAAAATAATATTGATTTTTGAGGAGTCCATTTTCCTGATACTTTTGCCCATTTTGTTCAGCATGTTTATTTTGTCAGAAAAATATTTTCTTCAAATAAAGACAAATTCTATTCAATGGAGAACCCATTCTTTTGTTGTTTATTCATTTAACTTTACCACATTTCTTAAAAAGCAGTATCTGCATCTTTCTGAATGTTCTGGCATTTCCCTGCTCTAGAAGTCATGGAAGCTGAAGACCTTCCAAAAAGTGACTGGCCTCTGAAAGCCAGTGCTGCCAGCTCAGCAGAGCACTATACAACCCATGCCACCTGTGAGTGCCACTGAGAATGGCCCAGAAGTGATTTGAAGATGCCCTGTTCATCTCCCCCACACTGACTTGAAAGTTCCTTTGTGTGTAGCCTTTTTCTGTTTGCAAACAGCAGGACTAACTTGGTGCTCTTTGAAGCACAAAAGCAAATGTAGAGGTCAATGACAACAGCCCACCACCTCAGCTGTACATCTCTGATTCACCCAGCGTGCCCTCTGACTCTTGGCTGCTGTTCAGTTGGGGGCTAGAAATGGTCCTACAAAAAATTGGAAAGTTTCTTTGTTTTCAGAAAGTGGTGAATTTTATCCTTTTTCAAGCAAACTTTTCCAGTCATACCTTCCCCCAAACCAGGATGCTGTTTGTAGTCAAGGCATGGTTTAAATACACTGTCCAAATCCAACAAATCTGTTGCTGTATATTTTTACCTTTCAGCAGCCACATTTGTTTCTTAAGGTATCTGTCCATAGCAGAGTTCAGATAAAATATTTTATCTGGCTTAGGTAACTTTCCAAAGTGTTTTTACTTTAGTATTAAAATCTTCTTGTCTGATAAAGGCAAATGCAAAAATCTACATGTTTGTGTGTATTGTACTTCTTGTATGAACTTCCTTTGACTGATGTTTGTATGGCTTTATCTAATGTAAGCCAAAGGCAACAACTCCATTGTGACAGAAAACCAACAACTGTAGAAAGAGATAGCAGATTGCTTCCAGCAGTTTGCTTTGATTCATGAAAAAAAGCTTAAATGCATGCATGCTGATCTTGGAGACATTAGAAATATCTTATTTAAGTTCAAGGTACTGCTCCATATTCATAGGAAATAAGTAAAAAGAAAAAGCAAATAGTTGCAAAGCACAAATGAAAATCAAATTTGTAACCAGAAGATCTGCTGATCATCCCTCCCTCAATCATGGGCAATTTTCATTCATCTTAAAAACTATACGTGTAAATTCCAAATTCTCAGAGAATCTCTGATGTCCAGCCTTTTGTCAGAATGAGATAATCTATTTACAATGACATTATCCAAGAAGACTCTTGAAATTACAAGGATTTTCAAGAGATGTGGGTATTTGTGATGTCCCTGGGGTGGCTTTAGGCAGAAAGAAAAGCCTGAGGCTGTCCATAATACTTAGAGAGAAGGGGAAAAATAGAGTGGTTTTAATTCTTCATTTTGCCTGACAAGAAGACCTGCATCTCAAAACAGTTGACATGTTTTTCATCACTGATCACCTGTTGCTGAGCCTCAGTTCCACAACTCCATACAGAATATTAGGAACCTTTCTGGTTTCTGGCATAATTTATCATTCATATTCTGAGTGCCTTTGTCTGTTCGTTTGGAGGATTATCCAACAGGTGGGGGTAGGGAAAGTGTGAACAAAAATGACAACTCTGAGTAGTGGGGGAATCAGATTTGCATGCAGCAGCACAAGTCCTGCGGGAATTCTCTGTTTAAGGGATGATGAGGGAGATAAGATATACGTAAGATGCAGGACTAAGTAGGTTCTATCAGAAGACCACCTGCAGAAACTGGCAGTCCTGTCATGAAGTCCAGCCTGCAAGATCTTCACTCCTCACACATGCCACTATATCATTTCCCTGAAGAAGGTCCTTTGACACCTGTCCTTTACAATGTTCTTTTTCTTGAACAATCTGATGCAAAAGTTGTGGGCTTGTCAGTCACTCACTCATTTAGACACACCATTGCACATGGAGTTTCCAGTGGGCTGACAGGCAGCTTGGTTTGTATAGGCACCCAGAGGAAGTTTCCCAGTGCAGTAGGTGAAGAGCACTCACGTCAAGACTCTGAATCAGCCCTTGGAGGTGCCTTTCTCCCTGCACGGGTCTCTGATATCAATGTAGGATAGCCAGATGTCTAATTTAGGCTGCCACAATCAAGTCGGCACTTATATCTCAAGCATCACAGTAATGAAATGAGACAGCTAAAGTGGCAAAGGAAAATCTGGCCTAAAACCTATTGAGCAGTAACACAGTATTCACATACTCTTAATAACCTGTCACTTAATGTGTTGCCCAATTTTCTGGGAAGAGAGACATTCCAGTGCCTTCCCATGAATTAACTCATATTACATTTTTAGAATTACTCAGTCACTTGAGCCTCTCTATCCCAACAGTTAGGAAATTCTTCCTGGTGGGAAAATATTCACCTTCAAACACTACTCTTCAGCCCCTCTCTAAAACATATTCAGTGCTTAAAATATAGTATCAGTCCTTCACCTTTCCATAGATGCATCTGGGTGACATGTCACTGTTCAGAATCTGTTTAGGTTCAAGACATGGTTCTTCCATTACACAAGTGGGCTGGTTTTGGCTGGGGTAGAGGTAATTTTCTCCGTAGTAGCTGGTTTGGGGCTGTGTTTTGGATTTGTGCTGGCACCAGTGCTGATAACACAGGGATGTTTTTGTTATTGCTGAGCAGTGTCAAGGTCTTTTCTGCCCCTCACACCACCCCACCTGAGAGGAGGCTGGGGGTGCACAAGGAGCTGGGAGGGCATACAGCCAGGACAGCTGATCCCACTGACCAAAAGGATATTCCATGTTCAGTATATAAAGCTTGGTGAAGAAGGAGCAAGGGGGGGGACATTCAGAGTGATGACATTTGTCTTCCCAAGTCACATGTGATGAAGCCCTGCCTTCCTGCAGATGGCTGAGCACCTGCCTGCCTCTGGGAGGTGGTGAGTGAATTTCTTATTTTGTTTGGCTTGCATGTGTGGGTTTTTTTCTTTACCTGTTAAACTATCCTGATCTCAACTCATGAGTTTTCTCACTTACTTTTCGGATTTTCTACCCCATCCCACTGAGGGAAGAGTGAGCGAATGGCTGTGTGGTGCCCATTGCCAGCTGGGGTTAAGCAAAAACAACCAGACTATACACAGAAACAGTTTCTAGGCAGTATAATTTGTCTGGCATACCCACCACAATTATCTACAGCTGCTGATGGCTGAAAAAATGTTATTAACAAATAATCACAATCCAGATTACAGATACAGGTAATGATCTATTTGGTAATAAAGTAAAAAGATAAAAGAAAAATGGAGATCAGCCTTGCTTACATATAATCAAGCAAGGACTCAGCCTAACCAGCGGGCAATATCATTTTAGCTCATAACTTCAGAAGAAGCTAACCACACTATCTTACATGATCATTTCCTAATTTTAAATATAGAGACAGATAAAGAGTCCAGCTTCTTATTTTTTAACCAATTAATGAGTAAAGTTCTTCAGCATAGTTCTTCAGGCACCTTTCTGCTAAATGTCTTACACCAATTACAAACTTGGTTTTAAATTGTTGCTTTATTCTTTTCCCTGAAATGTCTTTGCAGTTCATTTATGAGTCTACTTAAATATATGACTATCCATAAAGCCACTGCAAGCATGGAAGGAAAGTGGAACCAAAGTTGTCAATACATGAATTGACATTCATTGACCATTCACTGACCATTATGTGAATTTGGATTTGGTTTGGGGGTTTTTGTTTTGTTTTCTAACAAATACGCTTCCGGTTCTTTTTGTTTGTCCCATGGCTGCTGAGCCTTGACAATATGTGAGTCATATTTTGATGATTTCTTCATTGTGTCTGGGCAAAAATAATACTCTAAAAGAGAAAGGCAAGAAGAAAAAATGAGCAAGAGCAGTTGGAAGAACAAAGAAGTGAAAAGATAGATATTGATAGATGTTGCCAAATGATCAATGGTCCCAGCTGTTCTCAAAGTAAGTCCCGTTCAAGCAAAAGATCTATGTAACAGAAGGCAACCTGGGCCCATAGTACAGACAGGAGCAGAGAGTGTAAAAATCATAATTGCTTTCTGTTCCTTAAGTAGAGGAGCAACAGCAAACAAGGCTGAATGTGGGAAGAGATTTATGGAGGGAAGAAAAGGTGTTACAGACATTTCTTGCACCACCCTGTTGCCAAGCCAGGAAGTTACTCTTGACATACACCTCTCTCACCAGGAGGCAGGAAGCTCCCATCTGCCAGGATGAGAGTCCGTGAAAGGTCCTTCAGACAAGACAAAATTAGTGAACAATTTTGTGCTTTCCCACCAGTCACAGTCAGAGAACTCTTTATCCACTAATTCCCTGCATGCTCTTTGTTTGCCCCCTACTTCACATTTCAGCATCAGCTTCCAAGGCTGGAGTGCATCTACTCCCTCCTTTTTTTTTTTTCCTTTCATTGGCCTCTGGATCCCCTGATGATGGCCTCTTTGCACAGCAGTGCAGTTTTAAAATTGGAAGAAATTAAATTTCAATTTCTCACACAATGGCAGGTGCATCCTTGTCTGCTCTGCTGGTGGAAGAAGAATAGCAGCTGCCCCACCAGAACAATAAGACTATTTTCCAGCTCTCTGTGACTGGCTGTCAGTGAACAGCCATGCATAAATATAATATATGGAGATCCCAGGGGTGGCATTTGTCATCTCTTATCAGCTCTGCTGCACACACCAGAATTTGATAGGACATTTAGAAGAATGATAAAAGCTACCATCAATCTGTCTAAGTAGAAATAATAAGAGCAATAGTAACAGTATCAATAGATTTATGGAAAATCAGTTGTTGTATTATTTTAATGCTCATTTAATTATTCATTTCTAAAATCTTTCCTTCTTCTCCTTAAGATAAGGACAGCTAAGATAGCATTTCTGAATTTTTATATTAACCTGGCAGATTAATGTCTTTTTCTATGCCTGAAAAAAGCTCAAAATGTCTTCTAATTAATTAAAAAAAAAAAAAGAAAATAAAAATGAAATTAAATATAGTCCTCCAAAGTAACCTCTTGAGCCCTTTTAAACATCCACACCACAGTGCACATTCACATCCATATCTGGCCTGTCTCATCCCAAGTGTTTGCAAAGCAGTATTATACGTAATCATGCCAGAATTATTTTGGGACTTATTACCACTGTAATAGTCTGGTGATTTACCTGGTTCCATATCCTTTCTCAGGCAATGCTCTATGGCAGATGTTCCAGAGGAAAACACTAAATTCCCTATAGTGTACTTGACACTTGTGTAATATTACTGCTTGAGGGAAAATTTAAAATTTTTCCAGTTGATAATCAGCTCACATATATTGAAGTATGAGGACAGATAATTGTTATCCTACCCAGTGCGACTGCAAATGATATTTTTTTTTCTGAATCCTACTGATTACTTCTTTTCAGTAATACCCTGTGACTGCGAGTTCCCAGGGCTAATGTGTTGCATTTGGTTTTGTTCTTGTGGATCTAAATGAGCAGGTTTCAGTTTCATCCATTTTTCTTTTTCATGTATTTCTGGTTTTTGCACAAGTGCAAAATGAAGATTCCAGCTGTCCTCAGCTGTCTCTATAACATGGATCATTTCATATGCCTCCATGACATCCATTTTTAGCTCTTTACTCCTCAAAATAAAAAGGTTGTGTAATTAAACAAATAATTCTATTCAAAAGTCATGCTGTTAGGGCTTTCCTTTCAAAACCAGCAATGACCCAGGTAGGTTTTATCCATCTTTTTGGAACTGAAATGAAGGCACTATATGAGGACACAGTAATAACAGTAACCAACAACAACAGTTTGCTCTTTGAAACTATACCTGACCACAGTCTTACACAAGTTGTTCTTGAGGAAATTAGCAGTGTTGACTTACAATTTTGCATGTCAGAAGGCTGCATGGTGTTTCCTTTCCAGCTGGGCTTAAAACCATGACAAAATACCTTTCAGAGAAGCGGTAGTGGCTGCGCAAACTGGTCATGGCAACATTTTCAGAACTGGTGCTGCAGGTACAAGCACTACTGCAAAGTACACAGAGAAATATGCCGTCAGTGGAGGACATCCATGTCACTTGAAAACCACTGGCAGCTGGAGGATCAGCCTCTCTTCTTCACTGTGGTACTTGGGGAATTATCAGCAGAGACTTTCCTTGCACATCTCTGAGACTTCAGTATCTTAAACACTGAAGGCATTTCAGGAGCACTTCCAGTGAGTCTTTCCATGCCATAAATATATAATTGCTGGTCTCAGATTTCCACATACTGAAATCCATTAACTGGATGAGATATCATTTGAGTAGATACTTCTGTGGAAAAATGTGTGCTTTGTGGTCAAGGTCTGGTGATATTTGTCCAGTAAAAAGAAAGCTTTTTGAAGCTTGGTTATCCAAATTATTTCCTTTTGTTTAGAGGGGTAAAGAAAAAAACAGAAAAAACCCCCCAAGATACAGTTCTGGTTTTTTTTATTCCACAAGTTTGATGGGAAACCAGAAAGCACAAATCCTGCCTTTCAAAAGGAGAGCAAAAAAAAATAAGGTCAGCTCTGCAGATCTTCTTTATGTATTGGGCAAGGAAATACGCATGAAGCTTTAAAGGTAGGAGGGATAATGAAGCCCCATAGGGAATAGAAGTCAGTGGGGTGCACGGATGCTTCCTTTCAGGATGATACCAAGGGGGTTAATGTCTGGCCTGGTGATAAAAATCTGGCATCTGTTACAGAAAACACAATGAGCATTGTTGTCATTGAGAGAATGGCTCTGTTTTTCCTGGCATGAGTTACTGTTTGGAAGCTGTTTTAAAATAGAAAAGAAAAAATCTCTCTCCAAACTTAAAAATAAATGGCTATGCCAGAATCGTGTTCTCCACTGTATTTCTAGGAAGTGTTATTGGTTCATTTTTCTGACAATGTTATTTACATACCTTAAATGCAAATGCTGCTGAAATGCACAGCAAACTGTACAGGCTTTGACGTAGGCACCAGCTACTGTGTTGAATGTGCATATGCTCAGAAATATAGGCTAAGTCTTCACAAAGGCTGGCTTCAGGCACAAGGCAGTAGTCCTGCTGGGCTTTCTCCTTTGCCAGTGGAGAGACCGACTTCCCCAGCGCAAGATTCAGAGCACCCAAATTAAGGGCCTCTTCAGACCGTCCCTAGATAAGGATCTTTTTTTTTTCCATTAGAGATTAGTCCATAAATAAAGTCCATCTTTGTAGATTTTCCTTCTAAAGCATGCCAAGCATTCACATGTGAAATGGGATGGCACTCTACCCTCTTCACTGACTTCCCATTTTTATGTGATTTTTTTCTCCAAAGATGAAGAGAATTTCTTTGCACCTTCTCGTCCATATACATTAACAAGATATAAAATATATCCTTCTGCTATGACATAGCATCTCAGTTTACAGCCTACTAGACCCAGCACTCATTGGTTTGGGTACCAAAGGCAGTGGAAGTAGACAGCAGGTTTTTAATGTTTCCTGCTAACTGCTCTGTCCCTGTTCTGTTGCTCTATGCTATCTGTTGTCTATCAGCTAAATAAACAAGAGCAGGGGGAAAAGGTGAAACCAAACAGTTCTTAACCTTTGGTTTTGATGTCATTGATTCCCCTGCCAGGAGACTTCAGACCTAATGAAGAAAATAATCTCTGCAGGTGCAGAGCAGAAAAGATAGCATACATTATTCCCAGGCTGCATCACTTGCCTCAGAACAATGCAGAGTATCCTGCTGGCTGTGACCACAGCTTGCAATGAAAACATTGTTTTCCATCTCATTTCAGACAATGCTGCCAGTCTGACCCAACTACAGAAAGCCTAAACTGTTCAAAAGATGCAACAAACTGCACCCTGCACATTTGGTCAATAACCAAGCACATATTAGCAGCCAGTGCAGTCCATGCTCCTTTTACTTCCTGGGAGGTGACAAAGGAACAGAGGTGATAAGTGAGATTATGGTAAAATTCAGAGCACTAGAGAGTCTCTGCTCCCACTCCTGGGTGCCACAGCAAGGAAAGTGTTGATGCAGGAAAGAGTTACTACATAGAATCATGGAAGCATAGAATTGTTAAGGTGGGAAAAGACCTCTAAGGTCATCAAGCCCAACTGTTTACCTATCACTGTCATGTTATCACTAAACCATATCGCCAGATGCCACATCCACACATTTTTTGAACACTTCATCATGCACAACCTCTCCTGGTCTAGCCAAGATATGCCCATGCTTCTGGTAAATCTGTGCCTGATTCAGTCAGCTCCTCTGCTCAAACGGTTTACTTTTCAGAAAGCTGAGAACCGTTGCATGGTCTGTTGAAGTCGTCCTCAAAAGCCTTATCTAAGTTCCATATTGACTCATATGAGAAGCGATACAGTGAGCCTGATGGATAAGTCAAGAAAATTCATTGCATCTCTTTGCAACTAGAAAATGCACTTTTAATTCTCTGTAGAGTTAAAACTGAAATTTTAATTTAAACAAATTGTGGGAGAAAACAAACAAAAATACATTAAGAAAACCAATTTAAATACAAAACAAAACCACAAAAAAAAATGCAGAGACACCCCAAATGTTATTTTAGATTTCCTACAATGATTAATACTGTAGGTAACAAATTTCATTAAGCTGTAATGCATTAGCACAAATAAATAACACAGTGGCAAAAAGCCTAGTTCAAATTGGTCCAGTTCTTCAAAAATAATTTTCAAAGCCAGGAAGTTCCGAGTTATGATTAAATATATGGGAAATTTTAAATGTCATCTGCTTCATCCATTTTTAAATGTGCTGAATGCATTTAAAGCCCTGGTAGCCTTGACCCTCTATGCTTTCACCAGCATGGTGCCACAGGAGGCACACTTCAGTCCTTTAGCTGAACTGTGCATAGATACCTCAATGTGCTTTGAACAGTTTGGATTCATCTGCAGATTCTCATCTCTGGGCACCCTAACTTGCCTCTGGAAACCTGGAGTCTATTCCCTCCCACTCCATGCATCCCATAAGCTCTGTCAGAAAAGCCAGTCCTCATTTCAGTAGTAGCAGAGAACTGTCAGAAAATCTAATGCTGCAGAATTCATTGGTTCCACAGTACTGCAGAGGGGATCACAGAGCCTTTGTTGGCAAGCTGTGGAGTATTGGAAGAAAGATGTTGGCATCAGAAATGCGAAGGACTGAGTTATGCTGTCAACGAAGGAAAGGAGCTCTGCCAGCCAAGCAGCAGCCCCAGCACAAAGCTCTGTCTACCCATTACCCAACAAGAATCATGAAAAGCTCTTGCTCTATGCCACCTCAGACACATCTTTTTTTCACAGGAAGCATTTTGAACAAGACTATTTTGGCAAAAGTATCCCCACATGAGCATTTGTGGATATATTTCAAGCCATTCCCTGCCACCTGATCATGTCTAGTAGTGTGGAGCTGTGGTTTGCTGCTGGCAGCAGGTCTCCAAATCTAGTACAACATGGTGGAGTTCTCCAGGTAGGTAATGTCCAAATGATGATCCACAGTCAAAGAATTTACTGCATCCTTTGTGTAAATGGCAAGAAACTGCCAGTGAGCTTAGTGTGAGTTATCAGCTAAGCAATGTTGATTGGTTCAAGGGGTCAGAGGACTATAACTTGCCCAAGGACGCTTGCTAATCAAACATCTTTTTTGTTTCTGTTTTTTCTTGATTCTTGCAAGACTCTGATTCTGTTTTTATAGGCCCTCTGCCAGCATAAGAAAAGGTTATTGATACCTATGGACCATTACACATGGGTTTCTCTTCACGTGGGTGTTTATGGCCCGCCAGAGAAAATGCATTAAACTGCCTCCTTCTCTGGCAGCACCTAGGGCTGCATTGGGTCTGCCAGACCAAAAATGTTCTTCTTGGCTGTGGGAATGTGCATTATCAAATAGCCATCAAATACTCTCTTGGGCTGTAACTAACCTCTCATATGAAGCCAAAAAACAGCTTGAAGCCATATTGACATCCCTATGGCTCCTACACACTGGGAAGCTCCTTGTTTGAACACAGATTCCCAGATGTGATGGTTTTAAATTTTGCCTCTGGGGTGAGATAACCTGGAGGCAATTGTTTAGAAGTGTTCCTGTGTTTGTTTGATGCTGTTCTCCTTTATTTTTCTTTTTTTCATGTGCTTTGTTTACTCTCAAGGAAGGATTTGTGTGACTGTAAATGATTGAAGCACCATTTTTTCAGTCTTACCTGATCACTTCTTTGTGCTATGTTCCATCCTTTCCTCCTGCGACTCTTCCCTTTGTGACAAAACCACTGCTAATTGCACACATTAGCTTCAAGTCCAGGATCAAAGGTTTGGTGTTCAGATTTTTTGCTCTTCAGGCATTTTCTTTTCTTTCTCTAATTATGAGAAATTTTCAAAACCACTAACTACAGAATTGAACTGATTTTTTTCTTCTGTAAGTTGAGGAAAAAGGCTAATTGGCGACATTCTTAGTTGACTTTATCTCATGTTTTGGGAGGTTGATATATTCCATTGTATCATTAAAAATACAGTGATGGTTTTCAAGAGTGTTTACAGACACCTACGGCTGGAAGCCACACTGCTGAGAAAGGAAAGGCTGCCACTGTGTCACTTCTACCATTCACAAGTGAGTGATAAAACTGAGCCACTCTAGGCACGTAGTCTGTTTATACACATTTGCTAGGTTAAATGAAAAGACATGTTGTGTTCCTTGTCTATCAAAAATCTGCACATGCATTCAGAGTGGACAGCTGGCATTTTGAAAAGCCATTCTGGGCTTTTAAGAAAAAAAAATATACTTAACTGGCATGAGAGACTTCCATTTCAAACACTTACAAAGACAATGCTTGTGAGAGTTCTTTGTTCTTCAGGACAGCAGGGACTGGGAGGTCCATGGGCACTTCCCAACCAAGTTCAGCCCTATTTTCTAGGCTTTTATCAGATTTAAAAAAAAAAAAAAAAAAAAGATGAGAGAGGGAGGACAAGGATATATTTTCCTATTTTAAACATAGGTTTAGTCCTTTTCTTCCTTTGGAAATAAATTTCATCCATGATTCAGTTTTGGCAGTAAAATTTCGCAAATTAATTACAATTTGAGCAACTGTTTAACATTACACCTTGCCATGCTGGGCTAAAACAACCCCAGGTGTATTATTCTGGAATAAACAGAGTTACACTGGGACTCAACCTATGAAGTGAAAACTGTGTGCATGAAAGTAGATATTACTAATGATGTACTTGAAACTTTCAGCCAAGGTAAAGAACTTAATGACATGGGGGTGGCAAAGATGAAGCTAGATAAAAGCATAGCTTTTTACAGCGTTCTATTTAAGTTATTTTTCTTATGTACAACCACTACAGAGCTTTCCTTGCCCTTAGCAGTAGCCAATCAAAAAAGTGAAAAAATGGCAGATGACTAAGGCATCCTTAAAAACAAGCAGCATACCGTGTGCTCAGCGTCTGCGCCAGCTAATTAAAACAAAAGCTGAAAGGATCAGCAGCAGATACATTACGTGGCTTGCTTTTATGTAACTTGGATTTATTTGTGTTCAAGCTTACAGATAAACAGTTCATGATACAAGAAACTGCCTGTGTGTTGTCTGTTCATGTGATATTTTGTTTCTTGAAAGCTTCTCAAGAGATTATTAAAAAAAAAAAAGAAAAAGCCCTTCATATAGCTACGTTTTATCATCAAAGACAATGGGAGTGAAGAATCATGGTTTAGTCACCCACACACTGAAGAAAATTGTATGTCATTCCTGCACCCTAATTGGCTGAAGATTGCACGGGATGGATATATTTTCTTTCTCCTTTCCTTTGTTTCTTGTCTTTAGGAAATTTGAACACCCTCTTTCCTTGGTTTTCCCACTTGTCCGTCTAAAACCTCTAATGGGATTTCATCAAAGGTGGGTGGTAACACTCCCAGACCATGGGAATGATTTTTTCTATTATTTCTGTCACACAATTTTTTTTTTTAAACAAAGAAAAGCATCTTTTTCTGGTTTTGCTTTTTGAGGCAGTGAGGAAGAAAGGCATTGAACAAACACATAGCATTAAAGTAATAAAATATCAAGTGAATTTCCTCTATATTTTAAGTTTATTATTTTTTCTACTTTGGTCACACGCAGCTAAGAAGCATTTAAAGTGATGCAAATTACTTAAAAAAGGGTTATTACACATACCACAGCTTCATCTGCCACTCTTCCACCAGACAATCATTTTACCCCCTCAACCACCGCTTTCAAGTTCTATCGCTTAGTGTGACCATTTTAACTTTTTTTCTTTCTGGAAGGCATGAAGATAAACCATGCATGAATCAATACATGAATGAATCAGCCTCTGGTCTAGCTTACTGATATACTCGTCATTTATATCCTTGCATAGTTTACAGAAATTGAAACTGTAGCTGGGCTTTGCATTCAGCTGAATGTGGTTTGTTTACACAGTCCAATAGGATTCCATGTTCCAAAAAAGCTAATTTGTAGGGATTACTCAAGCAGGGTGAAAAC
This sequence comes from Edolisoma coerulescens, assembly GCA_013397115.1. NCBI lineage: Eukaryota > Metazoa > Chordata > Aves > Passeriformes > Campephagidae > Edolisoma > Edolisoma coerulescens. Next base: position 966,247 of record VWZW01002957.1, on the reverse strand, counting down.
ACCTAAAGCTTTGTGCTAAATAAATGCAGTTAAGAACCAAGGTATCCAAGTACTTTAAGACAAAGCTTGGTAGGATCACCAGTCTCTTGGCTTCGCTATATGGTCTGACTTAATTCAAAGGGAGTTTTGGCTCCAGGTTTCTGTAAGGCACTGAGAGACCTCCCACACCCAGCTGTTCCGCAGCTCCTGGGGTTGTCCCTCAGATAGCCAGGATTCAGTTTCTGGGACCACCACTGCCTAAGTAGCTGCCTTTTGGATATTAAACTCAATTGTCCTCTGTCACCAACCTTAAAAAGAATGAGATTTGATGCCACAAAAGCAGTTGCAGTAATTATTCCCAACATTTTTTGAAAACTCCCTTATTATCAGCACGTTCCCTTCTCCTCTCTGTACCCTCTCTTGACATATATCACCAGGAAAAGGACTAATGGGAACACAATGCCTGTCAGATTCCCCCACAGATCTCCTCGGGGAATGGTATTCTTCTTCCATTCACTCCCTTTTCTCACAAACACACCCTACAATTCTCCCAGGCACCAGTAGAAACAAGGGGCCCTTACAGACTACTTGGCACCACAGTCTGACTTATTTTGGATTTCACTGGCCTTTGGTAGGGCAACTCTATTTCAATCATCTCTCTTGGTTGCATTCTCCCATTGATATGTCTTTTTTATTCTGAATTTTAAAAGGTTCCAGGGAAGAATTTGTGCCTCTCTCGAGTATTTATTTGAACTGTTCATATTTAGCAGTTACAATTACAAAACAGTAGAAGCCTATATGTGAGGAAAGACTTTTCTGGATTGGAAGGATATTTTCACTTTGATTGTAACTGTCAAAGGGGATTTCACAGCTATCCACATCACATCTCACCCGTGCAGCTGACACCAGAGCAACCTTTGCTGCTTGAGTAAAAGGAGACTTGGGGAGAAACATTATTCAGTTTTGTACAGAGAAGGAACAGAAAATATATTTTCAGAAGCAGTCTAGAGCTCCACATTTAATAACATCTGTATTTAAAAAGAAACACTGGAGCGTGGCCTTAATGAGTTGTTGTTATTTCCTAAAGGCACAGATTAAATGTTTGGTTCTGTGAAAGTCAGAAATCTCAAAACAGCCGTGTCCCATTAACACAGCACATCAAACATCACAGTTTTTGGTTCAGCTGAAGGCTGAGGATTTACTTCACTGACAACAGCCACGCATATGGTCACATACAGTCAGGAAATGAATAACTGCGTGAACCAAAGTGAGCAAGGTTGCAATAAAAACATATCCTGCAAAGGGATCTGAGAAGGGAAATGGGAGGAAAGCTGAGCTCACAGGAGAATAACAAAGCCTGTCTCACTCTAGACCCCCCTCCTCTGCAAAATACAGCACAGGAAAGGGCCCAAAGCTCAAAATATTACCAGGGAAATATTTCCAGGCCAGTAACTCAGCTTGCATGATAGTCTGTACCCAGGGTGCCAAGAGGGCACCAAAAGGTTCTTGTTCTGGAAAGTCTGGCTTCTGAGCAGAGCCCAGCCCTGGAGTGCAGGATGCTGATGAATATGTTTGGCTTGTCACTGATGAATAAGTTTTGCTTGTCAGTCACCCAAATAGCAATGGTAACTAAGAGGTCAAGACTGCTTGCTCTATATCTGCTTATGAAGAAACTACATATTTTAGATGGCTGAGTCAGGCCCAGCTTTAATATTTGTTTCTGTAACCACAGATGGATTTTGGAAGCAGTTAAACAGCAACCATGCACAGAAGGTCTGGGAGACAGTACAAGAGAATGCACTATCTTAGTATTTCTGATATTCCAAAGAGAAACAAAAAGAAACAAAAAGAAACAAGAAGAAACAAAAAGAAAAAAAAAAAAAAGAAACAAAAAGGTGTGAGTCGTTTATAACACACTGTAATGCTGTGAGAAGAAGCATAAGTTCTGGTTTGGTTTGGTTTGGTTTGGTTTGGTTTGGTTTGGTTTGGTTTGGTTTGGTTTGGTGTGGGTGGTGTCGTACTTTGCCCTCAGTGACTTCAATCTGTCACCTCAGGCAGAAAGAAACTCCATTGATCTGCCGGGAAAGTGTGTTTCCAGAAGGGAAGCAGGACCAGTCAGTCATTGAGTGGGTTAAAAAGAAAATGTACCCAGTCTTGCTTGAAATTTAAACAGCTTTTCATGGTGACACTTCGGTGACTTGGGCTGTTTCACCAACATGGAAAATCTGGTGATAACATGAGCATGCCCCACCTGTTTGCAGAGAGATGTTTGTGTTGTACAGGCAGATGCCTTGTCGATACCTTTGACCACCTACTGTCTTGCTTTGTCTGGTTAGTATTTTATTGATTTTTTGCATAATCAGCATATCCATTCATACAGTAATTAAAATCAGAAGTATTTTATTATGTGGATATCTGCACTGAGCTGTGACACCTGGCCTAGGCAGCACACATAAACATATTTTATTCATAAATTTTGTGACTTGAAAGTAGAATTATTTTGAAGTAATTAGCCATCATAGATGAGTACTAAATCAGATGAAAATTAAATTAAATTTAAAAAAAATTAATTGTTTCTTCTCTCAGATTGCGATTAAATGGCTAGAAACTTCAGTGTGTTTGGCAGAGCCCTCCATCTCCTCTTCTGTACATTTGTGTGAAATGAAAGGTACATTTTGTATTAATGTAGCTATATGACATCTAAAAATAAATCCCTTGTGATCTCACCTTCACCCAGAAGTAAATGGGAGCAAAGCTAAACTTGCATCTTCAGAGAAGTGTAGATGGTTGCTGAAGGCACGCAGACAGAGGAGGTGCTTGGGCCACCTGGACTAATGGTGCTATTTGTAGCACCAGTTTAAACTGCTCTGAAGTCAATAACCACATAATTGGCCTTGATGGGCTTCAGACATTTGGTTCCTGCGACAAAAGTAAGAATTTGCTTGAATTGATCCCAGAACTTCAGTTTGCACTTGAATTTCAGTAAAGCAAATGGTGTAATCAATACTTTCTTTAGGTTATCATAATTTCTTTGTTGACAGTTGAGGAAAGTTTGTTCCTCAGATGTAGATGAGATGAATACTCATATGTTTTTCTTAAAGAAATCAGATGTCAGAGTAGAATTAAGTGCTTGAAGACTGCTGATAGTAAAAGACAAGTGGAGGTAAGACACACTGCACACTACAGCAAAACCAGACTGGGCATATTGAAAGAAGCTTTTTATTGTATCTGTTAAAGAAGAAATCCTTGAAATAACTTTCAAGAAACTAAGCCTCACAAGTAAATTAATGGCTCACTCTATTCCAGCTTTCTTTGGGACCCTAGATAGCTATGTTAAATGAACATTTCATTTTGGAGCAAATATTTGGAGTTATGCTTTTTTGTATGTCACCACACTTGTTGGGTGATCCTACCTGCTGATCCCAACTGCCTTCCCAAGGGATGCGTATCTCTGGCTGCCAGCCACCATCAGGATATGGTGTTTCTCAGCTTGGAACTTTGCTGGCAGAATATGGAAAGAAGGGAACAGCCAGTCTGAGTCATGAAACATCTTTGTGCTGCTGCTCAGGATCACACTGCAATAGGGCCCCTCTGCCAGCCACGGGTCTGCTGACTCCACACAGTCCCTGCCTTCCCAAGGAGCACATGGGGGCCACCCAGGCACCCCTGAGCTGCACATGGGCAGGACTCCTGGGCCAGCTGGAGCTCCAGCCTCCCACAGCCCAAATGGTGGTGGCAGCTCCACAAGGCGGCCGTGACCAAAGTCATGGATGAAGTAAGGAGCAGCATCACAGAGCATCTCCCTGCTGTGAGCAATGGTGCCTGCAGCACTTCCCACGCTCTGCGCGAAGTCAGCAGACAGTGGTTGTCTGATCCAGCCTCTCTGACCTTGCAACGATGAGAATATGGAGCAGTCACATGGCCAGGGCATTGGCAAAGAGGCTAAAAAACCTGCTCCCAACTGTTTCCCAGAGAGTGTTTACTTCCTCCCAGCTGACAGGCATGACTGACTGTACAAACACTCCTTGCCCCTGTGAGGACAAAATTAAAAAAGGAAACCTTCTGCAGCAATTTAAGTTTGTGTGACTTTGCTCTCAGATGCACTAAGAGTAATTATGGCAGGTAGCTGCCTCTTAGCTGGGAGATGGCAACAAACAGCTGCGAGTTCAAAGAGCAGCAGAGTCACCTCTTCAGTTATGGTAATAACTAGGGTGCAAATGATAACAGACTGTGAAACAGAATTGCCATTAGACTTAACAACAGATGGGCAATTGCTCCCAAATCCCTTCAATATTGAAATGTGCAAATCAATGATTTCAGCCCCATCTTAAGTAAACAGACTTGGGCTCTTCCAGGCAGGGAGCCTCAGGTATGAATTCAGATAGAAGAGCAGCAAAACAGGGACCCACCCTGAGCAAAGGTCTTACAGGGCAGCAGCAGCATCTGTCTGGTGCTCGTTTCCCTCAGCAGGTCCTTTGCCTACATGAATGATGAGCCCTAACTAGAGAATCACAGGGAAAAAAAGGAGACAGTGGGCTAGCCATGAAAAAGGGATCACAAAATCTGAAAGAGGGAAAAAAAAGAACAGAAAAGGGAAGACAAGAGGGATGTGGAAAAGAAAATTGTCTAGAAGAAGAAATACTGGTGCTTGTCAGAGGATGGACATCTCACTTCTGCCAACCTATTCCCCACAGGAGGCAGGAGTGCTGCAGGAAGGAGGAGGGTGGCTCCGAGCACCACATCCTGTTCCTGAGCCAGGACTGAAGAAAGGGCTGTGCTGGACCATGATGGATGACTGACTGTATGGCATGAGGTGTTGGTGCCTGGGTGAGACAGAAAGCCAAGGCCCTCTTTACTGCCTATGCATCAAAGCTTTTCTCATTTTTACTTTCAGAAAAGCAGGATGTGACACCGGTTTTTCTGCCCAAATTTTAACCAGGTCATTTATTTCTTTTTTTCCCCTTCACTGTACACAGTGTTTTGCTTTGTGGTGGCATTTAGTGCTGCTGAGTGCCCTTAAATGATACCTTGTAGTTCTCCCTAACAGAAATCATGGTTGAGGAAAATAATTTTAGCAAAATCAACTATTTTTTCACTAAAATTTTGGTTGAAAATGCTTATCCACCCTCATAGATCTACTACCTATGTTTCAGCTTCAATTCTGCAGCAAAGCTTCCTGTAATCTCTCCAGTGAAGCTTCGCTACACACAAATCAAGAGAAGCTTTTATTTATGTAAAATACAACAGAGAGAGCATTTCCCAGGCCATATATCCCAATCAAATGGATTTTCCTTTCAAATTTCCAGCATGATTTAGATTTCGCACATGTTACTCTGCTGCAAAAATTGTCATGCATGACCAAACTGCATTATGCTTTCAAAATGGTCACCGTGTTGAAAGGAATATGGAATACTAACATCAGAGGTAATTCAGCTGCAGATCATTCTCCTTTGTGGCAAGAATTGGGTTTTGGCCAGCAGGACCAATCATCCGTCTCTGCAATAAAATGTAAAGCAGTGCATTCATGTATTTGGAAGACTTTGAACAACCAGTTCCACTTTATAGCAGCTGTTGGTAGTCTGGTGTTCTTAAACCTGTTACTCCATATTTATTAACCATCAATTTATAGGCCAGATCTTTAGCTGGCATACATGTGGACTGCTCTGTTGAGGTTGCTCCCCTGTATTACACAAGTTTCAATCTGACATTAATATACTGCTCACTTCCATGTTTATGAATAAGGTATTTGGAAGAGAGAAGAGCACTCTTTAATGCTTTGCTTAGAAAGCAGAACACTGTCTTTTTTTGACATAAGTGTGTGAGAGGAGCAGGGATTGAGGACAGATAGTCACCAGTGGGAAATACAGTGTTTGATTGTCTTGCATCCATGCATAAGTGAGCCAAGGATTTTAGATTTTTAAAGTACTAGTTAGTGCTGACAAAAGCTCCCTGACAAAAAGGGATTGATTCAGAGCTGCAGAAACAAGACATGTCAAATTCTTTTGGGTGTCCTCCCTTGAGACCAAACACCTATTACAGGATACCGAGATTGACAAATTAACAAAATATCTAATTGAAGAAGAAGCTTTTGAACCAGAAGGCCTTAGTCCTCTGTCTGAGGTCACGGGCAGCCGTATCACCCAGCACTCCCAATACAAGAATGAGCCACACAGTCACCTCACATGAGTCAGTCATGGATGACTCTGCTTGTGACTTTAGATTCAATTGTCACAAACACACCAGTTAGGACCTGTGGGGCCAACCACTGGTACCCCTTAGCTGAGTTCGGATTGCAGAGCAGGACTTGGTAGGCCTGATTGACCAGTCTGTGCTGATGAAACACCACTAATGATGCTGGTTGTGCGCAGAGGCAGTGGAGGAGCTGCCTGCCAGAGGGCTCTGATTTGAGTCAAAAAGGCATTCAGCAGGAATCCTAAGCAACAAGCAAGGCCTGACTATGCTCCAAGCAAAAGAAAAGGAAGAAAAATTAATGCAGCTGTAATTGTTTTGGTTTTAAAATACGTCTCATTAAATGCAAATTTAGTGACGCTTTTTTTTTCCCCAAGAAAAATAATTTTTAAATAAACCACAGTCCTCCCCCCCATCACAGTGCTGTCAGATCATTTGTCACAGACTGTGCTGGTCAGCTGGGTCCACTTTCAGCCCTTCTGCATGCTACTTTACCTTATATTTTTGGATGCCCTGGTAGATCAGACATCAGGAAAGAAGCATAACTGTATTTCTGGGCTTTCCACCAGGTCAGTGGTTTGTTAATGTTTCAGCCATGCTAGTGTGTGCTGAAATGTTCTGTACCTCTTTGAAAGAAACCTCATCATAAATTCAATTAGCATGAAAAATGAACCATGGCATAATATTTAATAAAGACCTACAAAGACCCTTTGGTTACAAACCAAACACTGAGCTGCTTTGCAGGAGGATGTGAATGGTATGAGCAAACAGTCACCTCCACAGCTCCTGTGCTCACTTGCTGTCCAGCTTTGGAGAGGGCAAAAATACAAATTCCTTCACGCTCCCATTTGCTGGGTGATAACAGCACCAGTGACAGCAGCGTTGACAAGGCAGGGCCATTTATCAGTCTCTTGCCTGACCTCATCCAGAGCTCAGCTAGAGAGGAGCCTGACGTCACCAGGCACTGTCACCTGCCCTCAGGGGCTGCCAGCTCAGGACCTCTGCAGACCCTCCAATGCTCTCCAGAGGGTCAGAGTTCTTTCCTTTTGCCAGACAATCAATTTGGGTTGAATTTGGGTCATCCAAGCATGATGCACAGTGCTAAAAGCATCAAAGTGTTGCCTCCAGCATCATTTCATCCTGCATCAATCCCACCCAGTCTTCACTTTACCGGGGTGGGAAGCCCACCCTCCTTGGTTTGCTGAAAGGAACGGAGGTCCCTGTGCTGCTGCTTACATGGTCTTACCTCTTGAAGCACAAAGGGGTGCACATCAAATGTGGTCTTCAGGGATTCGTGTAAAAGAAATGAAATGAAATGAAATGAAATGAAATGAAATGAAATGAAATTAAATTAAATTAAATTAAATTAAATTAAATGAGAAAATGCACGTGGAGGTACAAGTGCCATCAAGGTATGAGGCAATACCTGATCCTTCTCATCATAAAATCCTATTTTTCAGCTGGCTAGAATTTTATGAGGCTCTGGGAAAAGCAAGAGGAAGTTTTTGATGCTATGTGTCTCCCCATAGCTGAATCTTTTATTTAATTATTTGATAGAGTTTCAGCAAAGTAGTTTAGCCATTTCCAAGACTGAAATTGGGGGCAGGGGAAAGAGAGAGAAATGTTGTCAAGGCAACAGTAATTCCATTATTTTTTAACTTCTGAGTGCCTGAGTAGGCAACCTTTATCTTCTTTTTATGCCATTTTCATACATAATAGTAATAATGGTGGAGACAATTATTCTCATCTCTTTTAAGAAAAGAGCATCCCAGGGTAGTAGAGGGACAATAAGACATGCATTTGCAAACAAAACAAGCTGGCACCTTCATATTGTTGGCTGCTGCATCTGCTGCTGCTATTTTGAAAACAGGCTTTCAGGGCCTGAGTACTCTGTTAGCAACATCTCTTTAAATTGCCCTCCATCCGGACAAGATCAAGACACTAATTTCCCTGGCCTGAAGTGCAGTTGACAGCCTCCACGCATTTGGGGCATATGTTAGTGTTCAGTAATCATTTCCCTCCAGATTTTATGGCTCATTGTCATTTCTCACACAACAAAATGCTTTAAATGTGGAGAAGGGCTCTGCTTTATGCTTTAAGGAATGTCCCTGGAGAGAGGATTTTAATTTCTGCATGATGGAGGAGACTTTTAAATCATATTGCATCAGTTACTATTTGTCAGATAAGATGTGTTCTTACTACAAACTGAGCCTACAGCACATTTGTAAAGTGCACTAAGTGAAAGGAAAACAACAACAAAAAAAAAACAAAATAAAACCCCCAAAACAACTGGCCTTTCAAGTGCTGTATTTTCATGTTTTCCTTTCACTTTCCTAGAGCAAATGAAGTGAGTCAAAAATTTCAAGGGTTTGTTTTTAGGTTTGGGGTTTTTTTAATTGGAAAAATATGAGTCTGTCAATACTGGAAGTACATTCAGGAATGTAGATCAGATATTGTTTTAGGAAAAACAAGTAGAGTGGAAAGTGACAGTAACAATTGAATAAATCATTTTGTGTGTCTACTTAGAAAATATTTTACTTCCAATTTTTTTTTTTACATTTGTCTACTTTTTTTCTTTGAGTTATTTCTGGTGTCTTAATACCCTTGCTCCATATTTTTACATTTTCATACTGCAAAATATGGAGGCAACAATTCCTAGCAAACAGACTACTGGGCTACAACAGATGAAACTTAAATTCTATGCAGGGTTTTGCCGCTGAACCTCTGGCCTCTATGTAAAGACATTTTATTTCTGTTTCTCTGTTCCCCAGGCCATGAAATGGGAATGATGTATGATCTCACTGATTAAGTAAATTGCTATCTATTACAAAGGCATTATGGAAAAACTGGGGTATACTACTTGTATGTTATATATAAAATATATAGTGTTTTCATATTTAGATTTTTCTTTTATTTATTTTAAATATCTAGTGTTATATATTTTTATGCATGTGTTTACCCATGCATAAGAAATTGGATGGGCATGAGAAGGTACCAGACAAGTTATAGATGTCAATATTATTGATTTTGTTCTTATTCAGATTGAATGGTCCCCAAAAGCAGGACTTCTTCCACTTTCCAAGGAAATCTTCCTTGGCTTCTGCTCATGTTTTGCAGCACTCAGCAGGGCCTGTGCATTTGATTTGCCCTGGGTATTACCCTGCTCTGCTACCTCCCATATCAGCAGAGCTTGTCACCTTTCTGCCATAGGAAGCTGAGCTCCCATTTCTTTTTCAAGTATGTTCTGACAACCCGTGCAGCTCTATACCTTGCTAATATGTGCGTAGGTACTGGATCCAATCCAGAACTGTACACCAATTAAGTAACTGCTCTTTGAGAACAGATGTGACATTTTAAAAAATCGCAGGAAAACCAATTTCAGCAAAACATCAATCAAAACATTAGCAGCACTATGAAGAATTTCTGAGAATATCAGGGACTGTTTTACTACTGTAACAGCAACAAAAATAAAGCCACAGCAGGAAGAGGAAAATAAACTTGTTAAATAACAACCAATCAGCCAGTGTGAAAACCTGTCAAGAAGTTACTGGCTGCAAAGGAGTACGTGTGCATACACCACACCACCAGCACAGAGATACAGGATGTTATCAGTACAATGCAAAACGTCACTCAGCTGGCATTAAACCACAGGCTGTGCTTGTCTTGGGTTGTTAAACTGATTTCGAGATGCATTTCATGGAATCAGCTGTTCTGCTGTATAACTTACACCACCTGCCCTCCACCTGACAGGGCAAAGTAAGCCACTTCTTGTCTTGTGGTTACTTGTTACTGAAGAAACAAAGCAACACATGCTTTCTCCTCCTCTCCAGCCCTCTCAAAAACAGAGTGTTCCACTAGTGTACAGAGAACTTAGATCCCGCACCTGAAAGTGCTTAAATGTGTATTGAATTTTGCTGTTGAATTTCATAGTCTGACCTACAGGTTAAACCCTGCCTGTAATTCTAAAAATGTCAGGATTCCCACCATGAGGAAATCATGCTCTTGTGCTTTTGAAGGAATAGGAACAGGGTGTTTATGCCCACGGATGTACGTGTGACTTTTCTCACTAATCCTGCATTGATCAAACCCTCTGTTCCAAATAATAACAATAATTAAGTGCACTGCATTCCCAAGTGGTGCAGGCAAGGGTCAACAGAGTTCATGCACTTATAACATGGTCAGTACCGAGTTTGCTTGATGCTAGACTTGACAGGAAAACATGGATGCTGTATATCTGTCATTTTAATAATTACTGTAGCACTGGTATGGTGGAGGAATCCACAGCTGTGAAAGAGCAGCGGGCAGCTGCACTGTTCCTACTGCCAAAGAGGTGTGCCACCTGATAGTTTTTTAACTCTTCCAGAGAAAAGAAGAACTATAAAGGTTCTTTGCAAAGAGTGATTTAAGTCTTGTGATAATACACACACGTGTACAGTGACATCTCTTTAATTAAGGAGAAACTGAGGGTCAGACACACGAAATTCAGAGGTCTTTCGAAACGAGACAGTAACCAAAATCAGAAATGGGCTACAGATGTTCTCTCTCACAGCCTTCCTTAGGACATTCGGACACAGTTCAAACAACAAAAAACAGCAAGTGTGGCAGCACCAAGTAAGCATTAAATGGGTTTCATGAGATGGGCTCCCCAGGAATCCTGTGTAGTTTTTGGTCTGGCAAGCATTTGCAACATGCTGAAATGCCCCAGAGTTGCTCTCTTCTCAGCTCTGCAATGTATCTGACCTTTCCATATCAGTTCTTGCCCAATGTGGATAGCATGAGAGCTTTAACCAGGCAAGACAAATGCCAACATACATGACTGCAGTCATGTCATCTGTCTTGGATGCTTTTGCTCAGGGATTGCCCCAGCCTCATTTGCTGTACAGTGAATGAATGACACTTTTACAGATTTAACCTTTGCTTTATGTTACTTCTCATTTCTCTGAGTCACAAGGAGTTTATTCTCTGTTCTTGAGCTCACTTGCAAAGAGCACAATTTCCTTTCTCTGCCACAACACATGCACACAAAGTGCACAGACACAAGGAACAGTCTTATGATTTCTCCTTGGGTGACTTCAAGAGATCCAGTAGCTAAAATGAGCAGCGTCTCTGTCTGGTTTACACTCCTGCTGAGCAGGTACAGGCAGGGCACAGATCCATATGTGTCTACCAGGGCACCACCGTGCACACACAAAAACTCCTCTAGAAATTGAAGCTCTGCCAGAGGGAAACTCAAGGGTCTTTTCAGTGTCTGATGTGGGGATTAACACTTGTAATTGTGCGCAGCTTTTAATTTCCTTGGGGCAACATCTCTCATGCCATGGAGACATAATTCTATGGTTTATTTTACTTCTAGCTACTCATCATACCTCTCATAAAAAGTGAAGTAGAATATTATCTTGATTTGCTCTTGCTGCTTTACAGATCACACAAGATGCTGCTTTATATCTTGAAGACTGTGCATTTTCACCCAGATCAGTCTTCTCTGGGTCAGAAAAAATCACCGTGGTCCAAACCCTCTAAGTTCCATTTGCAGACACAAAGACTTGAGTGAGATGGGCTCCATCTTCTTTCCAGAAAGGCCAGAGATTGACCTGCTGCTGGTGTTCATGAGCAGGATTTTGCACTGCACCCACACAAACAGCACCAGGCCCCAAAGGTGTAGTTAATAAGCAGGGATTTTTGAGCCAGGACGATGACTTCCACTCAAAGCCTGCGCCTGTATGGCTCCTCATCTCTTCCCTGGTGACACACACTGGATTACTCCACACATGCAGTGTGCACTTTGCTGCAGATGCTAAAAGGAGGATGCACTCGGGATGGCATTTCTGAGGGCCAACAATTTCCCTGTCACCAGCTGCAGAGGGACAAAACTTCTCTGACTTGTGGGCAGCGTGTGCCAAGAGTATGGACTTCACTGCCGGGGAAAGGAAGAGGCAGGGAGAGCCAGATCCCTCCAGCAGAAAGGAAAAGTAAACAAACAAAGTGAGAAGGAAACAGAGCATCTTGGCAAACTGCAAACATCTTATCTAACAGGTTCAACACCACCAGTTTGGCACATTGCCACAGAAATTTCTTCCAGTGGCTCCCAGTGTCAAATGGCCCAGAATGCCAGCCTTCTCCTACTGCATTGCCACATGCCTACTTTGCCACGGCACTTAAAAAAGCCCCAGCTGCATCTGTGCAATTCTTGTGAACCCCTGCTTAGTGCCAGCATGTTAATTCTCTTGGAAATGTTTGCGACGTTTGAATCTAATTGGTCTTGGCAAGGAGGGACAGACACACTATTGCTATTCTGTCAGCAGCTTGCATTGCAGTGACTGGTTCAAACTTCTAGGGCTTAACTGGGAAGGAAGCTGAGGGACAAACCTACTGGAGCTATGACAGTTCCCAGTGAAGCAATTAGTGCTTGCACGAAGCCTGCACCTAAAGCTGCACTCTGACCTTTGCTGTTCAACTGCTTGAAATTTTAACGAGAACATTATTTTTCAAATAGTAATCTGAGTAACCAGAGGGTCATGATTTCTGCTGTTAGATATTCACATCTAAGTTAAGCTACAGTAGCAATCTCCCTTGAAGTGGAAAGTTACATGCAAGTGGGGAAGTGATGCCTCAATGAGCTGAAGTAACTTCCTAACTTATGCATAAAATCTGTGGCATTGTGACGGAAATGAGCTCAGAAATTGCAAGTTGTGGTCCAGTCCTTGTACCCACACAGACAGTGGTCATGAATCATTTTGCCAAATGACAAACCTAAAGAGAAAAGGACACTTCTGAGGAACAATGAAAACCAAGCTCAAAAAGGCAAACAAACCTCAGTGCTGTAAAATCTTCCATGTATGATGTGGAATGAGCACCGGTACATAGCCAGGATTAAACAGACCCTAGAAAGAATTTCTGTCTCTAAGCCCGAGCACCCCAGTGAACTCTGACTATGAACAAACCTCACAATACTGTGGGCAGCAACAAAACATCCTTGGCAGCATCAGGTGTGCCACAGACAGCTGCGTCTGCTACTTTTGCAAAGCAAAGGAGGAAGACTAGGAGGATGTCTTTCAGAAGCAGGTACAGCCATCCCCTGTTCTCCTGGCAGCAGTGAGAGCAGCAAGCTGACTCTCCACAGCACTCCCCACCTGCCTCCATTCCATGTTCATTCTGCCTTTAGTTTTACTTTCTCTCAAGAAGAAAATTTTTTTGCATTATTGTTATTATATTTTGGGCTTCATTGCCAAGAAGCCTTGAGCTGGCTTTGCAAAGCCCCAGTGAAATTCCAAAGAAAGGCTTGAGATTTCTGTTAGCTTTGCTCATCTGGATGCTCACCTGAAGCATCCAGATGGCCAGATCCCTCATTCGTTGAATCTACTGCCATTTAAGATAGCATGTCCAAAGATATGTCCTAAGGTAGGAATCTGCCAAACAGAAAACAAATTCAGTTCATGCACCAGCAGAGACAGTATCACATTCTCAGCTACCTCCATGTGACGTGAACATCCCTGTGAAAAGCATTCTGTGCCTGGAAAGCAAAGGGCTGCAGCAGATGCCTCACTTCAATCCAGAGATCTTTTCTCCAAGGCCACTGTCTTGCATTGCTCCAAGAATCGCAGATTTATCTCCTCAGTGTGCCAGCTCTTGGCAGACCTACCTAGTAAATATGTAAAACATATTATGACACTTTGACAGCTGCTCTGCATGGACATACCTTAGAGTCCTGTTACTATTCTCCTTCTCAGCTGTAGCAGGGAAGCCTGAAAAACGGTTTCAGTAATGTTGGTGGGCACGAGCTCTGCTGAGGGCCTCCAAAAAGCTCTGTTTCTCCATACCACTGACAGAGTAACTATGTCTATTAATCTGTCAACATTTAATATATTACAAAAAACTCCAAATGATTTAATGGTTTGTTTAGCAGCAACTAAAACAATGAAAAAAAACCAAACCAAACAAAACCAAAAAAACAGCCAAACAGGAAGAACACTGTAGTGGTTTGTAACTTAATTTTAATTTGTAGGTCACCTTCTGTCTTCCACTACAGGAGTGAATACTTTGAGAAATTTCATACATGAAGGTCCAGCCTTTATTAATGCAACTTTTATTTCTGGGATAGCTTTGGGTCAGAAGTGTGAAATGTTTTCTTTTGAACCTAATTTCTCAAATATTTCTTTACCCCATAGACACAGACCATGGACTACAACTTCTGCATCAGTGAACCATCGACTATGTAAGGATATTTACAGCTGGGAGTAAGAGCATGCAGATTCAAAGCTCTGGGTTTCTGCTGCGAGAGAAAGGGTTGAGTAGTACTTTTCACCAGGCTGGAAACAGAAAGTCGCAAAATCAAGGTTCTTCGGCAAAAGTCTGAAAAAACTTAGAAAATGTTAAGAGTCCAGGTTATCTGCACTGGTAGCTCACTGTCTTGCCTTCAGCTGGTCTCTGTCTGCTACCCACATGCACCCCACCTGAAATGAGCTTAGTGGGCCCCACACATATGTGAACAAGCACACAGAATATCCAATAAGACAACCATAAAATTTACCTGGCAAAATGCACAACAACTGGTGGGAGATATCTGGCTGCTTCTTGAAAGATAAACGCAAACCACAAATATCCTTCATGCCTAGCTTCACACATCTTTGTTTATTATTTATTATTTATGGGGCAGCAGAGAGGAAATTCTACAATAATCATCCTCCATTTAATAAGTGGTACAGCGTGCATGAGAGGAAAAATGGAAATGACTGTGTGCACCTCCTGCATGAAAAAAAGCCTGTAAGCAAACAATTCACACTCTAGAAGCTCCTGTGCTGCCTACAGGACTCATACAAGAGGATAGTGTGAATTTCTGTGTCCAGAAACAAAGAGTCCCTTCAATTTTGACAATGTGAAGTTCAAGGATAAAGGTCTGGAAATGCGGGAGACATATTTGAGCAACGAAGGTTTTAACAGGTACTTGTGCACTGGGCTTCTTCACTCTTCAAGCTCTTCTCTTCATCTCGTATCAAGGATAGGCGACAACCTTCTGGCAAGCTGCTTTGGGACTCAGGGAGATGAGATTGGATGGCTTTTACAAAAGATGGCAAATGAAAACTAGGGATTTACAGAGTTCTTTTAACCTACTAAAATTGGGACAGATACATGAAAGGTGAAAAGAGAACAGGAAGGAAAATACTCTACAAGGACTTGTCTACTCGTACAGGTTACACTTTTTATCTGTATTTTATGGACATGTACGGTATTGTACCACCTCTTTCCTTACATTTGGATGGTTTGTATATCACTCCTTATTGTTCCAAAACAATGGTGAGAAAATGGGGGAAAATGTGTTGCTAGTAAAAATTTCTAAGCGTTTCCAGGAATGTTCGCCTTTCCTGGAGGGAAAAGTTCCAGCTACTATTTCAGTAACCCATCCTGTCACACTGTCAGCTTGTTTGCTCTCGTTTTTAGAAAAGCATTGTACAACTAGCACTAAAATCCTCTCCAGCACAGGGAGCAGCTGTACAGCATAAAACTGCAACTAGTGCCTACAGAGTCAGACCACTGGCCCATGCTGCATGGTATTCTTTTTCAACAATGAGAAAACAGATGCGATTTGGGAAGTGTATGTGAGCAAGGACACATTCTTCACTCCTTCACCCTTGCTGGGCATGTCAGAGGGCACCTCCTTGCCTATTACCTCTAGTATTCACAGGTGTGTCTTATCCCTTTCTGATCTGCTGGTAACATCTGCAGCAAGTTCCAGAAGTCTTATGCCCAATGAAAAAAGGAATCTTTCTTTTTGCTAACTTTAAGTTGATCCTCTGTTAATTTGATCAAGTAGCACAAGCCTACTCAGTGTATCCACCATCCTCATTTTATCACAAAAACTTCTGTGTTCTGAACCGTCCCTGGTATTTAATCTCTTCTCTTAAGGCAGCTGCTCTACCCTCTTGAACATTGTAGCTGGCCTTTTTCACCTTCACTAAATCCTCCTTCAGACAAGAGACAAGGATTTCACTCAATACTCAAGGTGAGGACACATGAGATTTCAAATATCAGAAAACAAAGCATCTCCTGTTCTCAACATCCTTCCTGGTGGTGCCCAAGATTTTTTGGGCTTATTTGTCCATGCTGCACACCAAGTTGATTTTGGCAATAGCAACACCAAGATCCTTTTCCTGAGTTTTAATGACCATTTTCTAGTTCGGCATCATGTAAGCATGATTTAGATTATTAAATTACTGGTGCAAATACAGAACTCAAGCATATTTTGATATCATGCTTGAAATTAAAATGCAATCCAGTCCTTTTTCCAGTCCTTGGAATATGGATTTATGTCATTCTTTGACAACTTTTGCAGCCTAAAATCTGGTAACAGTTTTCGGGGGGAAAAGTTTACAAAGTATCTTAGAAAACTTAATTTTGTAGCATTTTCTTGGCTGTCTGAAGCACAGCACATTACTTTAAACAAGGTCTGCTTGCTTTTCAAGACTAAAATTTAAAGCAGACATCCTTTTAAGCTTGGTGACAGCTTAGTCTTATTTTTTTATTGCTATCTGTATAAAGATTATTTATTGATTATAAAAACCACCTTATTAATTTGTTGAGAATTGATTGCGTTAGGCATTGCGCTTCTTGTAACTCACGAGCTGTCACACCACACAATATATGAATAAGTTATATTCCACATAAATGCTTCCAAAGATATTCCATCCAAGTATTGGATGTTATAGCTAAGTTTGGCAGATAATTTTAAAGCGTAAGGCCAAAACCAAAGCAGGTCACGGGATGAAAATTCCTTATGTGCTGAAGATTGCTGTCAATGTACAATAGATCCCATTTTAAACTCTGGCATTGGAGAAAATTCCATCTATTGTAAACTGGAGTTATATATTTCGTTTGCAGATATTTTTAGCAGTTCATTGGACTACTTCATATGTGTATGGAAATCACCTGCCTCAGATGACTGCTTTTGCTCTACGTGGACTTCACTGTTTTGCTAAATCTGCTCCTTGTTTTCTATCAGGATGTTTTGGAAGTGGACTAGACAGCAGTCCCGACGATTGCTACAAAAACAGCATTTGCCAGACAGAGGAACTGATGCTTATGGATTTGTGCCAAAAACAATTGACCTGGTTATCCTGACTGGGTAATACCAGTACATCACTTGTAAGGGTATGAGAGAAGTGTATTCATGCCTGGTTCTAAAATTCATTGATACTTTTGCTAAC
Source organism: Edolisoma coerulescens (assembly GCA_013397115.1). Classification (NCBI taxonomy): domain Eukaryota; kingdom Metazoa; phylum Chordata; class Aves; order Passeriformes; family Campephagidae; genus Edolisoma; species Edolisoma coerulescens. The sequence goes on along the minus strand of VWZW01002957.1, from coordinate 948,881 downwards.
GAGAATGAAAAATAAACACACAGAATACTCACTGAAAAAAAAAAAAAACAAAAACACTGGATGCTTGTTCTACAGTGTGTAAACAGCTGGAATATTCTTCTTCCTTGCCTCTTTATATGACTTTACATGACTTGACTCTTTATATGATATCTACTAAAATCTGTATGAGCTAAAGTCACCTGTTTGAAAGTGCTGTGCAGGCTGGAGAAGATTATCCACATTAAATCAGCACAGTTTTGTTTCATAGCCCCAAAAAGAAACACCTAATCATTTTAGGTTTGTTATTTCCTTTCCTACCTCCTCCTCATACAACAGCTTGCCTCCTACCTTCCCTACTGAGACCCTGAGCAAGCCCAAAATATGTAAATGAAATCTTGCAGGAAAATCTTCTTCCTTCTTCTGTGCTGGGACCTTGGACCTTTGTTGTTTCAACACTCAATGCTCTACATCTCGTAGAGATGTCTTGCCAGCTCTCATGCTAGAGGACTGCGTCTTCTCACACAAAGACAGCAGTGAGGAAAAAACCATGGGGAGATGGTGTCTCCCAGTTTGGTTTATAAGTCTGCCTGGGCCAGCAGGTCTGTGCTTTGCCCCTCGTTGTGGCTCAGACAAGGCCAGTCATTACCTGCCTACTGTGTAAACAGCACAAGTTTTGGCCTTTGTTGTTATAGACAAAGAGAAAGTCTGCCAGAATATCCTGAAAATTCGTTTGAAAAATCCCATATTTGGGGACAATGCAGACAATTCCATTGCCAGGATAATGCCTGCTGAAGGAATGTCCTTCACCTCAAGTACAACTTTTCTCTATTGGGTGAGTCCACTGCTGAAAGGGTTGGATGTAAGGGTGACAAGGAGATAGAATTATAAAATCAAAAAATCATAGAGCTGCTTATGTTGGAAAAGAACTTTAAAACCATCAAGGCCAACTGTTAAACTCACACTGCTGAGTGCACCAATAAACCATGTCCCTAAAAACCACAGCTACCACGTCTTCTATGTACCTCCGAGATGGTGACTCAACCACTTCTCTGGGCAGCCTGTTCCAGTGCTTGACAACCCTTTTGGTGAAGAGATTTTTCCTAATCTCCAATCCAAACCTCCTCTAGTGCAACTTGAGGCCATTTCCTCTTGTTCTGTTGCTTGTCCCTTGAAAGAAGAGACTGACCCCCACCTGGCTACGACTCCTTTCAGATAACTGTAGAGAGTGATAAGGTCTCCCCTGATTCTCCCCTTCTCCAGGCTAAACACCCACAGCTCCCTCACCCACTCCTCATGGGATTTGTGCTCTACATCTTCATCAGATCATTCTGATTCCCCATACCTCTTAACATGGGTGGATGATTTCAGCAGGGGTCTCCAGTGGTTTCATCCAACACAGCAGAGTCTGTGGGGGCACATTTGTGGTGAGAGAAAAGTGCAGCTCTTTTAAGTTAGGATGTGATGCTGCTGGGAATCCAGAAGGTCATGTTCTATAACTGGAAACAAATTTCAAAAGCAGACTGATTCTTTTTTGATGTTTTCAGACATGTCAGCTTAAAGTTAATCAAGCAAAGTAATTTTTTCTAGTCCTCTGAGTTTTGAGCTAATGTGTTTTGCTGGCTAAAGGATTTGATATTAGCCCTACTGTAAACAGCCATGAAATCTGAGATGTCTTTTGTCTCCTTGTGATTCATAAAGAGACCTGTAGCATTTTAAGCCCAGCAATCAGTATAGAAAATTGACTTGATCAAGATAAAAATTGTGTTTTATTTATCACAAATGAACTAGCTGTCAAAGAGCTGAGCAAAGTTGAAGAGTTAAAGAAAAGCTGTGCTAAAAGAAGGGCAAAGAACAAAATGTGATTGCCACTCTCTCTTGTGTAAGAAGAGAAAATGTGACTTCTTCATGATTTCTGTATCATCACCTGATGAGAAGCAGCCAGCCTCACTGCTGCTTTCATAACAACATCAACCCCATCGATTCTGCTGGGAGCAAATCTGAGCACGAATGCCCTGAAACAACACTAAGTGCAATTTCTTCCCACTCAGAACCTGGGACAAATAGTTCCCCCAGTGCTATCAGGAGAACTTGCATGAGTGAAGGGAAGAAGATTTTTCTGGATATTCACATCCTTCAAATGAACTTTTTTCCCCACATTTGTAAGTATAGAAATGTAAACCTCCTCCCCCTTTCCCAGGAAATTAACATCTGTGTTCATCGCTTTCCACTTTCTTGGTTTTCAGGAAGAACCATAATCCAGCTACAGTCATAGCCCATCAACTTTTAATTTCCAGAGCAGTGCTGACTTTCAGACCCTCCCAGCTTTCCTTCTAACACATCATCACTGCCCATGAGCACAGACCTTCCATATCAACCTGGCATCGCTCTCTGTAACTGCACACTCAGCAGGAGGGGAGGAAGGAGGAGGGCTAAGCAGATTGTAGCTGTACCAATAAAAAACCCTGAAGTACCCACCACTCCTAGAATTTGATGGGAAAATTATTTGTTTCTTCTGAGCTCAGGGATGTCTTTGTTCTGAATTTAAAATTTAGAAAATATAATGTCAGATTAGATCAGTTTAATAAAACAGTTAAAATCTTAAACGTCATCTGTATTTTAAATATTATGAAGGTACATCTGCTATTCACCTCTCTGCCCAGCCCCGAGCTAAGATCTCAGAGGGATTTCTATGGATTGCATCATGCCGGGTTACCTGGTTGTTACTGCTCCCGTTGATGTTTTACTGTCAGACTGCTGACTGTCAGCTTGTGTTTCTACCCTGCACAACAATGAAAGCAGACAATTTGTGGGACTAAACCACTGGGAAGGACACTGATAGGAAAAGACCTGTTTAAACATTAAGTATCTCAATAGTTCCTGACTGGGAGTTGATTTTGTAAAATCTTATGGGTGTGGGGAGACATAAGCAAAATGTTGAAGCTATCCATTTATTATTCCAGGCTGCAAGTGGAAATGTTGGCCAGAAAATGTCTTCTGATAGGAAAAAAGCCTTTGAGTTAAAGAACAGGTCTAAAAAGTGCTGACCCACTCCTGAGTAAGGGTCAAGTCCCGCTTCACTCAAGGAAATTTTGGAAGGGGCTGCAAAAGTAACTGTCACATGTGCTGGTCCACGGCAAAGGGAAATAAATATTTCTCCTCAGTGTCAGGTAAGGAGTAATTCCAAGAGGAAATGGTGAATGTTCATTCTGCAGACAAAAAGCGAAATAGGCTCTAAGCAGCCTCTCTCCTTCCCAGCAACAGCATTTTCAAAAAAACTGTGGACTTCTTACATGAAGGTGTGTAGCAGTTGATTTTGTGTAGTTAAACAGCAACTATCGTCTTTTGGTCAAACCATCTCTCTCCTCCTTCTTTTCCCTCCTACCACCAGCACCTGCCTTGTCAGGATTTGAGAGCAAACAGCAGCCCCTCAACAGGCACAGCTGTTGCCAAGGAGAGACAGAGCATTCATCTCTGCAGAGCACAACTGCCCCACTCCCAGCGACGCCGCACGGCCCCACAGATGGGGACACACACAGCACACAGGGGATGCCCCAGGGGTGGCACAGCCAAGTCACACGCAGTGGAGATACCTTTTTTTTCCCTAGGTAATCTGATCACAGATATGACCAGTAATCAAGAACATGTGAGATGATCTCTCCTCCCCACAAAAAAAGTAGTCATTGGATGGATTTTAACTCAGCTGGCAAATTCCTGGTAACAGAAGCTGTTTTCTGCTGGACTTAATAATTTGTAATTATTATTTGAGGGAGTAAATGTGATACTGTTTGCCTAGGTTTGTTTTTTTTTAATCAGATAAAAGATTCTTCCCCTCTGGTAGTTTCGGTTGTGACAGAAAGCCTCGGTGGGGCCAGTGAGCACATGGGAGCGCACAGCAGCCCCGTCACCAGGGTCTGAAATGGGACAGAGAGCACTGGTGTGCCACAGTACCATCTGAAACAGTTTTGGTATCTGACCCAGCTCAGGGACAGCCGCTGCTGCCTCCATAGGGGTGAAGAGCAGGTGACAATCTGAGATCACCAAGGGTGTCCTGCTGCCTGGCTGGCTGAAGAAGCCCCAGCCTCTGGGCCTTTCCCACAGGTGACTCATGTCCCACCCTGCCCTGCTCCCATCCCGGGCCTGATGCCTCCCCAAAAGCAGTAGTTCATGCCAGAGCCAGATCAGCCTTGCTCCCTCCCTCCTCATCCTCCGGCTGCTTCTGAGTGTCTATAGTCCCAGCTCCAGCTTAGATGTTACCCTGCAACCTTCTTTCTGTAGACTGTGGTTTCCTGCTGCAAGAAGTTACAGTTCCCCTTTGACTTCACCAAAATAAATCACCTCTTGTCTTTCACCTGCATTTTCAACAAAACAGATGAGTTATAATCTTGTAGGTATTTTACTTAACAAAATGGTAGATAAAAATGCTCCCTTTTTATCAAGCTGTTTTATCTCCCATGCCTTGTAAATAGCAGAAAGAAGAAAGCTCAGAAACTCACCAAAAGCAGAGCAGAGTTTTTCTCTTCACCATCTGTCGTGCTCTGCAGTGAGATGGCAGCAGCTGCCCCAGTGCTGCAGAGAACAAGCCTTTTTGGTATGGGGAAATGCCATAAGGGACTGAAACAGCTTATTCGGCTTATACACCCAAGTGTATGATCCACACTTTTTTGTGTGTGATTGGCTGGTTTTGTTTTAATTTCATACAGTCTCACAATCCACAAGTTTCAGCTTAGGCTTCACATTCAGATAATCCCTCAGACCCTTTTCATGAAATTTGCTGTTAGATGATAAAATTTATACACTTTCTCCTCATCTAGTTTCATTAGTCACTCCATGCCTCCAGTTTTATCCACGCAAGCTTTTCAGGAAATCTAGATTTTTTTATTTCTCGTGAACTTGCCTGGCTTTCAGTTTGATGAGGGGAGATGCACTACTGAAAGCTGAGATTTCCGCACTTCTGTGCCCAGGGCAAATTTGCAGCCCTGAGAATGGCACCCAAAGGCTTGTCCCAAGTTCATGCTGGTTGGCAGTGGGAGAAGGCAATTTTAGAAGGTCAATAGAATATCCCAGTCTGAAGCATTAGATTTCCTCTACAAAACTGAAAGCAAGAGCAGTCATAAGGACTAGAAAAAGATCCAGTACCATGTTTTTTCCACTTTAGCTTTATTATATACAGAAATGAATATCTTAAGATATTGTCCACTTTTGCTTTATTATATACAAAAATGAATATCTTAAGATCAATCAAATACCCCAAAAATGACCAAGTAAAATTGTGTCAGATAGCAGAGGTCTTCTTAGCCTGATGTTGCCTCAAAATCATTCAGAGAGCCCAGAAGAGGAAATTCTTTTCAAAAGCACCAAAGTTTACTGGTCAGCCGTGTCTTCTGCCAGAAACACTGGCATGAGGAGATAAGGAATGCCCTTGGTATCCCTTTGGATACAGCAGTTTTGTCCTTGTGGAGAGTTGTCCTCAGCAGTTTCCCATCAGTAGGCCAACATCGGTCCATGGCAGGAGTCTCCAACCACATTCTAGACGTGTCAGTGTAAGGGCACGTGGCCTCTGGGGTAGGGAGAGAGGAAAAGGAAAGTATTGCACAGCACCACAGTATTGTGGCTATTCAGTTGAAACATGTGACAGCTTTGGTGGTTTCATTGAGCTATTTAAAGGGAGGGGGAAAAAAAAGCAAGAAAAGAAATTAAAATACAAATGCTATTGGTACCTGTAGCATGGACACTGTTTAAGAAAAGGATTCGATGACTGTAAACACTGTGTTCTGAAGAGTACTGAGCAATGGTGATCACATCATACTAGAGTGCTCTAAGGGCAGCAAAGATGCCAAGCAGACAAGAAGAAGGGAACTCCTCCACAACCATGGATACAAACAGCTGTTAGCAAAAGTGCAGGGATGTTTCCTTGGAAAAACAAACTACAAATATCGCCCACACTGAAAGCATCATCTCATACCATGACAATATTTTTCCTTCTCACAAGCAATAAAACGAAGGGGCTGGGAGTGGGACAGCCGAGGACATGGAGACATTTCACAGCACCCTGTGATAGAGCCAGGATGAATCGTCTTGGAAGTCTCTGTGACATTACTTTAATATTTGGTTCAGACAGAATAGTCATCCACTCTTCTGGTGATACAAAGTGTGACATGAAGAAACCATGGATTAATTCATTTCCATCTTTAAAACTGAGCTAAAATAATTCATTCAAAAAGATACCTGCATAGCAGTGTGGGTATTACACCAATCCAGAAGAGAAAATTACTGGTCAAAGAGAGAGGAATTAAAGGTGAAAGGAATGAGAACAGAGAAGTCTTAGGGTGCCAAAATGTAGAATTACAGTTCAGACTTCCTTCATTACTGTGAACACTCGTCAAGCCTAGAAAATGTGAAGTAACATGAATTATCTTAAACAATATTCACTGAAGTTTGGGTATCAGTGCGTACACTTGCCTTGGCAGTGGCTCAGAGCACGCATGTGCACATTTAGTGCAGCAATAATGAACAGCAAATAAAGATATTGAGGAGGATTGAGAATCATTGGTTTTAGAGAGAAAAGAAATTGGAAAAATTGACAAGCTCAGCAAAATAAGGCTAATGTGTACGGGTGAAGGAAAGTGAGCTGTAGCAGGACTGGGAGGAGCCCCCACAAATGAGCAAACATATTATTCTGTAGGAAGGAAACGTCAGAAAAGATGGATGCTGAAGAAAGCACGGGAAGGAGGTCTTGTCAAATACTGCAGTCCTTGCAGAAGTCATCTACCCATGATAAGAGCCAGAAAGAAACCTCAAGGAAGACGCTAAGGCAGAGCAACAATGCATGGAGAATACAGGCACAAGATGTATCAAGAAAAGTGGAGGTGCTGGACAAAAAAAAGCACAACACTGTTGTATTTCTGCTCTACCCCCAGACTGTTCTCAGTGTGTTGTTGTGAGGAGCTGATGTCTTTATACTGTATGCATTTGGAAGGATGCAAGCATAAACGTTTGGCTTCCAAAAAGAGATGCACACTAATTTTGATATAGAAATCTAGATTAGACAGTATGAGGTGTGTATCAGTTTTATGTGGACACTGAGGAGACAGCTAAAGGCTGAGTCCCATTTTTAGATTGTTAAATTTTGATTTGGCGAATCCATCTTTAGGAGACCTTATATCTGTCCTATTACATCAGTGTATATACCTGCAACCTTTTAACACACCCTTGGGGCATCTCACACAAGGTTTGCAGCTCAGACATGGGGTATTTCAGCTCATACATTTATTTCAAGTGTCCTTCTCTGTAGCTGTCCACAGCCTTGAAAAGCTCAAATTAAACATTGTCTTGAGCCTGGCACAAAGCAGGTGATGGTTTCAGCAAGTAAACTCACATGGATTCACAAGACTAGGAGGAACCTACACCAAGCTTATCACTGTTTCTGTACACTCTAAATGCTCTGGGCTCCCAGGTGCTCTGCTGCCAGCCCTCCCTTTGCTGCACTCCGCACCTGCTCTTCCTGCAGCAGGAGCCACCAAGCCCTGTGGTGGAGCACATGAGGAAGGCAGGCAGGAAGAGCGTCCACTGCATGTGAAGCCCTCAGCAAGGAGAGTTTGGAGCATGAAATTACATTATTCCCTAAAAATGTGACACAATCATATCAGCATGTATCCCATTGCAACAATCTCATCCGGTTCTTACAGGTCTTAATGTTGCCAGCACTGGAGGCCGGTTTACGGTTGCTGTGATAAACACCTGAGGAAGGACTCACGATAGAACATTTCCCACCAGAAATGGGAAGGAGACTTGCTCCCTTTTAAACGGTAGTTATTGCTTCACCATTGTCTACCCTATTCTTCCTTGTCAGTTGAATAGGAGTTTAAAAGCAGAACTGAATTTTTTTTATACATAAACATTTGTGGTAAGCAATGAGCCACAATAGTGTCGCAACCAAAACACAGTTGCTCAACGGCACCTGTTAGTGCAATTACTTTGACACAAAATGTGTTCTTTACTGTTGTCTACAGGGAAAACCAGCAGCAGCCTGTTACCCCGAAGCTCCAGCTGGCAAAAAAATTTGTTACCTTGATCTTGCCTCTAATTGCAGATGAAAATAACAGAATTCCAGTGATTAAACTTGTTTTTCAATTATTGTGAAGTGCAAGCTATACCCTGCAACCAGATAACCTTGAGAGACAAGACTAAACCAAGCTGCTAATTTACAGATAAATATTTCCATGGGACATGAGTATATGCATACGGGAAAGCATACCTGAGGGCATATTTTTCCTTTATTTTTCTCCATGGCTGAATTAGTTCTAGAGAGAAGGCAGAGGCTTAACAACAGTCATCTGTTTCTGTGTGTGCTCTCACAAACCCTTCCACAGTCCTAAGTAAGGGGAAACTTCAAAGAAGTGGCTAAAGACAAAAGGACAACCATGAAATTAGGATCTGATCAGAAGTTCTGACAAGTTTCTCCTAAAATAACTGTCACTGCAGAATGCACAGTGCAGATGTTACCTATACATTTAAGGGTTATTTTAAAGAGGCTTGTGAAAAATAACTGAGGTAAGAAAGAGCATTCCAGGGAGATTCTAATTCACTGCGACGGGGCATGTAGTTCTGGTTGGAAAGGTGTACAGGACTATAAACTTACAAAAAAGACAGTTTTGCCTTGGCCGGTGTGGAAGATCAAAAACATCCATCTTCTTAGCAGGTCTACAGGGAGCTTGATCCATAGGAACCATGTGAAATTGGGACATTTCCTCACAGTGGGCTATTGGAGCAGATTTTTATATACCTATGTGCAAGAAGCAACACAAGGAAATAGTGTGGTAGGCATGGGCTGTCCATCTTCTATGTAGAAATGCAGCACAAGTATGATAATTTGGCTCTGAAGGTGTCTCCACAGTTTTGACACCATTACAGCAATGTATAGTGCCTTACAGTCTATACACTCATGCTAAAGCCAACTTTTTTGGAAGAAACACACAGAAAAAAGTTGGGAAGCTAGCAGATGGAGGGATAAAAAATTTCATCTATCTGCGAAATGAAAAAAGAGATGCTAAAGACATCAGGGACAGTTTTCATTATCAAGGTATGATGTCAGAGTGATGGACCAAATACTGAAAGCCAATATTCAAAATAAGCATGGTTTAAGTGTTCTTCTCATAGGACATGCTCAATGGCCCACAAGATAAGATCTTGTTATATGAATTATGATGGAGTGAGGTCTGCAGAGAAAGGGCTCATCCTACCATCCAACAGAAAAGCTGGGACTGGTACGATTTGGTTGCATCCCACAAAACCAAGGAAAATAGCATGATAGCAGTGTGCCATAAAAGATGTAAAGGAGGCTCAAAAGAAATGGCATCTGAGAAGCTAGAAAGTGGACACACAAATCTATATTTAACATCTATTCACAGCAATGAGTAGCAGACTGGGAAAGGCCTCTAAGCTTGTTAATTTTTCTATTTTTGTCTATTCTTTTTTACCTTTAAAATTGGAAAAGAATCTCAAAAAAAAAGAGCAAAATGCAGAAAAAAGGACACCTGAGGGGAAAAGATTGTTCCTTGCAACTTGCAAAGCTAACATTGTCTAACAACAGAAGGGATGAATGTCAAAAAACCCAAAAACATTGTGTACAATGCTAGCAAAAGGGCATTACTCACAGCCTGATATAAACAAGTAACAACTCCCATCTGGCAACAAAAGTCTTTGCGAAGGGAAATACACTGAAACTCCTGCCGTTGATAACTGAGGCCTGTTATGGGAAGTGCCTGCAGGATCCAATTGTGATTGCAGCAGAAGGAAGGGAAATGACATGCTCATGTCCAAAACAGCTTGGAGTCTGACAGTATTTGAGGCACCTCAAAATAACACACTCTCAGAAATGAAAAGTGAGTAAAAGTGGACAGCAGGTACTGAGCAGTTCAGCCAGCTGAGCTCTGAGATTGCTCCTTACCCCTGACTTCTCCATGATGAAACATCCCCATCAGCATCAAACCTAATATCCCTTTCAGAGGGGGGAAGAGCAGAACCAGGCAGTGGTGGTTCAAACTGAAAAAACATAGGTGAAACACCTTGGAAAAAGAAAGTCAGAAACTAAAAATTATAAGTTTTTTGATAATTCCAGAGAAGAAACTGTCATTCATACGGAGCTTAAGCCACAGCCTACCGAAGCCAAAAAGAGCCTTGCTGTGAGATTCAGTGGGCTTTGGCTCATGTCCATCAGCTAAACGCTTTCTCTGGCAAGTCTACAGAGTGATTCAGCCCCAAACTGCTCAGCACAGCCAATTTCAAAAGTCCTATTCATATTCTAAAAAAGGCAACTGGACGTCATTCCACAGTCCCAGTTGCACAATTGTCTCCAAACAGGTGGCAGAAACAACATCCGTCACTAGCCAGAATAGCAGAAAAAGTCTGGAGTCTCTGCTAGAGCAAGACTTTACATCTAACACTCATACTATAGAACCAATTTGATATTTTCCATTGAGATTACTCTCTTTAAAGCACTGGTCAAGCTTTTTATTTTTTTTTTTCCTGATTTCACTGCAGAACGAATATATTCATCTCCTCTTACAGGAAATCACATTAGCATGTGGAACTGATACAGCAAACAGTAGCAGGCATGGTAATATACTTGAGGGGCTTTCCATTATGGCAGGAAGAAGGATTCACAGAAATTAAATAAGCATTTTTAGATAAAGGTATTAGTAATAGTTTTTTGGATAAAGGAGATTGCAGTACATCTCACAGAGTAGGAATTTCTGTGCAAAAAAAGCAGATATTTTTACAGCCTACCCAGGAAGGATGCAAATCAATAGGCATAAAAATATATGTTTTGCAAACAGAGATTTAAAAAAGATTCTGTTTCCCCACAAGTCCCAGGGAACCTAAGGTAAAGAAAGAAATTCACATTTAACCAATTTGATGGGGGAAAGATCAAAAATTAACAGGAAAACATTTAAATATTGACTATTGACATTTTTACAATGAAATTTTTAAAATTGAAAGGCTTGCTTGGACCAGGTGCTTATTTCAATATTGTCCAAAATGAAATTTTTACTGTTCCTCTCAAAATAACATTTTTATGCTCTAAAATGCAGATGACAATGAAAAGATGTTGAAGATCCCACAAATGTAGTACAAGGTTTTGAATTTCGCTTAAAATTTGAGTGGTTTCTCTTCTGCTGGACTCACATCTCACCTCCCCTCCAGCTTTTCAGATTCGGGCCAATGAAAAAAAATATCTATTATTTAGACATGTAGTTTGAACAATGACATAGGGTGAGTCCGCAGTGTGGTGGTACTGCAAGAGAACAGGCAATATCTTGGCAAGGGAAAAGCTCTCCTTATGAGAACAGCACTGCTGAGTTCCCTGTTGCCTTGTGCCTGTGAACAGTTCACGCAGGGGCAATGCCTGTAGCACACCTTCTCTCTCTTAGGGCAGCATTCCTTAGCCATTTGCAACTGCTGAAAACACTACAGGACAATACATCATCATGCCCCACGGGTCCACACTATAAGAAAATATTGGACATTTTCTTATAGCACAAGGCTGTTCTAGAAACCCCTTGATGAGATAAAGCAAAGAATAAAACTGACTTTCCAAAGAAATAAAAGGCCAAGTTTTCATCTTCAGTGAAGAAAACTTGGCCCTGCTTTATAGCATCAAAAAGTTCAGAGAGACTTCAGTAGGAATAGGATTTTAAGAGAGTATGCACCGGTCTCCCTACAGACAACTTATTTCCTTTTATCTTGAACTTAATGTGGGAAGTGTTTTTGCTTGCCTTTTTTTTGGTCTTTTTTTTTAAATTTTGGGCAAAGACATAAGAAGGAAATCTCCATTCTGTAGTAATAGGTGCATGTAGGAACTTGTTGAGGAAGAAGAAATGAAGTGCATTCCTACTGGCATTTCTCAGCTGCAATTTCACTGTTCACATACTTAAAGCAGGAAAACATAAAGGATCATATAAGTGTTCCCACTGGCACTCTTTGTCATTTCTTACCAGGAAAAGCATCTTGAAGATGATCTTGCCTTGTATTTGATGCAAAAATCCAAAATTCATTGTGTGATAAACTTTCATATTTAATAGAGTTTATTACAAGACTTTCCAAAGGAAGAGAAAAAAAAATGAAAAACCCAAATGAAACCAAACCAAAACTCAAACCAAAACCAAACACACAAAACAAACATTAAAAAAAAACCCCAGAAAAAACCCAAACAGGAAGGGAACATGTCACTCAGCAATGCTCCAAATACTCCCAACTTGAGCTCTGCTACAGTGTAGTTAAATTAAAACAATGGGGTAGGTCTGAGAATTGCTTCCTTTTTCCATTCCTCTTCCCTCCTCTTTGTTTGGGAGGAGAACAGGCAAGCAGAAAAATTTCCCCTGGTGAACTGTAACCTGTGTTTGATAGTGAGGCCAAATTATACAACTGAATCAACATACTTTGATCTCTAACTATCACTTTTCTATCGTTTCATCACACAAAACCCATTCAGCTTTCCTCTCTGATTTTCTCCCATTCCCCTTTAAACACAGCCATTTGCAAGCTGCTGTGGAGTGCTGACCTTGTCGTCAAGATCTCCCAACCTGACAAAAGCTACATTAACCCTGCCAAGGAAGAAGGACAAGGGCAGGTTGTGCAGGTTTGCTTTCCCAGGCGAATCTAGATGTACAAGAAATTTATAACCAAGAAGTTTAAATATGTTGTAAGAGTATAAATATGCTGTACATATATATAATGTATTATATATGCTCACATAATATGTCCTAAGAGGAACACTTGCAAAATGTTTGGCAAACAACCAAATGGTATTAAAAGGCTGTCTTTCCTCACTCCACATTGTAATCTTTCAGTTCCTTGTTGTTAAATGAAATGAATACACCAAATGACAAGGGTTGAAAGGGAAAGGTGTACTGCAGAGCCTCCCTAAGCAGGAGCTAGATCTGCATAAAATTAATATCTGAGTAATAAAATGCTTTGGTTTTTTAATCAAAGCAGAACATTCATTTTTGCTCCAAAATGAGTGTGTTTTCTATGGTTTTTTCGCAAGTGAGAAATTTTTTTTCCTCTTGAAAATTCAGTTTTTCCTCTTTAAAATCTGAGGAAGATGCACTTCAGGAACCCCTCCAAACAAGTCCAAACACAATGGTTTGGAAATCTTCCCTGATTCCTCTTGCAGTTTGCTTTGGTTGATGTGAAAAGAAAATACACATCTTTTTTATGCAGAGATTGACCTACATGCCTAATTTTACCGTTTGTAAAGTCAGAAGATTAAATATGTACACAAATCTTTGAAGAGGTGAGGGCTAACAAACTTTTGATAGAAAAACAGAGGAATATGTGTGATTGTGGATGACATCTTTTTCTCTCTAGATACTACAAAATCCAAGTGCAGTCTGCAGCACCTTACAGATTAATTATCAACTACATACTAAGTTTTTTCATTCCTTTCCTCATTTATTCCTTCTTCTAGCTGACAGCTGGTAGTTTTACTTTGTTCTTTCTTTGAGAGTGCCTACATTTTACTGGTAATAAGTCCTTTCAAAGAATGCTTGGAGTTCCTTGCAGAACAGAGTGTCTTCTGATCAATCCCATTTCATCTGTCAGAGAGTCCAGAGATTTTCAGCAACTCACTTTGAGTAGATTTGAGTAACAGATATCCCCTTGAAGACTTCTCTTGGAGAGGGCAGGTCTGCTCTGGGGCACTTATAGCTCAAAGACAATTATCGCATATTTCCAGACAAAACTCTGACTTGGTGGCACAAAGGTACACTGCCACACTGGTGTGAAAAGGCATTCCAGATAATTTTAAAAGTAAAATTTTAAAAAATAAAAAAAACCTTCCGTGTTGTTGGGTTGGGTTTGGATTGTTTGGGGGTTTTTTACTGGACACTAGAAGTTATGCTTTTCTGACATTTTTTCTTTGGAAATGAACCACCCAAATGCGTTGTTTATGAAGAAGACTATGAAATGCTCTGTGGGCTCCAGCAGATAAGATACTGTAATAGAGTGACTCACAGATCTCCTGGTGTAAGTAGGCTAAATTTCCATAGAGGCTGCACTTTGAAGCCAGTCCTACAGTGGATGTTGAATCTCACTCTTGAGAGAAAGAAAATATGTATCAAATGCCATGCACCTCTGACAGACACTGGTTGGGAGACAAAACTCAAAATGAATGTAGAGAATAGGGCCTGATCCATTGAAGCAAGTCTGTGCACGTCTTAGGAAACTAACTATATTTAAGGTATTCACATCAAAACAACACAAAATACTAAAGTAGAATTAGTGTCAAAAGCACATGAAGGACCAAACAACCAGCTATGCTTATAATCCAGTTATTAATATAACAGCTTCAGTGGTTCAAAGAAACCTGCAGCAGAATGAAATGGAGCTTGGAATGAGCTCAGGCTGCACTTCAGACCTCAAGAGACCCTCACTGCATCACCCCAAAAAGAGAGTTGGACCCACCCTGTGCTTCACTTCAGCAACCCCAGACGTCAAAAAAATCACTTAAAACAGTATAAAAGGTAAAGTTGGTTGAGAGGACTAATAAAAGTGCAAATGGAAATGGCAAAAAATTCACAAAACATGAGCAAAGGAAATGAATCCAGAAAGCCATTCAGTCAGAAGTTTACAAAGCATGACTCAGGAGAATTATGAATGCTAATGTGCCACTGAAACATGTGAGACAAACCTTTTTATACATAACTGGACAGAAATGAAGCTAAAAGAGTCCATGTAGAATTGAGGGAACAACCTAAGTTCTCACTGGAAAAAAAAAATAAAGGGACCAGGTTAATCCACTGCTGGTAGCTGAAATGTGAAGAAGCAAGAGAAATTGTAACCTGGATTCATTTATCAGGAGTGGGATCACTCAGGAGATGAACACAATCACCACACACATATATTGTCTGTTATGAAACATGTCATAATTAGAAAAATAAAATTCAATAACCAGGATCCCACCAGGAGGTACTTAACCATTCAATATGGTATACAAAGAAAGAGCAATGGTTAACAAGAAAACCAGTTTATTTGTCTTCTTTATCAGCCTCAGCACATATTATGTGGACACAGACTTGGGCAAATTCAGCATTGGCTAGCATATTATACTGTTACCACTCTTTGCCAAGAAATACATTTTTAAAATAACCCACTAACTATGCATCAGTTAATTTGGGATGCCATATTTTAGGCACTTAAGCTTTTATGTCAGCAGTGTTCTGCACTTAATTCTTTCCCCACTGAAGCTCCTGTTTGGAACATCCTGTCCTATTCCCAAAAAAAATAAAATGCTTGCAGAGACCATTAGCTTTAGCTGCCTCTGTGGCCATTCGGCTTCTTGTGTGGCCAAGGTCTTGAAGCCTCAAGTTTGAGAAATTGAAATGCAGTAACCTAAACTTTGTAAAATAACTGAAATTTGCCATGAATAATTGGCCTTTGGGGACCTCAGCTTAATCTGTGGCATATTCCATCCCTTCGCCCTCCTTCCCACTGACCCCGGGCACTAAAGAGAAGTAAAACACGTATTTGAAATGTATTTATAGGAAGAAAGTCCCACATCAGAGATTATTATATGTAAGTCATAGGAAAGCTAGCTCCCCGTTAAGGTTAAGGCATTGACAAAGCAAGTAAATGTAAACAGGCAGAATGCTCAATAACTGAGAAATAGTAAGACTTTGTAGATCACCCAAATCAAGAAAAAAACACTTTATTAACAGATATTAAAAGGACAAAACTACATTTTGTGGTAGGTAAAACCTAAAGAATCAGAGAGCTAAGAACCATAATGCCTTGGAAAGCTGTATGCTCATGAAATACTGGATGCATGTATTCATGCTGCTGAGCTCCTGGCATTGCAGGGATGAGGCCTAAATATGAATTTAAATTTCATGCTCTAACTCTTGCAAAAATAAAGTTAGACAAATTGTCAGAAAGGTCGAGCAAGTTTCATATGTTCTGATATTTTTAACTTGTTTTATCCTTATAGCAGATATGTCTACACACACACACACACACAAAAGAGCTGTGTGAGACGACAGTCAAAGAATAAAAATATTTTTTCTGAACTGGGGAGGCAAAAGTTCTATTGTAATTCACCTGAGGTTTTGGGAGAGCAGTTCATGGGTGGTTAATATTTTGCCTGACTCACTGAGAAGAACTAATAAAAGTAAAAGCTGTGCAGCTGCTCCTTCTAATCTGAAAATAAATCACAAAGGCAGGCACAAACAAAAGGCAGGTGAGTTCTCAACTGAACGATTGGGAGGAGGACAAACAAGGGGGGGGAAATAGGTAAAGTAATCCACCAACTTCTTCAACAAAATTTAATCAGAAAAGTGGTTTAGAAAGGGGCCGCAAATCTACTGAAAAAGTTTCAAATAACAAACACCAATAAAAGTACAAAATAAATAACAGCCTCAAGGCCAAAGTCTAGAGATTAGCAGAGCG
Source organism: Edolisoma coerulescens (assembly GCA_013397115.1). Classification (NCBI taxonomy): domain Eukaryota; kingdom Metazoa; phylum Chordata; class Aves; order Passeriformes; family Campephagidae; genus Edolisoma; species Edolisoma coerulescens. Next base: position 932,459 of record VWZW01002957.1, on the reverse strand, counting down.
ATCAAAACGAGCCAGAAACAAACAATCATAAGTCTGCGAAGCAGTCTGTCAAGCAAACAGCTCTCAAAACCAGATTTAGAAAACAAGCTCTGTGGAGGGAGCGGTCGAAGGCTGACTGATAGAGCCAATATTTCCACCCCGGCTGGGATTTCTTGGGGGGTGCCAACCTAATGAAACAAAAAGACTTTTCCTAAAAAGCAAGTACACATTGCAAGGATGAGGGATCGTAAGGAACAGATCAAAAGTTTTCTGCCATAATCTTAGCATTAAACAGTGCTATTCCCTCTTAGCAGTGAAAAATTTTGGTGACATTGACTTATGTTTACTCTTAGGAATATAATGGAGCTGTACTGTGGGATGCAGTATACATTAGCCCAAGTGACAATAATCAATACACCTTTGGCATACAGTCAAGCAAAATACACACTGAGATTCAGCAGCATTCCCTGACTGTGGATCTGGATACTTATTTGAGACAAAGTATGCAAAATGCCCCCTTTTAATCTTCTGCATCCTCCTAAACCGATGAGATTTGGAGGCTACTACAGCTCTCAGACAATTGTGGATTTATATTCTGAGGATTAAAGTGTCACAATGTGATCATTTGGTAATATAAGACCCTTGCCTGCAAGATCATAACACCCACAATAGTAATATTTCAGAATATTTCCAGCTCTTGAATCTAGACTGTCAGCAAGTTGACTTTGATAATTGTGCATGAATGTTCCAAAATTTTAATATAAAAAAATAACAATTTTCTGCCCCATACTAAAAAAATGATCTCTTTTTTTTTGCCAAAATGTTTATTCTGGTAAATTTGACTTTCACCACGTACTCTTTTTACAATGAGACCCTGTTGCAAATCTGTCGCACCCTCCCTGCTGAGACAGGCTGTTGCCACATTTGGCAGGGGCAAGCCCCAAACTTGCGAAGTCTCTGCGTATTCTGAACTTTCTGGTGACAAACCTCGGCACTGAGGTTAGCAGAACTAATGACAGGCATGAAGATGAGTGCACATCTAATCAAGTATTTGCAGGGTCAGACCCCATTATAATATTATCAACACAGGATCATTTAACGGAGAGACCAGAAACTTTTCTTTGTGTTGGAAGAATAAATCCCCTACTGTTTTAAAGTTCCTGAACAAATAGGGGTTTCATATTTGTCTGTGTCTGCTGCCTATTTTGGATCTTTGTCATTTACCCTGGCCCACATTTAGGCCTGGAGCAGCTGAGAGAAAAGTCTGGATGTGTTTATTTTTTTATTGCCCATGGAACCGAGCCACGAGATAGTCCTGCCTGAAAGGAAACTAACCCTGACTGCATGACTGATGGGATTGTAGTGTTAAAAAAAAAAGTCCATTTTAAAGTTTACCCAAGCGCAGTGTCTCTTCAAGTAGTGTGACCCTGTGGCTTCATTTAACATTTCTAGGACAGAGCCTGCAAGGTTAATGTGTTAAGACAGTAAAAACTTTCCCTTTGCCTTGGGCACATCACTTCTATTCAGCAAGGCAAATAACACCCCACCTACAGCAGCCTGCCCAGAAGCCCAAATGCTGCACAGCAACAAGCCTCCATTTCTTCCCGTCTCCTTGTCTCCTTGAGACTGACATTGCCTGGGTGCTGAATAGCCTGGTGGGAAGAGTTCAATGCAGGGTTTGCACTTTCCCAGCCATTAGCCAGCTGCCACCGCATTTCATTATCTTGGGGGGTGCTTTTATACATCAAAGGCACTTCCAAACAGTGAGATGAAGTGGAAGTAACTGAGCTTGGTCCACGTTGCAAGTTGTAGTATTATTTATTGTCGTTATTTTTTGTGCCCGTCTCATGCCATCTGGCCCGCTAACTGTAAAGGCTGGTGATGGAAAAAAGACCCAACACAGCCCTCTCAATTTCTTGGAGTGAATCCTGCTGAATAACTAGGCTTTGGAGCAACTGCCTGTTGTTATCAGGACTCTTCATTGTTTTGCACAAGGAGCCCTCTAAAAAGAAAGGGGAAAAAAACAAAGGTAGCAGACAGGATCTCATGTGAAAACGAAGTAAGCAGAGCATGAAAAGCGTCACTGAGATGGCTTTCACTTTGCTTTTTTTCTGATGTAGCCAAGAAATAAAGAGCTGAAAAAGATTTTCTTTCAGTCTTCTAAAGAAGTTGCCTGTGAACAAACCAAGGTAGTGAGTTTTGCACAAGATCGCCTAAAATCACTGTTCAGCTGTTTTAACTTACTTCAGCTTTTGTCCTATTATGGCTTTCTCTTAATGACAAAAGCCCATATGGCTGGTGATTTGTTGCACTTCTCCAGTGTTTGAAACCCGCTTTCCATTACTGGAAATCTCTAATTGATATATCCACAAAATCTTTAGAATTACATTAAAAGGTGAAAAAAAGTGAAATCTCTCTATGTTTCACAGACTGCTTGTGAGTGGCTCAAACAAGAGCTGTCAGTGGAAGTATGATTAAGCTGCACTAGTACACAGTGGCTTGGTTTTACAGTCCACAGAATAAACTACAGCAGATTTCTACTTTGTTCCTGCCTGCCACCCAAATGTCCTGCTGCCAGGAAAATAAGCTCAACAAGAAATGCTCATACTTTCATAATGACATTTTTTGACATAGATATTTTGTCTAATAATTTCTTTTATTTTCCTTTAAACATTAACTTGAGACTTTAGAAATACAGTAGTTTGACTGTGAGTGAGTGAGGGCAATTGACTGTGCAATGTCAAGGTACTATGGCTTAAAAAATGTCCACTTGCAGAACATTAGTTCTCTTTTTTATAAATCACAACATTGTTTTCTGGTTTTGTTTGCTTACCATGAAAATAAGTATCTGCTATAGTGAATTCTTGTATGAAAGGCTCTGATTCTGTAAACCAAGTCACATAGGTAAAGCTTTTGCTCTTACAGTTTCTAAAGGAGAGTGTGCATAAAGAAGAGTTTGCAGCATCAGGGTCACAAATTTGGGTGTCCTTCAGTAAGTTTGATTAACTTAATTTGAGATTGGCATGACTAGGAGCTGAGTACAAGATATTTAATTTCGTCCTAAAATCTCTTTCTATTTTGCACTCTCTGCAGATGACCTGTAGCTGTGAAATATCTCCCTGTAAGCTAGCAACTAGATTGCTGTCCAAGACTGACTTGGAAACAGTAGTCAGAGAAAGCAAGCTACTGGCAGCCAAGATCAAAAACAAAAATCCCTGACCTTGACTGTTCTTAACACAAAAGCCCTTTTCCTGCTGTTTTTCAATGAATGAATGAACGAGAGCCAGCAAATTATATAGCAGACACTTTCTTCTGAAAAGATAAAGTAAATCTGTTTTATTTCTATATACAATCTGCTGCACAAGCACAAAGACAGGAAGTAATATTGGGAAATTCTTAAAAATATGATTCGTGCTGGACAGAGTCTCTTCCTTCTCCTTTATATCACTTAGAACAAATAGTGAGCCAAGAATTTCCTGAACTTTTGCAGTTTGCTTGGAAAATGTATTCTCCCTTCCCTGCTACTGCTTTATGAAGAAAGAGTTTATTCCTAGTGGTAGGTTTTGAATTTCACTTAAAATAAAACTGCATCTTACATACTCTGCTCCATCTCTGCTCCTGCCATCCTGGCTTTCTTTGTAATGGGATTGAACAGGTGCTGCGATAAACACAGCTTTATTTTCAAGCTGCACTCAGACAATCTTCCCATTTTAGAGCGTGGCAGGCATCCCTTCTTGGGTAACCAACCCTGCACCACACAAATGGAGAGAACAGTCACAAATAAATAAGTCCTTTGCTCAGGTTTAGAAATATGAGCAAGTCAGATGTATCCAGTAAGTGTTCACCAGACAGATTTGTGTAGTACCTCAAATGAGCTGTCCACAGGAGGCCTAAGGCTCACGGGACAGACATTTTTATGCGGATGAACCAAGAACAGCTCAAAAGCAATATGGCCAATGCAAGTCGGTTTCCCATCTGTTTCAGGCAATAGGATGGCACCTCTTTTGTCATTTCAATGAACATTTATTCCCCATTCAGGATCAAATGGGTAAAACAGGGCCCCTTGATAGGCTGGACAGGCAGCATTTTACCCCAGTGGCCCCACAAGCTGTCATTTGGGCTATGGCACCTGGACAAGACACCACCTGGGGAGGCAGCATGCAGTGTCTTCTTCAGAGAGATGGGCAGCCAGCACAACCCCACTCTGCTGGGGTTTGGGGGAGGGAAACAGTGGAGTAGCATGAAGCTGCAGGGCAAAGGGCATGGAACAGCCCAGGGAGTAGAGGGAAAGGCTCCAGGAGGGGCTTGTTTTCTGGAAACGTGACTACTTGGTCTTGGCATTACGTTCATCTGGGGGGAGAGGCTAATTTCACCCTCTGATAAACTGGATTAGGGAAAAACTCACTTAATTAGCCTTCAGGCTCAGTTCTTCACCTGATGAAAGCAGGACCAGTTTTCACTGTCCCACTGGAGCAGAGCAGCAGCTGAGGAGGTGGCCCCCAGGGCTTTCTGCCCTCCTGCAGGGTCTCCCTTGGCAGCAAAGCCCTCAGACCCTCACTGCGGGCAGGTGCACGCTGAGGGCAGACCGCAGCTTGCCCAAAAACAGCTCCCCTGGAGAGCGTGCTCCTCTCCAGCCTTTGCCATTCTGCCCGGCTGTCATATGGATGCTTTTCTTTGCCAGCTCATTTGGAGCAACCCAAACTGCTATTACAGCAAGGCTCTGGAGCTGCAGGAAGGAGAAAGGCAACGGGATCTGGTATTTCCTCACTGCTATTGGGAAAACAGGATGGAATTAGAAAGAGAAAACACAAATGGCGCTGCATTCACAAGTTACCTATAGATCCTCCAGGAGAAAGGGGAATGTGCAAACACACTGCAGCTCTCAGGATTCCCTGTCAAAATATGTAGCAGCCCTGTCTGAGAACTGGTCAGCCAGGGCCTAAATCTGATGGTCAGAGGTAAATGGGAGTTTAAATGATGTATCTCATTCACCAAAACAATTACAATAGTAACGTCCCATGAGAAAATGTGTTTCCTCTGCTTCAGAGTATCTTTCAATACCAAGTGTACTTTAAATGCTGAAGACTAAAGATAATAATAGTTCTCACTTTGTTTCAGATATGGTAAACTAAAAGCAGCGTTCTTCAGATTTATATTTCATTAAAGGTCACTGTGAATTATGGCTCTCTTCTGAACTGCTCAGCTGTTACCATGCAGGGTCACTGTCTGGACAACCCTCCCAACACACCAACAGCTAATGAGCAATGACAATAAGTTATAAGGCACAATTCAAGGAAATAAAAAACAAAAATGGAAGGATATGAATTCTACAGAGCACACAAAGAAAAAATGGGTGGGATGCTTGTTTCCTCAAATTGTGTATCAACTTCGTAAGTTAGCTACAAATTATCCCCCATTAAGGGATGAGGGTATCATCTTACATCCCACCTTTGTGTTCTTTTTCCAGCACTCTACTGTGGATCCCGATCTCTGCTTCTTCTGTTTGAAGAACTGTGATCTTTTTGCATGTTTTTGAAACATGGAGTATAGTTGCTGACATGATTCACATGCTGGTCTTGCAGCACAGAAAATCAACAGATGACTTCAAAATATCTGAAAAAAAAAAAGCAATCACAGTGCAGACATACACCAACTTATGCTCAAATGATAGTGCCTGAACTATATTTAGCAAGACAACAAATAAAGGATGAATTACAACATGATGAAAACAAAACAGATTTTTCATACAAAATCTTGCAGCAGCTTTCAGACAGGATTAATCTGCATTCCTGAATGAGATATATTTTATATCTTCCTTTAAAAGCTCTGGGTTTAGTTTCTTGTTAATTCATTATCTCATTCCCCCCAAAAAAGCAAAACTTCTTTTTTCTTTTTTTTTTTTGTAACTTAAGAAATACATTTTAATCCAGTTGTTTAGTTTGTGTTATCATTGCTGTCTTCTGCTTTCAACATGATACACACAGTAGCTAAAAATGCTGTTGTACTGTTACACTGTATGCAGTACACAGTGTACCAAGTGCATGTTTATTCTTAATCCTTAGCAGTTCTCAGTCATTAGCTAACAAAACAGAGCTTTTTTTTTATTTGGGGTTTTTTTAAGGGAAAAATACGGAAAATCCTGTATCCATTTTAAGAAAGTATTTTCTCCTCTGGTATCAAAAGGTTTGAAACACTGGCAAGATGCAGGATTTCCATAAAACAATGAGAAGTGACTCCATGTAAAAATACTGATCAAATTTATACATCTTCTGCTTCACAAAAATGGAATTGCAAGGCAAAACAAATGTGTTATATCAGTAAGGTGGCTTTCTCTAAGGAAATATTTATGTGTTTAGGAGACACTAAATTTAATGTTACTGTAAAACAGATTACTTAAATATCTCCTCACCATTACAGCAAAGAATATATTTGTTTATTTTTTTACATCAAATACACACTATTTATATGAGGAAGAGTTGCAAAGGGATATAACAAGCATGGGTTTGTGTTAAAAGACAAAAAAGCAAACATGTAGTATAGTATTTGTCAAGACAAAGCAAAATAAATGAAATATTTTCCACTGTTAGAATTTCACGAGTTAGATGAAAATGCAGAGTTAATCAAATCTAAAAAGAAATGAAACTGAAAGAGGTTGCTCTTTAGCAAAGAAAACTTAGTTTGACAGTGTTAAATACATAGCTGGGATCTGCTGGGAATACATACCTTGGTTTCATCTGATTGACCTCCTATCATTGCTATGGTGTATAACTACACCTGACAGGTCATTGATTGTCAGTATGTAAAGCAGATCCTTGGGGAAATAACTTGGCAGAGAGCAGCTTCCTGTGTTTTTCACATTCCCACAGCAAAAATTCAAGTCCCTACTCCAGTATTCACCACATATAGAGAAGAAAGAAAAACAATGCCCTTACAAAAGGCTTTGTAAATGACAAAGATGGTTAGCAACTGCCTCACGTGTCAATTAACAGACTTCAAGCTCAGATCACAAATATAACAGCATAACATTGATTTCAAATTTCAGAATGAAAAAAGCAATACATCTTTTCTCTCTTCAGTCCAACTTTCACTCCACAACTCCAATAACTTTAACACTTTTCGGGTTCAGTCCTGCTTGACAATTTTGCCACAAGTATGCAGCGCACACACACGTGCACTATAAAAAACCCCACAGATTAGAATGCTGTTTATTCTGCTGCCACAAAAGCAATTTTACTCTACTTTGTGTGACCAAATGTACCATAATGTTTTCATCACCAAGTTAAAGAGAGTATGCCTAATGGCTTATACAGTCCTACTACACAAGAACCCTATTCAAACATTTGCTCAAGTCATGCATGGCTTTAGTCACATGCATAATAGCCTACAGACAAAAGACACAAGAGACAAGGAGGGCTTTATGTATCAAACTGAAAGTAGTATTTCCCTGTGCTGATACTATGTAAACATCAGAGACCTGCAGGATATCATATTAACATGATTTATCAGGGAAAAAGAAAGATAAATCAATGCCTATAACTACAGTACCTGTGTCTGGAAAGAACAAACACATAGTCAAAAATGAGAATGAGAAATTTAGATGTCAACCAAAAAAAAACCCCAAAAAACCAACAACAAACCAAACCAATGGTTTTTACACATTTACAATAAACTAAACTATATTACTTAATACAGATTAATCAAAAAGCCTTTTTTTTGGATATAAAAGAGCCATCCTTTGGGGTTTTTATTAGCTAGATGGACATGCTCACAAATTCAGGAAGAGACATGAATAGGTAAAAAGTCTTTATATATTGAGAGTGTTCACTGGTCACATACTCCAGTGCCCAATGCCTGCATAAAGCCTTGCACATTAACACGGGGGTACTGCTCTGCAGTCAGCACCACCCACAGGGTGTCACCCCGAGAGACAAGGGTAGGGAGAGAGAAAGTGTTGGGCAAAATCATCAATTAATATAAACTGACAGGACAACCCCCTCCTCCACCCCTCACCTTCACAGCAGCCAAAGCTGTACTTCACAGGAGCAAACAAATACAACCACAGAACTATGAGTGAAATCAGAGCAATCTGATCACAGTCATGGGCCAGACATACAACTCTTCTATGAATCTGGTCAGTCAGCAGAGTTGTCTCAAATCAGATGCCTACTCTGTAACACAGGACTGGCTTTGGGATAAACAATGCCATTTTCCAAGCAAAACCCAAATGACCCATAAGGGATGCAGTCCTATGGATCAAGTTCTTGCTTCCAGCAAGACAGCTAAATGTACCTCTTCTACATGGTTCAATTATTTAAGAATGCAAATAAAATGAAATATTTAGAAAAGTTCAATCTTTGAATCTTTTTAATAGACAATCTTGCCTTATAATACGCATTTCATATAAATAGAATACATCTGTAGCATTTCCATCTGTACATTCTGCAGTATGTTATTAATGAGATCAGTACCAATATTCCCATTTTTTAGTAGAAATCAGGAAATACGAAAAAGTGAACTAGCCCCAGTCAGTCACCTGATAATGAACCAAATGCTTTCTAGACCAAAAATTTCTGAGTCTGTGTATCAAATCCACAAGAATGTGCTGTCTTCCTTAGTATCACACTGGGACCCCAGCTGACAAAGTCCTCACTGTGGCTAAGAGTTGCATAATTCTATGAACAAGTGTGAAATGGAAGCTCATTCCACAATGGAAAAAAAAGTTAATTCATAGTAACGGAAACTCTGATGGGAATGGTTTACTTTTGCTAAAATATTGAGGAAGAAATGGCTGCTCAGGTCCAGAATGAAATTTTTAGTCAAAAGGAATAAGAGAGACACCCAAAATTGCTTTTTAGTTTGAACCCCCACATACAGTGTATTTCCCGATTAATATTTCATACTCAGTATCACACAGCCCAAAGAGACAGACTGGTGATGCAAGGTTAATGGAAGAACTGTTTTGCCATATTTATATCTGGTGTACTTGTGGCCCACAGTGTTAGGAGGACTGAATTTCTGAGGTGATGTTTGTCAAATATTCTTCCAAGTGTTAATGCCAGGTGATCTTATTCACTGCATGGTAATAAGAGGTCAACAAAATCGTTCCTCCAAAAAGAAAAACTCAAATAAGCAACAAAACACACAAAAAAAGCCATAAGGCCTAGTTGGGCAGACTGCAGGACGATGCACCCCTGGGAGGAAGCAGAGCTGCTGATCTGGCAGTTAGATACGGGCGCTGCCCTTTGCGGAGTGTTTTGCAGGATAGTTATCTGCCTGCTGCACACACTGATACACCCACAGCCATGGGAACAGAGCTATTCCTACACAATACATATTTTGCTTCTCATATCTTGTACATACGGCTACAAAACCCGAGCCTGGTTAAGAGACTATCTCCATTTCGAACTACATGTAGTGTGCTGTACTGTCAACATATTTGTTCAGACTGTGTGCACCAATATTTCTAAAATTAAAGAAAAAAAGCATGTGAAATAGCGGTACCTACAGATTAACTATACCCTCAGGAATTTAAAGTATTAGAAAAGATTGAGCAATATTTGCCTGTGATTTCAAATAATTACTGCTCCCATCCTGAGACCCACCTTAGAGATGGTTTTAAGCTCACACCAGAGCCACAAGGAAAACCCGGCACTCCCCGGTGCCTGCCCTTCCCATAGGCTTTTTTTTTTTTTCCTTTTTCTAATTGGGAACAGTTGATCAGTTTTGCCCTGGCCAGGTATCAGGAATAGATAAGTAAAGGAAGGAAACTTTGACAGAATTCCAGATTTCTACTCTTTTGTCCTGTGTCAGTTTGAGCAGGGATTATACCGTGTGTAGATCTGAATCCTAACTCATTTATCAGGAGTGACCCTTGGATGAGCCTCACACCACCATTTGCAGGATATAAGGCTATATATAGTGTTTGAACAAGGCAAATGGAAGTGTGTTAAGGCTTGAAATTAAGGTTTTGACCTTGGCTTAAAATTTGTGACAACATATGCAGATACAGCAGGCAGCTCCTTTATTTACCACCATACAAGCTGTGCAGGTGTATTAACCTTAAGATTGCTCTTTTAGTACTGACAGAAACAAATCACTTACAAATAAGTGAAATTTCCCATTACTTTTTTAATATTAAGCTCTACAGAGTGAAAATAGTCTCTTAAAGCCAGCAAAGAAACTATCATAAGCTTTACTGAACTGATCTTCAGGTTATAAGAACTATGAGGTACAAGAAATAGTTTTTTATTTTCTTAAGGGACTTTGAGAAAATAATGAGAACACAGGTAAAATACAACTGAGGTTTTGTTGTTGAGATTTCTTTTCCCTTCTTTGTTTGCAAAAAAACCAATAAGCCACTTAAAAACATCTTCCAGAGATAAAAGAACTTTTGCAAATTTGGATTAAATTGAGTGAATGAATTTGACAGGTGGAAAAGAGGGGGAAAAATCAGAAACACAGAAACCTTTGCTTTCTACATTTGCTTGTCAAACCATGTAGGTTTCTGATTGTAGGATGCTTTCATTAAAAATGCAGCTAAAGCTTTTTACAAGCAGCAAGAATTTTAATGGATTGTGCTTTTGAGCAATTGGAACAATTTTTTTCCATTGTGTGGTTTGATCCCTAAATATATAATTTCCTTAACTTTGATTCTTTAGATTATCTCTTATGATATAAGATGTATGTAACCCTGAGTAACCAGCAAATTCATTTTTACTGTGAACCTAAGGCAGGAGCAGAATGCACAAGCTGGTTGCCCTCTCTGGCATTCCCACCTCTTTCAGAGGTTCCTCACTGCTACCCAAAAGACATGCAAAACTCTAAAGCCGTGCACAGAGGGAGCAGTCTAATGAGCCTGGGCTCTCTGGTGATGCAAATCGGATGCAATACTTGTGGAGTTGCTCCCCAGGGCTGCTCCCAAGGCACATTTCTGTTGAAAGAGCCAGAAAAAGGCACGGGACCATGGCTTCTCAGAGGACAAAGCTGCTTCTTTCACCATCAAGATGGCTGTGCACAAGCTTTCAGGCCCCTAAAGTCCATTTAGTCAAGCACGTCAAACTCTTTCAGTATTACAGTTACAATGCAATTTTTATTTGTAAGTGGCTACTTTCACCATTACAGCAGCAGAACAAAGACAGACACCAATATTGGCAAAGATATTTTGTATCAAGGAGCACCGACAGGACAGGATGCCCAAAACCTTTATCTTCAGGCCCTTTTCCCTCACTATCTTGCAGGAACAATTTAATATAGTTTCTTTCACAAAAATGGATTAAAATCTCTATAGGTCTTTTATTTAAGAAAAATAATAAAAAGAAATATTTCTGGCAAAGAAAAATAAAGTAATTCTGAGCCACCAAAAGGCCTAAACATAAGTCAACGTTAAGCCAAAATGCAGCTGTAAGCTTCCAAAATTAACTGCTTCCCAATCATAACAATAAAATGCAGGAAAAACCATCCGACGGTTATTATGCAGCACCTGCCTGTCTGACCACAGGGTTCACTTCCATGGATCTGACTGACTCACAAAAATGCCCAGGTTACAAGAAGTTAGGTTTGTTTAATAATGATTGATGGAGTATGAAAACACGGCCAGTACAGCTACAGAACAAAAGTTCCTTGTTTATTTAGGTTTCTTGTCTGAACCTGTGTTTAAGCAAAAAGAAATTAGATGAGTTCTGTAACTTCTTAAATAAGAAATACACCCCACAGTTAGACAGCTGGATAACCTGTGTTCTTCTCTTGTCCCCTACAGCACATCATACTACCATACATACCATATTCTGGTCAACTATGCAAAATGCTACTGCTTTTCAATCACATCTGTTGAGCTTTTATGCTCCTTACTTGGGGGACCCTCTCCTCCTAGAAGCTAGAGTACAATCTGGGTTTTCATTTCTAGTCACTAGTGTACTTAGGAAAATAAAACACAAGATCAATGAAACTTCTGTCTTTCAATACTGTGGTCCGTCCTGAAATATTGTACTTAACACAGAGACAGCTCAAAGCCATGAGGAATCTGATGCAGGTAACTAATTTGCCACTATGAAGTGGCAACTGATGCTCCGCACTTCTGAGATGTATTTGGGACTCTAATACATGTTTAAACATGCATTGAAACATCTGTTCCTTTTAGTCATTCAGTCACTTTTCTGATATAAACTCTGGGCATGTTTTTGTTTCCCTTTTCTATTTACCTTATCCTCTATCCAATGAACTGTGAGCTCAAAATGATAACATAACCTAAGCAAAAAACAGACATCAAAGCAACGAAAATATTATTTTTGAAAGGTCACAATTTCAACAGTATAAAAAAGCAGTAAAAACACCTTTGCCTTTCAAGATTCTTTAAGAACCTCTCCCCATCCTCCAGGCCTCATATACCATTTCAGGTGAACATACAAGGCTTCATTTTCAGTGTTTCTGTATACTTCTTTATGTCTCCCAGAGTTTTCTTACATTTCTTCACTTTCATAGTAATAGAAGAGTTGAGTACACTCAGAAAAGTGGAGTAAGACCAAGTATTTGAAAAGGCATTGTTTGTTGGTACATACAGATTGTTTAATCATGCAAGTCTTTTAAAGAATCAGAGCTTAAACCAATTCAGCCTTGAAAACAAAAGAAGTGTCTCTAAAAGTGTGTATAACTGATAGTATTGGAAGGAGGGTCCTTCCTCTCTAAGAAAAGGCTGACCCCTAAATACTCTTATGAAATATTTATGAGGGGTTTTTCTTTTTTGTTGTCAGGATAGCTGCATAAGGCAGAGATTGGGAAGAAAGTACAAAAAAACTTGCATACCTTTGCTGAACCTAGAATGACTAACTACACAGCATGGTATGGCCAGTTACTGTTCAAGGAATGCAGGGAAAATGAGAAAATGGCCAAAATATAGAAGCTTAGATATTTGTAAACTCAGTCTCACGCTAAAAAAAAAAAAAGGGATAATCTAATATGTTATTAATTTTTCTATTGTTTCAACCTCGCAATACATCCAGGCCTCCACATTTCATACAGATTTTCAAACAACAAACTTATTAACTTTTTTGTGTAACTTAGATATGTTTTCCAGAAAGTCACATGGCCTTGATATGCAGCCTTCAGGAAATGGGGGTCTTGATTCTTTTGGTGGGCTGATCAAAGGATTCAACTCCTTGTGAAAAATGTCTCTTCTACTTCCCAAAAATGCCTCGATTCAGGCATTTCCCAAACTTTTCACTATCTCCTTTCCATAAGGCTTTAGGATTCTTCATCATCCAATACTTGATGCCAGGAAGGTTCTTTCAGGCTGTTAAGTGGCTTCTCAGACCTGTCCTTTTGACGTGCTAACCAGGACAGAGAGCTCTTTCAACCCCGATGTCACTCCGGTGGCACTGCTCAGCCCTCTCCCCAGTTTCTGAAGTCCTTACAGCAGCATTGACACCAACATGAGAAGCAGTTTCCCAGCATCTGTCATGTCACATTTCAGAGTAAAATCACACCTTTCCTTTGCCCAATTGTTATACACCCAAGGGTCTCACTTTCTGCCCTAACATTGTGCTGTTAGCTGCTACTCTTGTTCATCTGCCAAGCTGCAAATTCATCACAGCCACTGCACACAGTTTCCCATTCCATAGACAGAGGGCCTGTATTTCTTACTCCTAAGTGACTTTGAATAAGTTTCAATAAGGTCAAATATAACATAAATAGACTGCTTATAAGCACTATAGACCACTCAGTATCAGCACTTTATTGCCCCTGTTTGTGTTCCTCCAAATGGTGGCACACAAGCATTTTAAGAGCAGAGATTTTACATGAACTTTCAAAACATTATTGAAAATCCTTAACAGCACTTTTACAGTGCTGGTCCCTGTAGAACCTAACTGGAAGCACTTCCATTTAGTGATGAGTCTCTATTGACAGTCTTTCTGAGAACAGGCAGTTCTGCTCCATTTATTGTGTTCTATGATACATTACACAGTTCTTAACAAAGCTATTAAGACTGGAAGAAATATCCAAACAAATGAAAACTCTGTACATTAGAGCACCAAGGGACAAATCCTCTTCTCTCTGAAATCAAGTAGAGCCTGGGAATGTTTTCTGTTGAGAGCAAGAGCAGACATGATCTAAAAAAATTAAACCACAACTCACTCCTATAATGCCACTTTCACAGAGGAAATTAATTTGCAACAATCAACATCTTTCCCTCTAATCCAAGCTAATAATAATGTGTGTAATCCATGTAAAATATTTGCAATCTGAATATCTATCAAATATATAATTATATCTTAAAATATTGGCTGAATCTATCTAATCTGAACAAAAATCTGTGTAATATGAATGGCGTCAGTCAGCTGAGAAAGTTTTTAGTGGTTTTAACTAAAATGACCATTACCATTCACAGGTATAGACAAAAAGCCAAGACTGAATAGCAACTTACTTTGAAAAACCAAACTAAGCAAAAGAAATTGAGCTGCAATTATTTATTTATAAGTCTATTACTTTAGAGGTGGGATAAATTCATTCCATGACCATATCAACAGATCTTCATGCAAAAGCTGTGATATTCAGCTGGAAGGTGATGTTTAAACATCATTGTGCAATAAAATAAACAGCACGAGATAAAAACAAAGAGACCCCCTCCCACCTTTTAAAGGGAACACAAGTGAAAGTCTAATGAGAAACAATGAAAGTCAAAGGGCTCATGTGCTCCTGTGAAGACAAGCCCACTGCCCGGCCCTTCTCACCATCACTCATCTTGGAAGCTTTAGCTGAACAGGCAAACAGGAGTAGGAGGCAGCTTTATTTACAACACATTCCATGAAAGATAAGGTGGAGCTCAGTGCACCACCTAAAACGGAATGTCTAAGATGCTATCTACTGCTCTCTGCTCCCCTAGTGACCCTGGCTACTCTTCCCTGTGATGTCCAAGCATCTTCCAAGCCATGAGAAAGCCCTATTTCACATGCCAATTCAACATGAACCTTGCCATAGTTTCGTGGAGCAAAAAGGAAAACAAACACTTTGAAGTGTGCTAGCAGTCTCCCGAAGGAAGAGAAGAGGGCAGCCACTGTTGTTTCCAAATATTTATTTCATATTTCATAATGATGATGTTAGAGCTTCCCTGGCTAGGCAGCCTTCTGGACTCTAGAGCCCCAAAGCTTGGCAGCAGCATACCCCTATTGTGCAAAAATGGACATATGAGAAGATAAAGATAGCAATAATCTGGAACTATGTAAGAAAAAACAGTTTTAATCTTATTCTGACTCTTTATGGTTAACTGCTGATACCTCCATCAGTCGGGTAATGTAAGCAAATATGTGATCTCTAGCTATTACACAAAAGTAGTACCATGTAAGTCCCTTAAGATCCCCCAAGAAACCAGCAGTAGTACTGGGAATGGCAGACACAATCTTTGCAAGACTGCAGAGTACTACAGGCAGCATCCATCACCCAGTGGGGTTTGACTCAAGAAAACAATCATGTTAAACTGTCAAGAGAGTCCCTTCACCAGGCACTTTCCAGGATGCAGTGAGCATACATCCCATGCACGTTGGCAGCCACTATCACACAATGCTTTCCTATTCCTCTGGGCTTGCAACACCACCTGATATAAGTAAAGACCCTTGTCCTACCCTGTGAATCTTCAAACTGTTTATTGCCAGCCTGATACTCCTGTCACAAACCCACAAAGCTGAACTGGGGGTTCGATTTATCTGACAGAGCTATAGCTCCAACAGCCCCCACCCGTGAGCAGGGGCCCAGCTGAATTCCATGTACACAACACAGGACTGCTGCTTGGCAGCTGGAATAAAAATAAGACACTCCAGTGTGTTTTACATGTAAAGTCAGTGTAGTTAATAAAAAAAAAAAAAAACACAACAAACCAACCAGGAGTGTGTTTAAGTCCTATTAGAGTTATTCCTTCTTTTCTCAAGGAAGCTGTACATAAAATGTCCAGTGAACTTGATTAGCAATTAACTTTAACATCGATCCAAAGTGAATCAAATAATTTCTAGTTTACTTTGAAACGGAACAGCAGAATTTGGCCTCTTGTGTTTGGTAACTGACTTTTGGAAATCAAAAGAAGCATGAGATGAGAACTAAAATAAGTACTTATTTCTTCCTTAGATTAAGAAAACAATATATATATCTTGGAGCATAGCACACTATGCCCTGACAAAAAGTGTGCATGCCCACAGTCACAGAGCACAGGAAGATGCCACGGGGTGAGCCAAACCCTGCAACTTCTCAGAAATAAATCTCCACTGTTCCAACTACTTGGGAACATGTTCCCGAAATTCAGGAAACACACTGCTAATTATTTCCTCTAAGGTACTGCAGTTCCAGGGCATTTCAAAATGAACATGCGAGCAGAGTTAGCTATTCTTCACTTGGGTCATTAGGAGTTAGTAAAATAGGTACAGGTATCTTAATCAATGTACTGCAAGTTAAAGTACATTACATGTGGAGAATTCAGAAGGAGAGGGTGAGACTTACCTCATGAGAGACAACCAGTGATATCTGAGCAAGCTCTCGCTCACTTCATGTCAAGAGAACCCAGTGCTCACTCTAGAGTGCATCCCTTCTAGCCTGGGACACTGAAATCTGTTTGAGGATTTTCCTATGAAGGGTCTGTTTCTTCTCTTCATCAACCATCAGGAGAGTCTAGGGAACAGGTCTCAGACTCAGGTGTGGAAATTACTGGAGAGATTAATATTGTGAGAGAGTAGACAACAGGCCAGGGAGGGGCATTCTCAGCTGCATGCTGAGCACTAATAAGAGAGGTGAAAATCCTCTCTGAAAATATTTTCTTCACCTGTGGATCACTCTCTCTAACTCCTGATAAAAACTGACCAAATTAATGTCAACTCAAAGGACACCTATGTCACAGATAGTTCATAAAGGGGCATTGGTTCATGGCTCAAGCATTTTGCAATGACATTTAACATGTCCTAACTTTAGACTTTCATTTGTCTTCCCACTCTCCAGTTTCTCCTGTTCTCTCCTCTCACTGCCATTTCTCCAAAGGGAAGAAGATCAGATAAAACCTATGTATAAGAATTCTCACATTTCCAGGGAGAAAGACACAGGGGACTTTCTTGCCTTTGGTTGAGCCCACCACTTTTTGCCATAAATATTTTGCAATAATAATTGCTTAACCATATCACAGTATTTGCAGAAACTTCTCACACATTTTATGCCATTCCAGTATCTTCTTTCATAGCAATAATTTAGGTTCTTGTATACTTGCATGGATGTACCTCTACATACATGCAGCTTGTACGTGACTGAACTGTTAAATATTTTAAGTAATGTGACCATTCTTGAAAAGGGAAGGTGGTGCGCAGACCTACCATGGGAACAGCCACTCAACCAAAATTACCGCCCTCTGAATAATTTCCACTGAAAAGGGCTCTTTCTTTGGGAATCATTAGCCAAAAAGGTCTTTTTGTAGTTTATATTACACCCCACTACCACCACCTCCAGAATAACTGCCTTCTACACCACTGCAGCTGCCCTGGCTGCTGACTGTACATGGGCAGGATCCACACTGCATACAGCTACGTCCGGAAAGCAGGCGGCAGAGAAAACAATCACTTGAGAACCTAATTCCAGCAAATCCGCACATCTCAGACTTGAGCAATATATAGTAATAGTGGAGGCAGTCAAAAGCATACCAAACTCAAGGACCACGAGGATGAAGGACAGGTTTATCCACTGAGTGGCGAATGTGCAAAGCCAGCTCCCCAAAGGAGGGCTGCGGTGCTACCTAGCAAGCAGGTAACATGAACGCTGCAGAGCGGCGCCCCATGCTCCCATAGGTGTCCTAAAAGCTGCTCTACAACGCTTGTAAGGTTTATAGCAAGCACACTTAGTTCACAAGCAAAATTTGCCAGGCTTATTAGCACAGGAGCCTGGGGCAATGAGAGTTAGAATAAATGGAAACTTTCAAATGCACATAAGAAAGAGGTACGCTAAAATTGAAAGCTTGTTGGGTTTTTTTCCCTTGTAAATTCCCTCATTTGTCCTCAAGGACAGCATATAAACGTGTACATTGCAGCCCATGTGATCAGACACTCTCAAGAACTATAAACAGTGTAGCTATGAATCATTATTAGGCTGGAATTGCGTTCAGTTCTTTCCCACTGACTCACCATATGGATCATTTGTCTGGTCTTTCACCTTCCCCACTTCTCTCGCTCCCCCACAGATCATACATGACCCCTTCCCGAAGTTCCAGCACGGGAGCGTTTGCTCAGCACGTGCCAGCTCTCGCAGGCAGGTGACAAGAGCGGCTCACACGCACAGGTGCTGAGCTCATCCCGCTTCCAACACCCCCAGCCGTCTGCCGGAGGCTGTCAGCTCCCCAGCACCGGGCTCCCACCGTGGCTCAGGCATTTCAGGCTGACGTGGCACAAGTCCAGTGACCCTAACAACTTCAGCTAATTTTGAGCAGGAGTCAGAAAAGCCATTTCTGCCAGCCCAACCTACCAGAATGGTGATTTCTCACAAAGTGGAGGAAGAAGTGGGTTTGGATAGTTACACATCTTAACCCACTGCAGCTAGGTCAGACTGAGCAATACATCAGTCAAAGCTTTCATCTTTCATTTAAAAGAGAAAGGTAAACCCAGGTCCTAGCCTTTGCAGTCGTAGAAAAAAATGTGTTGAAGTTATGACTTCCAAATCTTCAAAGGCGGATCGTAAACAAAAGTGCTGACATTTATTCCTTTTAAGCAAATCACATACTGGAGTGTGACTCATGAACATTGGAACTGGCAAGCACCGAGGCAATCATGTTGAGAATGAGATCATGATGCAGTAGGTGTGCAGCATTCTCTTTTCAGCCTATTCACTATCTCTATTCTACAGTAATAAAGAAGAAAGTTTCTTTTCAGTCAATAATAAAGATCTTAATGTGCCTTCCAGTGCCTATGGAAATAATAAAAGTACATTTCTGCCTCACTAAGAAAGCTTTTGACACATACTTGATCTCATAAAATACTGAAGGGCATATGACGTATTCACATGAATAAGTCAAAAGGCTTCATGGTACTCATACCAGTAAAATTAGGAATGTGCAAAGGCTGAGGTCTTATATTTTAAAACATTGGAACTCCAATCTTCATTTTATTGTTTGTAAACTGCTTGCAAAGGGATGTTCCTGTAGAGAGGGGGTTGTAACAAAAGGGGCAAGAAAGAGAAATTACATATCTGTACTGCAGAATTAGTCATGGGGTTACATCAGTTTAATAATTCAGGAGACATTTTGTACATATATCAGGTTGGCTTGGAATTAACTTCAACTTCAGTAAACTCTAGGAATAGTGATTTCAAATTTGAATGACATGCATGTATTTTTTTACTGAATAATTGCAGAAACTATCGCTTTCAGTATTCAGAGCCAGGGTTCTGCTGTTCACGATGCAGGGCTTGTCAATTCTGCAAGCAACAAGCTTTGGAGATAGTCACAGGAACATTTGGATAAACAATCAAGCAGATATATTTGTTCAGCTGTCCCTTCTAAAAAGTACTTACATAATTGCAAGATGTTTTTCCTCAATTATATTGCAAAAGCCTCACCTATGTTAAATGTATCCAGACAACAAAGGAAGTATGATAAATACCATCAAAATTTAGAACCCAGAAATTCAGCACACAGAAACAGGTCCTTCACAAACACTGAACTAAATTTATCATTTTCTTAAATGTCATCATAATTCAGGCTGATACTGCCATTTCCACTGCCTTCTTTTTTCCCTACTGATGCACAAAGAGAATGACCTCATGCTGCCTGCAAGCGAGGGAGTTAGACAATAGGCTGCAAATGACAAAGGAAGCGGGAAGGTAGGGGTTAAAAATTAAATTATTATAACAAAGACTACATCTAGAGGTGGAACTGCAAAGTTGGTTAATATCACTAGTATAACTTTAAAGCATTAGATGTACCACACGAGCACCTTGATTTTATTTTGTAGTTAGGATGTAGAGTTTTTTTAACACCTGTAAACAAATGTCTAACTTACACACTATAGAATGTGAATGTTACCATACAGAAGCAACTGCTCTGGTGCACCCATCTAGGGAAAGGCGCTAGGCTCAACCAAAACCGACCCTTGGTTGATGCTTCGGCCAGCTGCTTGCCAGAAACCAGAGAAACTTCTCTCCTGTGTTACAAACTATAGGCATGAATATACAAAGTAAAAAAGTATCTTAGCTTTATTTCCTGTCAGCCGGTATCACATTCATTAAAGTGTTGCAAACATGCCTTTAGACAACCACAATTTGCTTTAGAACACAGAAAATCCTGAAAATTTACTCAGCTGACTAGCAGATTGCGTCAAGCTGCAAATTCACATACAGAAAAATTAATGAGAAAAATAAGAACACATGTTCCTGTTAATACCAACGTCTTAAGGCATAAAAAGTGAACAGGGAGGATAATTTCCCCCCATCTATGCAAAAGTACAATCTTCAGAACCCCTGCAGCGACTTGAATTAAATCACAGCCAGCAGGGACTTCAGGATGACCCCCTGAAAAATACTCTAATAATTAAATGTGTGTATATATATACATTTCTACAAGAAATTTACATATGTACCCCTGTATACAAACAAATAAAACTTTGTTTAAACTTCAGTGCAGAGAAGGAATGTTGTCTTTCGATATTCTTTTTAACATACAAGAAACTCATTAACTCGTGTCCAGCAAAACTCAGAACCCACCCAATATTACATGTTCTTACATTACAAAAAGCAATAATTGAACTTTATAGAACATTGGAAAGCAAGGGCACACTGTTGGAAAATCTTAATTGCAGCCAATGTCATCAGATGATGCCACTGGTACTAGAAATCTGTCTTTAAGCTGATCAGCAAGTTAGAAATGTACCCAAGCCTTAGCTCCATGACAGAGCTCCTTAGGTAAGCGCTGCTGCCTGGAACCCAACTGTGAATGCTGGGCAGCATCCTCTCGCTGGGCAGTCCAGACACTGCTGCTCTTTGCACACGTTCAAGGCTGCTCCAAGAAGACTGAAGTTCTCCTCCTTTGCATCCTCACCATGCTAGCAGGTTCATGTTTATAATTTTATTCATGTTATATAATCAGCACATAAAACAATCACTGGATTTTACAGTGCCCCAGAGAACCTGAAAGCTAGAGGCTGATATCTAAAAGGTAAAAGCTACACCTTTCAAGAAAACATTAGAAGGCTGTTGTAAGCCATGATGAGACACTGAGCAGCTGATCACAGGGATCACTTCCCTCTGCAAAAACATAATCAACATTCCCTCAGCCTGGGATTTTTCTCATCCAGTATCATCCTATTCCCCTTCCTCGTATGTTGTCACTGGTCACTTTCAGTAAAGAAAACCTGGAAACTTGAATATGCAACATTTTACTTGTTTTCCTTAGTTGCAAGTCATTTCTCCTTGCCAGCTCTGCAGTCACAGAATTGCAATACTACAAGGGCAAACATCTGCTGTCAGACATGCAGCGTTACTGCTTGTGTGGATTTCTTCCCAGCAGCTGGGAGGAAAAGCTCCTTCTTGTTTAGACAAAAATATCAAATGATTAGGAAATAAGGAGTTAGGAAAAGCTATATACAAGGTTCACGCTTGAGAAACAAAAGAGCACAGACTTAGCCACTGAGAAAATTCCACTAGACATGAAGTTAACAATAATTTAGATCTGTTCCTTTATGGTAAGTCAGCCATTTTACTGTTGACCTACTTTGTATCAGCAATAATTTGTCACAGTGCATTCTCCAACTGCTACTGAAAGAAAGGTTGAAACCATACATTAAGAGCATAGTGTCAAAGCAACTGATGTTAATTATACACCACAACTCCTATGTTGATGAAATTGTCACTGCTAACTATTAATACAGCATTTATTGGCTAAGCCCAGCTTGCTCTACCAACCCCTGAAAGCCACTGAATTAACATCCTGCTTCTCAATGTTCACATTGGAATGTAAATCTGAAACGTGTAAAAATAACCTCTGCTATTACACCAAGAATGTGTAAATACACATTCCTTTTTGGGAGAACTATTTATCTCCAGTCTATACATGTTTCACTCTTTAAACTAAAAACAGCTTTAATGTTCTTCACTCAACTGGCAGCTTTTGCCAATATAAACTATTTTCCCTTAAAATTATGGCATTAAGTAGAGGAAACTTTGTAAAATGTAGAGTACTACTTGATTTATGGAAATTCAGAAATAAGCTTTACATAGACACACAAAAAAGAAAAGCAGCAATGTTCTTTGTTGTACTCATTGCTAACCTGCACAATAACAAGAGATCATATTCTCCCAGCATAAACAAACAAGGTTAATTAGAAGGACACCTTATGTGTAGTGAGTGTTCATGTTCCGCGACATCTGCTTAATTTGGTGACAGGAATGTTTACAAGCATCAGCATAAACCAACCACTCCAGGAGCACTAACTGGATTCTTTATGGTTTGCACATCAGTAAACTGTTTTGTAAGGTTCTACTGCTGCAGTACAGTTCCCCCTGCTTCTAAATCATCTCTCGAGCTTTTCCTTCACCCATTTAAATTGAAGGCAGTCAAAAACATACAGGCTTAACAATATTTAGTCTTCAAAATTGTCATCTCTGAGCTATGGCATGAGACATACAACTTGGTATGATCCAAGAAGACTCATTTTGTGATGAATACAAGAGACTTTTTATCCTATGAACTGATCCAATATGAGATACAACAAAAGTATAAGCCAGTGATGGTATTCTCACATCAGAAAAGTGTCTGATGTTATTTCCAAATTCTCATGTAGAGATAGAACAAACCAATAATAAGAAAATCCCATGGCATAATGAGGCCTGTCACATACAGATCTACCTGAAAATCTTTGCAGAGTCAGCAGAAAAGTGGAAAACTAAAATCAGCATTATTAGCAATTCAATGAGAATCCTCACATCCCAATTCAAACCTAAGAATGACACTAAAATCTACAGGAAGAAAAAAATTATGGTCCAAATGGCTGCTTAAACCAGATCTACAACTCCAGAACAAGCAGGAAAAAAACATAACTGCAAAGACAACAGAACAACAGAGCTTCTTACATGCAATAGGGATACATGTAATACATCTCTCTATAGGAGGAGCATCATCACCAAACATAAAATACAAAAGTAGTGTTGAGTGGTAGGATACCACAGAGTAGCACAGTGGGAGAAAATGCTGTCAGGAAAAAAAAAAAAACATTTGCTCACCTGGCATAAACTAGAAAGCAACTGTACACTTTACAAAAAGACATTCACTGAATGGTCAAAAAGTCTGAGCAGACTGGTCCATCATTCTGAGGAGAGCTGTAACATTAGAGCCGCATACAGCTGAGACTGCTCTCAGAACACCAACAGAACAACAGGATTATTCAGTGCTCCCCAAGGAAAGTCAACTAATTTAACTAACATGCACTGGGCAAGCAGGTCTTGAATGTGTTCTCATCGCTAACATTTGCATTAAAATAACAGCCTTGCTGGTTTCATAATGGCACCTTAAATGAAATTCAAAAGTGACAAGCATTTAGCTTAGTGTGCTGTTTGTTCTACCTGCAGCAAAACACAGGATTGGCAACAGCCTCCTCTGACAGGCATACTCTAGTTCTCTCAGGAGTCCTTGTGCCCTGCTGCCACAGTATGCTAAGTACTTTTAAAATCAGACATGGGCACATTGTGTGCACATTGGGGTATATTTAAATTCCAGCTGGAATAAATCCCAGCAACTCTGAGCACATAGGTTGTACCAATTACTAGTTACAGCTGCAATTAAAAATTATGCCATGAATGAAAGCACCTTACCGTAAAAGGACTAAAATGTTAACCATCTAAGGGAGCAGGCTCACTCTTGGTTCACTGTCACATGCCAGTCTCACAGATTGAACACTTGCTGCCTCACAAAGCTATGCCTAATTTACCAAAAAGAAAGTACTGACAGCTGATGCTTTCATAATGTGCATAGCTCACGTCAAAGACCAACTATACAGCTACCCCTTCTGATGCTGTTCTTGCTGTGCAGCAGAAAAGACTACAGGCAGCACCACAATACACGAAGCATAGTTCAGTCAGCAGTGAGCTTCATGAAAGTTTAATAGAGCTTTAAAGCCAAGCTCAATGTTTTCTACTTAGATACACTTCTGCTGTCTGCGGACATGTAACACAAAAATGTGCTTGAGTGCTCCTATGACTAGGATAAATTTCTTGCTTACAGATTTAACAATTTAAAGTGTCATCTTAAAAATAAGAGAATTTTTAAGGTATCAAAATGTGAGCCTAAACTTTGACTCTATGCATGAGTTACACCTCTACTTTACTATAACACAGGCTCACTCTGAAGCCTTGGTAATAGATCTTTTGTCAGATCCTTACAGAGCAAGGTCTTTAAAGTTCACTGCTTCAGGAGCACTTTCACCAGTCTATGCCAGAAAGCCACGGTGCCAGAGAAGCCCTAGCAACACTTTGAAGTGCTGAGTATTGCCATACATATGCAGATCATGGTAAAAATCGTTATTTGTAAAGCTGAACTTTCAAAAAAACAGAGGGAAAGAAATTGGTAAAAAAAAAAAAAAGCTCTACAGTTCAGTCTTACGTTTTGCTTATATATAACCAGGTATATTACAGATCAGCCATATTACACAGATATGAACTGGAGATACAACACATTACTATTGTCCAATTGTAAAGGCTCATAGCTGAGCAGGAGCTGCAATGCCTGGCTAGTCTGGTGCTCAGTTCTCCCATAGCTTGCAAATGATGGCTTTCTTTTCATTCAGAGCATCAGCAGCAGTTCTTGTGACTGAAGTGACCAAGGTGGGTAGGCCTTTTATTAAACACTCACAGGACAAAGTACACACAGGAGGTAAGGAACAGAAAAGTCCTGAGTTTTACTCCAGCACTGTAACCAGTGTAAATAGAGTGGCAAGGAATTTCTCTCAAATGTATCTGCTGTGCTGTACACAAATGACATTAGTGTGGTGCTTAAGTGAATCACATCTCTACATCATTCATTAACTATGAATACACATATAAGTATGGGCTTCTCACTTCGCCTCAGCCAACCTTTTAAGTTTGGGAAAAAAGATCAACATACCTTTTGTTGAATCCAATCTTAATGATTTCTAAAGTGAAAGTCTTGCATCTGAAGAAAGCAAAAGGCAGCAAGCTGCTCTTAAGGCTAAGGGACACTTGTCCCAACTCTTATTGTGCAGGGAATCCATCGGGTAAGAACTGTGAACTTGTGAGCAAGTAGGTCAAAATGGACATTTAGGTTTGCTATATCCTTCATCAGGAAGCCAAGTAAACTTTAATCCTCTGGATTTATTCAAGTCATCTTTGGTGGATGTTATTTCTGTACCTTTTCCTCATATCCTGGAATTATTGACCCTGGAGTTATTTCCATATTGACTGATTTTAAACGGTTTAAAGTGACATACACATTGTGTTCCCCTAAACTTCCCAAGCATTTATATGTGAGGTCTTCATTAATCCAGGTCTGTACCAAGTGTTCCCTAGCATCAGGGTGCCATTGATGCTTTTAAGCCTTCATAGTACCTATTTTATTTCTACTGTGAGACAAAAATAATTTAACTGATCCTATGTAATCACGACAAGAGATTAATTAAAATGCCAAGATAGGAAACAATTTATTATAGAGAGAAGAAAAATTTCTCATCCAAAATATAGAAATCTGTACAACTTTGCCACAATCAATATACATGAACTGTACAAATTTACACCAGTTCATAATTTACCAAATAAAAGATGACTAACAAAGTTCACAAAATAGATGGTGGTTTGTGGAAAAGACTTTTACCCAATTAAGAACAAGGAAATTACAAACCAGACCTCCACTTTCTAAAAATAAGAAGTTTACTCAGTCTTAGAAAACTACAAGCTAGCAAATGTACAGATAGCTGGCTGGTGCTAACACCACAGTTCAGACAGTGTCTTTATAAGGTCTTTTTAAAGCCTGTTGCCATGGCAGATTCTGATCACTTGCTACTTTTGAGGCCAATGTAAAGATCTGACCATTTCCCCAGGTCATTCTTACTAGTTTATCTTATGTACATTTATACATATTTGTAAGTGCTAGGTAAAAGTCTGAAAAATAAAATTTCCAGTACTATGGTGTCATAAGTCTTGTTACTGAGCTGCCAAAAATGCTAACAATTAATAAATGTAATAGTGCAAATTTACTCTGCAAGACCTACTGCAGAGAATCACTTTATAAATACAGATTGGGGTTGAAAATTGGTGTAAAAATTAAGTCAGATGTCTTGGAGAAACTGACACTTCCTAGATCTTCTTACTCCCTAGCAAGCTGCAATCATTTTGACTCACAGGCTATTAAATCACTGAAAGGTACTGTCCAAACTATGGCACTGTCACTTTAAAGTATACCACTCTAACGTGTGCCAGATCTTCACAGCTGTGACATGGTTTAAATTCCATAATCCATCCCCAGAGGTGCCCACCCAAAGTAAAAACCAAATTTATCCATCCATTTTAAGGTGATCCATCCACAGACTATATCTTAACCTGATACAGTCATCATATTGTAGCTTTTGGAAGGGCTAGTTCTGCCCAAGAGAAGTTCCTCCTTACAGCTTATTCTGCTGTCCACCATTTGCATGTTGGTGTTACTTTGGCTACCTCCTGCTGGTGCAGCTTCGTACAGCACACAGATCGAGCCATCCTCTCCAATGCGATAGGACACTTCATACGGGTCAACCCAGAGAGTGAGTTCGCTCGGAAGAAGCTGAAACAGTTCCTGACTGCTCAATCCAATCCGCTGTGCTGCCTGTCCAATGAGAGGATCCATTTTATGGTTGATCCGGATACATCGGTAACCTGATCCCTTGCATGGCTTTTCTGGGAACCAGTGGTGTTTATAATGTTCTATAAAATAGAAAACAAACATTATCCTCCTTAATTCCGTGTTCCAAGATACATGCAGCGATTATTGGTTTCTTGCAAATTTCACACCTCAAGATCTTAAAAAGCTTATTATTTTAGCATCAAATTACTTGAAAAATCATTATAGGCTTTATTTCTGCTGATGATTTACGTAAGTGCACTGTCCCTTGGGAAGCACTCGTACAAAGTTACTGTTTCATGCTACTGTATAGAGAACAACGTCCACCACCAGAAAGGAGTAAAAAGCAACTTCCTGGCATTCAGAAAAACAAACATAAAAATACAGAAATTATTACATACATAACAGAAAAATTCAAGTGCTTCAAAACTTCATAAACCAGACAGGAAAAAAAGACCCTTTCCAGCATCCTTGAGATCACACCCATGCTTAGCTTCTCACATTCTAAGAACATCCAAAAATAACTAGGGAAGAAGCTGGGCAGCATTTACCAACTGACTCAGGCTGTATTTCACCACTGTTCTTTCCTGCCTGTTTTCCATGGCGAGAAACCAAGGACTTCACTTACCTCAGGAGTTTTATCCCACCCCAAACCCTATCGATCTGACGGTACTTGTAGCCACTATCGAGCCCACTGGGGACACAAGCTTGGGGATTACAAAACCCACAGGGCAGCAAAGGAACCCTCGGTATTTGTTCCTAACCGGGGCTGTGGGGCGCTTCCTGAAGAAAGAGGAACCGAGACTCATCTCCCACCGACGAATTTTACTTGACAAAAATATACAACTTCTGAGCATTTTTCTTTCTGGAAACCGGGCGGTTTGAGCCCTTGGCGCTAAGCTCAAGTCCGGGCTGCTCGAAAGCTTTGTCTACGGAGCCAAGGATTGTGTGTGGCGGGGGGGGGGGAGCTGCCTGCGCGACGCCCGAGCCCCTTTTGTTTACAGCCCGCTCTGCCTCCCACACCCGCCGGGGCCGGCTCGGCACGGAGGGCCCCCGCAAGGGGCGAGCCGCGGCCGCGGAGCACCAGTCGCCCCCCGCAAGGGCTCCTGCCCCTCGGAGAGACCGATCCCTCCCTTTCCCCCTCTCCGACCGCTCGCGGGGCGCGGTGCCACCCGCACCGCCGCCAGCCCTGCCCGGGCAGGCGGCCCGCGGCGGAGGGAGGGGAGCGGCTCTCGCCGCGCCCACGCCGCCCTCACCTGCCAGCAGCTCCTGCAGGCACTGGCTGAAGGTCTGCAGCTGCCGCTCGTTCATCAGCCCCTTGGTCCGCAGGAACTTGGAGATGAAGCCCACGGCCGCGGCGATCTCACGTATCATGCTGGCCCGGGTGGCGAGGGCG